>QEPC01005340.1:313019-332174 GCA_003113815.1 Sphenodon punctatus
GCCGGGGGTGCCTTCTTGGAGGTCCCCCATGTTAAGCAGGGGGCCACAATGAAGAGGGCATTCTTGATGGCTGGGCTGCACCTTTGGAATTCCCTCCCGGAGGAAGCTTACCTGCCCCCGAGCCTTTTAACATTCCGGCGAGTTTGTAAAACCTGGCTGTTCGCCCACACCTTAGGGACTGTCTCTTATACACATCTAGATGTGTATAAGAGACAGCCCCTGTGCTGTGGAATTCACTCCCGGAGGAGGATCGGTTGGCCCCCACCCTCCTGTCATTTCGACATTTGTGTAAGGCCTGGCTGTTCTGCCAGGCCTTTGGTGAAGGGTGGGGGGTTGGGAGGGAGGGTGAGTTTTTATGATTTGTTTTAAAATTTGTAGATTTATATTGAAATATTTTATTGTTGAAATTTTTTTGTGCATGTGTTGTTCGCCGCCCCGAGCTGCCTTTGGACAGGAGGGGCGGGATATAAATTTTAAATAAATAAAATAAATAAAACCCTATGCCATGGCGGGCAGCAAAAAGGAGCTTTTTGCTACCATCAGAGCATCTGCAGAGTTGCATCCAGCTGAGCTCTTCCAGGTGGTGAAGGGACTGGTCAGTCTGGCCTCTCTCCTTCTGGAACTGCAATCTTCCATTGCTCGCTGCGACATGCTTATCAACTATTTTGCAGATGCAATCGCTTGTATCCACCATGACTTTGATGCTGCCTTTAATGCAATAAGTGTACCTGAAGCTTTGAATGACCCATCTGGTCAGGTTTTGTGGGATTAGTTTCAGCAGATATTGTCCACCAATGCAGTGGAGATGCTTGGGGCACTGAGGGCCACAACTTGTGAACTTGATCCCTGCCTGTCTTTGTTGGGGTCGTTGTTGTCAGGGGTTGTCAGTGCCTCCCTTGGGGAGGGCAGGATCATGGATTGTCTGAAGGAGGCTGTGGTGTGGCCCTTGCTCAAAAAGCCATCTCTTGACATTGATGCCCTTGCCAGTTATTGGCCAGTCTCTAAACTTCCCTTTTTAGGGAAGGTTATTGAGCAGGAAGTGGCTCAGCAGCTCCAGGAACATCTGGACCATATCAGCTTCCTTGACCCCTTGCAGTCTGGCTTTCATCTGGGTTATGGCACTGAGAATGCGCTTGTGGCCTTGACTGACGATCTGTGCCAGGAGCTGGACCGAGGTTGGTCCACTCTTCTGATTTTTTTAGATTTTTCATCAGCTTTTAACATGGTTGACCATGAGATGTTGTTGACTCGCCTGCAGGACCGTGCTAGGGTGCGCAGGACTGTTCTTTAATGGTTCCGTTCTTTCCTGGCCGGAATAACTCAGCATGTGGTACTGGGGGATTTTACTTCTTCCCCCCGGCGTCTCATGTGTGGAGTTCCACAGGGATCTATTTGTCCCCTCTCTTGTTCAACATGTTGCAGCCTTTGGGTGAGATCATGAGAGGGTTTGAGGTGCGATGTCATCAATATGCTGATGACACCCAGCTCTGCCTCTCATTTTCATCTGACCCAGGCCTAGCAGTCTCAGTGGTTACACGGTGCCTGGCTGTGGTGGGGGCTGAATCCCGACAAGACGGAGGTGATGTTGGTGGAATGGGGTGCATCCCTCCTTGGTCCCTCAGATTTGGAGTCTGGGAGTTCTCTTCAACTTGTAGGTCCACCTGGATGCCCAGGTGGTGGCTGTGGTGAGGAGTGCATTTAGTAAATTACATATGGTCCGTCATCTTTAGTCTTATATCTCAGACTCTGATTTTGCCACCATCATCCATGCATTCATCATCTCAAGATTGGTGGTCTGCAACACACTCTACATGGGGCTTCCCTTGGTGATAACCTGAGACTGCAGCCGGTGAAGAATGCGGTGGCCCGTCTCTTGACGGGGATGGGCTACAGGGAGCACATAACACCTGTGCTCCGTTCTCTGCACTGGCTGCCTATAGTCTTCCGGGCCTGATTAAAGGTATTGGTTATTACCTTTAAAGCCCTAAACTGCCTAGGTCCCGCTTTCCTGTGGGACCGTCTCACCCCATGTGTCGTGGATCGGACCCTGTGTTCAACTGGGGGCACCTTCTTGGAGGTCTCCTGAGTATCCCGGGTGGCTAACATCGAGAAGGCATTCTCTGTGGCCACACTGCGGCTGTGAAATTCCCTCCTGGTGGAGATTTGCCCCTCTCCGCATCTCCCCTCCTTCCGTAGACAATGTAAGACCTGGCTGTTTCTCCAGGCGTTTGGTGAGGGGGACAGATAGTGGGTGGTGGGTTTTCTTTTGGAGGGAGGAGGGGTATTTGCTTTTGTTGAACTTAGCAGTTTTTATGTTTTTTAATTGTTGTTTTAATTATTATGATTGTATTTCATATTTTATATTTTGTTTTGCTATATGTTGTTTGCTCGGTAGGCAGAAGGGGGCGGGCTACAAATTTTGGAAATAAATGAATAAATAAATATACATGCCAAGTAGGAACTGCATCGAGATCAAGTATTTATTTTGCACAGGCCACTGTTCCCCATCAGATAACAACCATATATATTAGTACAAATTTTGCTTGAAACAGGAAAGAGCCAGAAAGTTGATTTGTTATGAAATAACCATGAAATGCCCTTGTATGAACTGTCCAATGTTTGTGATCTGAGAAACTTCCAAAAGATTAATTTAAAATTTTGACAACGTTTCATGCAACTATTTCATTCATATATTGAATGAAAATGGATGCACTGATTATTCCAGAGGTGGAAACATTTTTCGTTATCCCGAGAGCTGCATCCATTTACCACAATGAGGCCAAAGAGCTGCATGCACAGTTTTCCCACTTCTAGAATAGGTAGTTTTAGAAGGCAGGAAGGCAGGATTCAAAATGAGAAGATCTGGATGTTCCAGGTTTTTTTTTCAGGTTTCATTTTACATTTTCTACATGTGCCCAAATGCTGTTGACCTAGACTGATTTGGACAATTTAAAAGTTTTAATTAGAAAAAGTTATAGTTTTGAAAATCAATATATCCTACCTCATTCTCCCTGGTGGGTTGCTTAATGATTCCTCCTGTGTTCTGAAAAGACTGCAGTGCTGGCACATGATAAAATGGAGTATGCATCGGGATGGGGCTTGTTTAACAAAAGCTGAACACCATTGGTGTAACTTTGATTTTAGACTCTGAAATGACCCTTTCAGAGGTGCTGAGCACCAGTGAGGTAACAAGAGTCCCAGGCAAGGGAAGACAACTCTGTCTATTGACCCCACAAAGTCATGCCATTGTCTCCTGAAAATAAAGGGCTGAAATTAAGGAGGGCCTTGTGTCCTGCACCCTACGGGTTCCCCCAAATCCCCATTTTTTCATCCCTGTTGAGCATCCCCAACAAAGAAGTCCTCAGCACCACTGATAATTACCCTTTAATACCCACTTGCAGCATTACAACAATACTTCCCTGGTTTGATATTCAAAACATATGCCAGTTGTTTGGCTCTTTGTGGATGTAACACAAAACCCGGCTGGCACACAGGCTGCCAGGACAAATTCAGATTCTCAACAAAAACTTTGTAAATCATGTGAGCTGTTGTAAATTAAAGCCACAAAGGAAAGAAACCATTTAGGTCCATTTCAGATGCGTTGGAATCTGTTCTTCCCTTGTGGTCCCTCAGTGTAAGGCATGGGCAGGAATCAAGACGAGAATACAATTAATTGTTTGCCACAGTCTTGCCAAATTCCTCCCTGACCAACTTATTTATTGAAAATAATGTGTTATTTAACAGACAGTTAGGCCCTGATCTAAAACCACTAATGTCAATTGGTATCTTCCCATTGAGTTCACTGGGCTTTGGATCAGGCCTTTATTCCTTCACAGACACTGGGGGTGTTTTCAAATGTGACACCAAAACGGGTGACCATGCTTTACTCTACGTGACCACTGGTGGTGCCATCACATTTGATCCCACTCACCTGATGTTACTGCGGGTGGGATCAGGGCACTCCCATTTAGCCTGCACTGTGACTTGGGCTATCTGCCAAATCACAGTGTGGGCTAAGCCCTGCTATGGTTTGGTGAAGCCATCCCCAGACTGGGGTAGAGTGGGCCATCACATGTGATGGCCTGCTCTACCTAACTCCGGTCCAGGACTGGAGCTTTTCTGGGCGGGCGGTGCATGGCATCGTCACTTATGAAAACACCCTGGGGGGAAAAGAATCAACCAGAAAAAATTTGTTATGTTATACCTCATACCTCAGGGATCACCTCACCCTCCGTACCCGAGAGCGGCTCCTTCGGTCTGCCGGGGGTGCCTTCTTGGAGGTCCCCCATGTTAAGCAGGGGGCCACAATGAAGAGGGCATTCTTGATGGCTGGGCTGCACCTTTGGAATTCCCTCCCGGAGGAAGCTTACCTGCCCCCGAGCCTTTTAACATTCCGGCGAGTTTGTAAAACCTGGCTGTTCGCTGTTCACCCCGGCCTTTGGGGAGGGTGGGAGGGTGGATTAGTGGGTTTTTATCCTCCTACCCTTCTTTATTATTCTTTATATTTTCTTGTTGTCCTTTCCCTGTTTTATTTGTGAGATTTTTATAACTGTTTTAAATGTTTTTAAAAGCTGGTTTTTTTAAGTTTGTTAGCTGCCCCGAGCTGCTTGCAGGAGGGGTGGGGTATAAATACATTAAATAAAATAAATACAATACATTGTTTTACTGAACTTTTTCAGGCTTGGAGCTTTCAGCTCTTTCAAACCGCCTGAGGAAGAACTCACCAACCAGAACCACCTTTTCTTTTCACAAGACAATGTACCCAGGCTGTTGCTTCCTCTGTTGCAAGTTGATGAAGGACACTTCTTCTGGTGAGGAAACCGCCATGAGGATTCTTCCCCAGCTCACTCACCCCCCCTCCCTTTTCCCCTCTCATCCCGATCCCAGCATGAGTTAGACCCATCTACTGTGAAGAATGGCAGATCTGCTTCTCTGGAAGAACCTACTACAATAAGCTGTGACCCTGTGTGTCAACGCATGGGTTTTTAAAAAATTTCAGGCAGCTTAAATACATATTTTCCATAAGTCCAAATTCTTTTCCCATCAGCTCTAAATCTTTATCTAGGCTACTCTCCTTTACTACTTAGCTAGTGCCAGCCCACTGATTGGACAGGAACCATGTTTGGGATGACAGCATTCCAATGTACCCCTTAGTGCCATTCATAGAAAGCCAATCTCCCCCCCCCCCCATGGCCCCAGTCAGGGCCAGCCCTACCACAGGGCGGCTGCCCTGGGCCCCGCTCCTGGGGGGGGCGCGCACTCGGGATCCCCAGCTCCCAGCCTGATAGTGTCCAGGAGCTGGGGACCCCGTGCAGGGCCCACCTGGCCAACTGACCGGTTGGTCCACATCTCCCCTGACAGGCAGCGGAGGGGGGGGGGCATGGAGTGAGGGAGAGGCAGAGGCCCGCCTCTCCCACACTCGCTGGCAACATCCAGTGGCAGTGGGGAGCATGGCCCCCGACTGAGCCAAGGAGCACCCCCTGAGCTGGGGAGTGTTCCTAGGTCTGCCGGCCGCCGGCAACTGAATCCCACAGATACTAAGGCTGGCCCTGACTCCAACCCTGCTCGAACATGAACCAANGGGGGGGGGGGGTAGCTGCCAGCGGAAGTGAGGGAGAGGCAGAGGCGTCACCTCTCCCATACTCTCTGCAACTTCCCGTGGTGGCAGGCAGTGTGGCGGCAGATTTAATCTGCCACTGCTGCATCTGTCACTGCTGGAGCCCGCTTCAGGGAGTCACCCTGGTGAGCGGACTTGGTGTGGGGCCCAGGCAGCGAGGGGAAACACCACATTGATGGATGCGGAAGGTAAGTGCCCCCGAAATGGCTGGGTTTGGGGATGGGTGGAGGGGAGTGCCCCTCCTTCCATCCCTGAGCCCAGGCCTGGGTAACGCCCCCCGACTGAGCCAGGGAGCACCCCCTGAGCTGGGGAGTGTTCCTAGGTAAGACTGGGGCCCCACATTTCTCCCCCGCCCTGAGCCCCGGGATCCTAAGGCTGACCCTGGCCCCAGCAACTTGAGCTCCCACAACCAGTGTAAGAGCCAGTCTTGGACTTACAGTATTGCTGGGGCAGTGTACTTCCATTTCCTACCAATCAACTGATCACCTTGCACTGCAAGCCCTAGACTGGAACTTTTAGTGGGGGCCACCTGAAGTGTTTTGCTCATTGAAAAACACCTTGGGCCACCCCTCTACTTAGCAAAGGGAAAATTGTTTTATGTTGGCATGCCAAAATATATTCTTTTCATTTCACACTTTCTCCCTGTGCCATGATAGTATTATTTAATGCTACCAAGTTTCTACTGGCAAGACCTTCCAATAAAGTGAATGGGATACTCACATCATGGATCTCAGTGGGATTTTGAAGAGTTACAATAGTATGAAGAAATATTTTCTAACACAAGTGAAAGGGTGGTTGCAGAGTTCCCAACAAGTATAATTTAATTGTGAATCTCACAATTTTAGAAGATTCCAAATGCCTGAAATTCCTAGCCTCACAAATAAATCAGAAGAATTTTAGTTTTCATTTTTCTTTTAAACAAGTAAGTTTCTAATCCTCGCTGTTCCAGAGAAATGTTTGAAAACATGACTGCACAGTGTGTGATGAGGACTCAGAACCCAGAAAGCAAATAAGAACCACAAATGTATCAGTTTAAAATCACTTGCCTTTCAGAGAGTCTCTTGATTTTTGTATTTTTTTAAGCCACATGTGCACATGTGCATGAAACTGCACGGTTAATGCAGGTGCCATAGGCCCCGTGCCACCAGTGTGCACGATTTGCATGCAAGCCTATGCACGTATGCTGTGGGGCATGGTACCGGTCCCAGTGTCACCACTGATTATTGCTTAATTTTCACTGTGCTAAAACCTGTTGCATTTAATTGGATGCATCATGCGTAGTAAGAAAATTGCAGCACATAATATGTTCCCAGATCAAACAAACAGACAAGCAAACCAACAACAAACTAGGCTAAGACTGCTATAAAAATACTCTCATACTTATGCAAAAACAAATAAAAATCCCTCCGTATAAAATATTGGTATAATTATTCTACTGTTCGTACGTTTCATACATTCACTTACTAGCAAAACTGACAAGTAATTTTTCACCTGAACTATATTGTTATCATAAGGACTTTAATTCCTATAAGCCTATAAGACGCACACATGTATATTCTTTGAACATCTTTGTCACTGTAATTTATGTATAACTTGCAGTAAATAAAGTACATTATTACTGATTTAGACTCTGAAAAAAATAATCTCTAATGGAGACACTCAAGATGTAGGCCTCCACTCTGGATTGGATTTGGAACTGGCCAACATTTAAGATATATATCTGCTCATGACATATGGTGCAGTCACATGAGACAATTGTCTCAGTTTGGGCAGTCTTACCCCACATTGGTGACCGTTAGTCCATGATGTTCTGCATCGTGTGCCCAGCGGCCACCAGATGTTCCCCTGCCTCATGATGAGGCGGGAAGCTAGCTGTTACATGATGCATCCCTGGAAAAAGACAGAAGATACATGTAGCAGCCTTACCCGAAGTATGATAAGGCTACCCAACATGGGTTAAAGGGCCCATCTCCCATGTGGCCAGGCCATGCAACCCTACTATGAGGCGGGGCCTGTGGATCTGGCCTGGAATAGTGTGCTCCTCCCCCACCTAACAGCTGATCGCAGGGGAGTGGAGCCTGGGAAGAGCACATGCATAACAGCTGATTGGGGGAAGGGGAGCCTGGGAGGAGCATGCACACTCTTCCCATGTTCTCCTCCCCTGCAATCAGCTGTTAGTCAGGTGGATTGGAGGAAAGTGGAGTCTGGGAAGGGCGCAGGCTCCCCTCCCCAATCCACCCAACAAACAGCTGATCAAGGGAGGAGGTCTAGAAGAGCATACGCACCCCCCCATCCCAGCAAACAGCTGATGTGAAAGATCGGGGGAGGGCCCACAGGAGCCTCTTCCTTCTCCTCTCCCCTGTCCACCCAACTGACATGTGATCGTGTAGGAGGGGGGGGGTCTAGGAAGAGGACGCACATTGTTCCCAGGCTCCCCTTCACCCATCAGCTGTCAGGTAGGGGGGAGGCGTGTGCACCCTCCTCTGCCTCCCCAACAGTTGCCTAGGAACAGTGGGCCCAATCTTGCGCTGCAGCAGGAATTGGAGTCTCCAGCTCTGTGTGTCCGGTTCCTCTGTCCATCCCAGGGCACGGAGGTGCTGGTGATGGCCACAGAGGAACTGACTGTGTATCCTGCTCTCCCTAAATATGGCAGCTGCAATTGCCCGCTACGGGGAAAGAAGGGGATTGGACCCACCATAGTTCATGTGACTGCACCCATAGCTTCTTCACTTGGCCCAAGCAAGTCAAGCAAGCAAGTCAAAAGCTTTACCAATGTTTTACGTATATACTAGTTGCAACAAAGTCTACATTTGAAAGACAGTGACCCCAGCGTCCATGGATTTGTTGGCTTTACCCAAATCTAGAGAAGAAACAATTATGTCTCTGTTGGAGCACTTTGTACAAACGGCATGAACAGTGCTGATGAGGTCCACAAGCAAGTCTTCTTCACACAGAAGCACAGAGCAATGGAATTAAGAACATAAAAAGTGTCATTTACTGGGTCAGACTAATGGTCCATCTAGCTCAGCATTCTGTCTCCAGCAGTGGCCAGCTTGGTTGTCCCAGGGAAGTATGCAGCAGGTCGCAATGGAGTAATCTATTTATTGCCATCCTCCCACAGTTCCCAACAGCCAATAGTCTTGTTCCCTTGACCAACCCAACTAGTAGCCCTTAATAGACCTAGCTTTCAAAAATCCATCCAGTCCCTTTCTGAAGCCTGCTACACTACTTTGGCAATGAGTTCCACAATTTTATTGTATGTTGGGTAAAAAAGTACTTCATTTTATTTGTTTTAAATCTGCTCCCTGTTAACTTCATGGAGTAACCCTTGGGTCTAGTATTTTTAGAGAAGGTAAATAGCAGCTCCCTATTACCTGTTCCATACCTTTCATGATCTTGTAAACTTCTATCATGTTCCCTCTGTCATCTCTTCTCCAAGCAGAAGAGCCCTAACCTATTGAGCCTTTCCTCATACAGAAGTCACTCTATGCCTTTGGTCATTTTTGTTGCCCTTCTCTGTACCTGTTCCTCTGTCTTTTCTGAGATGGGGTGACTGGGCACAGTATTCCAGGTGTGGTCACATCATAGATTTATATAATGGCATTATGATACTTTCCATTTTGTCATCTATCCCTTAATTATCCCTAGCTAAGTTTAGCCTTTTTGCATGCTGAGGTTAGCCTTTTTGACTGCTGCCGCTGCTGAGCTGATGACATCAATGATCTATCCACAATAACTTGAAAGTCTTTTTCCTGTGTAGTGACACATAAGGTAGATCCCAACATTGTGTATGTATGGTTGGGGTTATTTTTTCCTGTGTGCATCACTTTGCACTTGTCAACATTTAATTTCATCTGCCATTTTGTTGTACATTCTCCTAACCATGCTAAATCCCTTTGCAGCTCTTCACAGTCCTTCTTGGTTATAAGTATCTTGAATAACTTTATGTCATCTGCAAATTCCACTCTTCACCCCCATCATTTCCAAATCATTAATGAACAGGTTAAACAACACCTGTCCACTACAGACCTTTACCACACCCCACTGTTTACTTCTCTCCATTTTGAAAACTCACAATTTATTCCTACCCTTTGTTTCCTATCTTTTAACCAGTTTCCAGCCCATTACAGAACTTTACCCCTTATCCCATGACTACTCAGTTTTGTCAATAATCTGTGGTGATTGGTGAAGGACCTTGTCAAAGGCCTTCAGAAAATCCAAGCACACTATTTTGAATGGATCACTCTTATCCACATGCTTACTGACACCCTCAAGGAATTCCAGTAGATTAGTGAGGCACAACTTCCCCTTGCAAAAACCTTGCTTGTTTTCTCCCATATCATGTCATGTTCAGTGTGCTAAACAATCCTACTTTTAAAAAATGGTCTCCACCAATTTGCACAGTACAGATGTCAGGCTCCCCTATCTGTACTTTCCTATGTCACCTCTGGAACCCTTTTTGAAAACTGGCATTACATTAGCTACATTTCAATCCTCAGGTACAGAGGCAGATTTTAGAGACAGGTTACAAATTAACAGTAGCAGTTCTGCAATTTCATACTTAAGTTCTTTCAGAACTCTTGCGTGTACCATCCAGTCCCAGTGACTTGTTACTTTTACTGAACAAATTGCTTCCACTGACCAAAACTACTCTGATTCAACACACTAGATGAGCTGCATACCAAGGGGGACACTGCTGGAAACAGTCACTATACCTGCTCTTGAGCTCCCCTCACCCAAGGAGCAGGGATGAGTTGAGGACATTGATAGATGAAGTCCACTGTGGGCAATCCTCCCAGAAGCAAGCAATTACTGGATAAAAACAGATGTGCGGCCAGTGGGACTGATCCCCGGGCTGCCTTAGGGTGGAAAATCATGGGCAACACCAATCAGGTCAGGTCAGGGCACCACACTGACATGCCCATGACTGGGGAGCTGTCCCACCCCCTGCACAGCCAAGGTAGGGCTGGGAACACAACAAACATGCGGGCATCCAGCCCCACCTGTGCCCTTCTCCCAGTGTCACAACCTCCCACCCCCGCCATGATGGACAGCCATGGTGGCCATTGTGGCACAGCCATGGCAGCCGGCCATGGTGGCCCCTGGCCCGGGGTGAGTATGCCAGGGCACAAGAGGTATGCTAGTCCACTTTGGCCCGGTCGGGCGGACCTTAGCCTGACCTGTGACCTCAGAGATTCACCGACCAGCCAACTATGCTACCTTAGATTCTAAGGTAGGTAGGGTTGAGCTTGGGCATCATCATGGCCGGCCCGGAGGGGGGCACAGTGGCAGCAGATGCACACCACAGTAGGGGGGGGCAGCTGAGGGGGCCTGGCTGCCAGCTGGCGTTGGACAGCCTGGAGGAGCAGGGGGAGGCTTGGGTGGGCAGAGGGCTGCTGACGGGGGAGAGGGGAAGGGACCTGACAAGGTGGCCTGGCAGAGCTGGGGCGGTGACGGCCCATGTGGAGGCTCTCGTAGTGCTGCTGCCAGAGGGTGTAGCCTGCAGGAGGTGTGTTGCTGCTGAAGGCCGGGTAAGGCCAGGGCTGGGGCCTGCCAGCTGGGGAGGGGGTGACTTGGGTGGGGGCTTGGGAGGGGGGAGAGAGGCTTGAGCTGAGGGGGGGGGCTTGGCTGGGGGCAGCAGCCTGAGAAGGGCCTACGGCACAAAATCCCTAGTCCGGCTCTGATGATCTGATCTCAGCTTTCCCTTTCATTCTCCTATCCTCTGCTACCCTTTACATATCCCCACCCCAACTCTTATCAAGACTGTGGAGCTTGTACTAATTTTCATAGTGGCCCCCAGTATGAAGAAAGCCCACCTACCACCTTACACTTTGTTTTTAACAACACACATGATTATTCTTAGTACAATTTATTTTAATTCCATATTCCTAACTTCTGAACTTATTCTCTCATACGGTAAGACATATAGTCATTTTTTGTGCCTTTAGATTTCTCATTCTAAGCTGTTTTACAATCTGGAATTATACTGAACATTAGAAGAAGAAGGAGAATATATATAAATGTTAGCATTGCTAACTAAAATTCAGATGGAGAAACAATGAATGATCACTCTTAACGTGCCCTCAAAGCCCAACCAACAAGTTGAGGGCAGTTGTCTTATACATTATTTATATTGTAAAACTAATATGTGTGCATAGTTATACAAAATACCTACAACAAGAGTGCGTAAGATATAAATGCCACAAAGGGCTATGGAATATATTTACAAAAAGAAGGGCATAAATAAACCCCTAACATTCCCAATGCGGCCGCAGCACCTGCCCGCCCCCCCGGGGAATTGACCATAGCCTGGAATCCCGCCGCTGATTCCGGGCCATGGTCAGGGGACAGACAAGACGATCCCCTTGATCATGGGTGGGAATTGAATCACATTTGGGGAGGGTGGGAGGGTAGGGTGAGGGGTTTTAGCTCCCCCACCTGACTTGTTATTTATTATATATTATTTAGCCCTGTTTTAATATTTTAATATTACTGTTATGATATGTTTTAAACTGTTTTTATTGTATTTTATTGTTGGAAGCCGCCCCGGGCTGCTTTGCAGGAGGGGCGGGGTAGAAATCTATCAAATAAAATAAATATAATTAAAACACGCAAATGGAGATGGTCCGGGCAGGACCTCCGTTTGCGTGGTCAATAGTATTCCCCCTCCATGATTCATGGGGGTGAACATCTGGCGAGCGGCTTCCATTCACCCCAAGAGATGTTACGGGACCACGATCACCATGTGGGAATTCCCCGTGGTTGAGCGTGATCTCGTAACGTCTGAAAATACCAATTGTTTTCAAGTGAGCTCCAAACCTCAAAGTAAATTCAGGGGTTATCAACACCCCCGATGCAGAATGAATAGGTATTTTTCCAGCACAAAGCTGCTAATGGCTGTGATAAAAAAACTGTCAAGAGTTCACTCTAAATAGGTCTTAACTGCTGTGTAAAGATAAGGAACAATAGAAGTTGGCAAGCTGACTTTTCACCGGGGGTCAATGTAATCACCCAAAGCAGTTTATGGTGAATTTTTCCTAAACACACCACCAATGACCTTTGTGAACTCAAACTAAGTGCTACATTTTTTCCTTCACCCTCATTGAGGGTTTTAATTAGGAGAGCAGGTGCTGGGTTAAGTTTCATTTCTTTAAAAGACACATGTATTTTAAGAATATATATTCAAGGGGTCAAAATGACCCCGAGTGCAAAGGGCATATACTGATTTCATTTTCCCATTGACTTACATTGGGGTTAGAAAGTACCCCTGATGGTGAAACTTATAAAAACCTCCATTTTAAAACAATGGGGAGGGGAGAGGAACATGAAACAACACAGGACAGTTGACCTCACACTTCTTGAGGAATACATGGGGGGAGGAGTTGCTCAGGCTTGCAAAAACAGTTTTATGATTTTTTTAGCAGCCTTGGGGGTCATAGAGACCCACAAAAATGCAGGAGTAACACTGATTTTACAACCTTCCAACATTCTATCTCCCTAAAGTTGCCGAATTTACACTCTCCACCCATATATAAAAAACACAAAGGTGCCATTCTTACAACAGAATAAAATACCTCTCTCCAGTTGTTCACTAGCACCAAAAGAAACCAGAGTGGCAGACCCCTGATAAACCAGAGTGGCAGATCCGCGAGCAGAGACAGGGAAAAACCCTCCCACAAGGTTAGACTGTACCATGCCCGTCCAGGCCCGAGGTGTGTCCAGTCTCCCTGAGCTTGGGCTATACCAAGTCCCCTAAAACATGTTTCCTCCTTCCCCCCTCCCTCGAAAACGTTCCCTTATTCTACAACATCAACAAAATTAACACAAAGGACAGAATAAGAAGAAAAAAGAAAGAAAGAAAAAAATGAAATGAAGCTTCTAGTGACCCGCTGGGCCAGAGTCCCCATGTTTTATCACCCAAGGGTGATGTCGTGTGTGTGTGGCCAGAGGTTGCTAGCACTTGACCACCACTGGAGCCTCATCTTTACCATTGGCTCTAATTGGTTACATAGTCCTTTGGGTACCCAGGCGCCCTCAGCAGGCGGCCCACCCTGGACTGTCTGTTCTGGATTCCCTTCTGCTCTGTCGCTGGGGAGTCTGGTTCTCTGTTCGGGTTCCCCTCCTCACCTTCTGGGGGGGGGCATCTCAATGTCTCCTGTGTCGTCTGTTGTGACTCTTGGTGTTGGTGGATTTTCCTTTACTAATCCCTGGACCCACTCTGGCTCCTCATTTAAACACTGCTGGCTGTAGTCATTCTCCTCACCCCCTCCTTTCCTGGTCAGTCCAGGGTGTGCCTTCTGTCACAGCAGTTGGGTCTCCGGCTGCCTCCCTTGACTGTGTCTCACTCGTAGGTGTTTCTTATTTCGTTGTATGGAGTGTCCCTCTCGGGTGGTCACTTCATATGATCTGGGGGCTACTGTTTTCTCTATGATCCCCTTGGCCCATATGTTGTTGGTGCCTTCTGCTGGTTGGATCCACACATGTGTGCCTGTTTCCAGAGGGGGGAGGTCTCGTGCCGACCTGTTGTAGTATCTGGCTTGCCTGTGCTGGGCTGTGAGCAGTTCCTGGTGACAGTATCTTTCTGGTTTTGGTTCAATATGGTTGTTTGACACGGGAATCAGTGTTCTTGTCCTGCGGCCCAACAGTGCCTGCACCGGGCTGCTGCTACAACCCTGAGTGGGTGTGTTGCAATGATCTAGGAAGGCGAGGTAGGGGTCTCTACCGTTCTTTGTTGCTCGACTGAGGAGTCTCTTTGCTGTCTTTACTGCTGATTCCACTTTGCCATTGCTCTGTGGGAAGACAGGGGACGAGGTGACGTGTTCAAACTCCCAGTTCCGGGCGAATTCCTGGAACTCCATTGATGTGAACTGAGGGCCATTTTCGCTCATCAGCTGGGCCGGTATGCCATGTCTGGTGAACTGGGCTCTTGGCTTTTCAATGACAACTCTGGACCGGGTGTCTTCTAGCTTGTCAACTTCCCAGAAGTTGGAGTAGTAGTCAACCACCATCAGGTACTGTCCCTCCATCCATGTGAAGAGGTCGATCCCCACTTTCTCCCAGAGTCTTGTAGGTGGGTCATGTGGCCACAGTGTCTCTTTTTGCTGTTGAGTTAAAACACTCCACTGTTTCATTGCACCTGGGCCTACAGTGAGCCTCTAAGGCAGCCAATACTGTGGAGAGCAGAGATTCCTGGGACAGCTTTAAACCTTTGCATATTTTCCTGCCCTGGGCCCCCACAAGGTAAAGTAGAAGTTTTACCTTATCTCCTTCTTCATTTGTCGTCATGGACAGATTAGTGTAGAGTTCAAATTCCTGCTTCCAGCAGCTCCATTCCTCTGCCAGTTTTGTGCTTCTGAACTCCAGGGGAGCTGGAGGCTTTAATGGTGAGCCATCTCTGCTCTGCAGCTCCCAGTCTCTCTGTGGACTGTTCTAGCACTGCTGCCACCATGTAACAAGAAGACTTGGAGTCTGGGAGGTTTATTTAAGTTTCTCGTTTATTGTTAGAGGTTAAATGAAGAGCAATCCATTGCTAGTTGCTGCTGTGAAGCCAGCTTGCCCGCCCAGCCAGGAGAGAAGGGTCAAGCCAGGGAGAGGGCGAGCAGAGACAGGGAAAAACCCTCCCACAAGGCTGGACTGTACCACGCCCCTCCAGGCCCGAGGTGTGTCCAGTCTCCCTGAGCCTGGGCTATACCAAGTCCCCCTATTACACCAGGGGTGCCGTTACAATCTTCCTCCTGAGACAACTCAAGTGCTCCACAATACGGAGTTTGACCTTCCTCTTCGTTTGTCCTATGTACATCTTGCCACAAGGACATTTGAGTGCATAGATTACTTGTTCTGTGTTGCAATTGCTAAAGTGTTTCAAAGAAACCGTAGATCCATTTAATTAAAAAGATTTGATGTTCTTGATATATTTCCAAAATTTACAGTGGCCACATTTAAAGTGCCCCACTACAGTGCCCCTGATGCCTCGTGTAAGAATCTTACTCTGGGGGACCATATCTGCTCTAACGATCATCTCCCTAAGGTTCCTACTTCATTTAAAAGCAAAGACCAGTGCTTCTTCACATTGGGGAATGTGTGAAACCAATCTCAAATGTCTTAAAATTATGGATCTTATAGAAGAGGACAAGTGTCCATAAGTAAGAGGACAAACAATCCTAGAAGTGCATCTCTTTGTCCTAGTCCCATGAAAAAGGTCATTCTGGGTAGTTCTTAATGACCTATTTTTAGCTGAATCCAGACAACTAGTAGGATAACCTCTTTCTCTAAAGTGGTCTCTCATTATTATGGACTCTAGGAAAAAAAACTGCTATTATCTGAGCAGTTTCTCCTAATCCTAAGAAATTGTCCAAATGGGATATTCCTCTTCATACGGGTAGGATGAAAACTATCAAAATGTAAATAGGTATTGTGATCACAACTTTTTCTGATAGCTCACTCCTGGTAGCTCACTTTGAAGAGTTTAAACATGGATGTGAAGACCTGTCCTTTTGGGTGATAGAACGTATTGTGGGTTGAACACAGACTTCTTCAAAGAGAGGCGTTCTGGATTTGCAAGTTTAACTCTGTTAAACCTGGGGGGGGGGATGTTGAATGATTTTGTAAAATTGAGATATTTTTGTAAAACAATTGTTACCATATACTCCCCTCTCTTCCCTTTTTCCCTCCCCTCATTTTAATTTTTTTTTATGTTTTATTTTTTCCCTCACAGGTGAGGTTGTTTTTTATTAGTGTTTTGAGAGTCTATTTAACCAACCTAGGTCTATACCAGGTGTGTGTTGAGTCATTGGTAAGAAGCTTTGCAAAGAAAGGTTTATCAGGGGTCTGCCAACCTGGTTTCTTTTGGTGCTAGTGAACAACTGGAGAGAGGTATTTTATTCTGTTGTAAGAATGGCACCTTTGTGTTTTTTATATATGAGTGGAAAGTGTAAATTAGGCAACTTTAGGGAGATAGAATGTGAAGGTATTTTCCTTCATACTGTTTGGAGGGTTGTAAAATCAATATTAACACCCTTTGGGTGTGCTTGGTGCCTTCTGTAATTAAAACCTGACCCCGGCATTGGAATTACTAGGATTATTTTTGATTTTTTTCCTAAGGCACTTACAGTTTTCACTGAGATAAGATAAACACCACTTTGGAGGGATAAAGAGGCTTCCCATTTGGGGTATGTATGGTTATATTTGATACTAGGAATGGAGGTATGTGAGAGGGATATTTTATTATTTTATTATGGCTTGGTTTATTACATACATTCTAATAGAAACATATGACATTGTCATTATTTATTGTAGTATTCAGTGATTTTCCATGGTGCACATGAGACTGTGGAAGCATCTTAGTGGCTGAGGGTTACCCCTTGTTCAGGTAAATGGTTTTATATCTCTCTTACCCATTTCACTGGAGTTGATTTGGTAACATTTGTTACATGATATCTTGTGTATTTTAATTATGTGATAAAATGTATATTATATGAATTGAAGTATGGGTTCATTCCCATTTATTTCATTCTATTTTCAGGAATATATCTATGGAGTTCTGAAGAAGACCACTGTTTGGTCGAAACATGTCAACTCTGTTAATTTGTTTTGAACTATCCTCATAATTTGAATGTTAGGGGTTTATTTATACCCTTCTTTTTGTAAATATATTCCATAGTCCTTTGTGGCATTTATATCTTACGTACTCTTGTTGTAGGTATTTTGTATAACTATGTACACATATTAGTTTTACAATATAAGTAATGTATAAGGCAACTAAAATTCAGATACCACAAGAGACAGACTCTTTTACTCTGGTCCATGCTGAACACAGGAAGTAATCCATAGTTTTTACTATATGACCATGATAGCTGGTCTTAATTCACATGATAGCATAAAAGAATCCTAGAAAAAGATAGTTTTGAAAAACAAGAACAATCATGCGAAGAGAGGCAATTTTATTTCAGTCTGAGACCAACAAATTATTTTAGTTCATGTGTCTCTTCAAGTGAATCATGCAAATTTCCTGGTTAGTGGGAAGGAAATACTTTTAAGTGATACATGCTAAACTGATTTCACTACATTGAAATGTGCATGATTCACATATTGTCCATGTGTAATGGCCTGCATGTTCCCCACAGCAAACACAAAAAAGTTTAAGTAATCTGAATGTAATTCCCCTCTCACTTAGAGCCTAATCCTGTACTCCTGAAGTCAAAGGTTTTCTGCAATGATGTGAAAAGATGCAAGACCAAGCCTATGTTCAAGTTTCATTTGCTTGATATATATGACTAAACTGGTATCAATACTTTGATGGTTAAACAAAATCTCATAGTTTTCAAACCATCCATAATGTTCCCAGGCTAATTTAAACCAAAAAACAAAACTCACTTGTTAGCCTTCTGACTACATTACAAAGCAATTAAAAGGACACAAATCTATATTTTCTCTTTCCCTTAATTTCAATTGAACCCCACAGGCAAAGCGAGTCAGCACAGCTTGCTGGGGCCTGAGCGGCACAGCCACGACTAGCTGGAGCCCCGCAGTTGCATGGCTGGGGGGCAGGCTGCAGCCAGCTTCTCCCCCAACAAGTTGTTCTGCCTCCCCTCCCTGGCTCCTGTCCCCATCCCTCACCTTCCTGTCCCTCCTAGTAGCTGCAGCAGTAGGGACACAGGGACACCAATCGGGCTGGGAGATAAGGCTGTTTGTTTACAAACAGCTCCTGCCCATGGGCTGATCAGAAGGTTGCTGCCTTGTAAAGAAGGTCCTTCGAGATGGATCCCAACATTCTCACAACTGAGTTGTGCATGCTCATCCTAAGCAAATAATAGACTGCATGATGGTCTCAAGCTCCTCTAGTATAAAAAGCACTCTTCCCCTCAGAATGACAGTTCCTTTCAACCCTTTCTAGAAATATAAGAAAAAAATTCCATGTGGGCTGGAAGGGTGGGTGTTGTGAGAATGTTAGGAGCCATCTCAAAGAACCTTGCTTACAAGGTAGCAACCTTCTGTTCTTCGAGTGGCTCGTCACAGGTTATTTTTACAAGGTTCCGCCTGGTGGGGGGGGTCCGTGGGTGCGCCAGTGCATGGACAGGACATGCACACAGCTGCACATGCACCTCCACTCACCTCCCACTCATCCACACCCATGGAGTAACCGCTGTTTCCCCCAGTTGCTCCGTGCGTGGGGATGAGTGGGGAGTGTGTGTGTGCGTGGGGATGCATGTTAGGCAGGCGCGCACGCACCCCCACTCACCATGGGCACATGCACGGCGTTGTTCACACGGGGCTCCCCTACCCAAGAACACAGAGAAATCTGTGTGTTCATGGGTGGCAGAGGCCCATGTAAAAAGGGCCACATTCTCACAACTGTCTTACTTATACTATCTTAGGTAGGAATTTAGGATGTAAAGCAATATCTATTCTATCTTGGAAAATAAATCTGCAAATATGGTGCTGAGATTATTATGGCTGTTATTTCACTAACTTTTCTTAATGAAGTTATTGCTAACAGGAATACTGTCTTTAAACCCGCACCCCATAACCAGTTCATTTGC
>QEPC01005340.1:340365-361228 GCA_003113815.1 Sphenodon punctatus
GGTTTCCGTCGGTAAAAGCTGCCGCGGCGGTATGCCGCTACAGCCCTACCCAGAACCAGATAGAGGCCCTGTACAACATCCAGCTGTGCACTGCAAGGACCGTGGTCAAGAGGGCCTTTGGTGCCCTCAAGAAAAGATGGAGGTGCCTGGTCGGGCACCTGGGCCACTCGGTGGAGACCTCTGCCCTGGTAATCAGCACCTGCTGCGTGTTGCACAACATCTGTGAGACTAATGGAGTGGCCCTTAGGTATTCCAGGTCACAGTGGCCAGCTGGCCCCGTTCTGCTATACGTGAACATAGCAAACCCCAGGGATTACCGTTATGCTAAGCGGATCTGAGCAGCACTTACAAGGTACATAACATGGTTGCCCCTGGCCTGAGACCCCCAGGGTCCGTGGGGCGGGAGTCACGGGACCCCTGCTATGCCCGTGCCCGGGAGTGCCCGAGTCACAGCCGCAGAGCTCGGGGTCCCTGGCATGTGTATTGGACATGATGAACGACGGACATGATGGGTACATTGAATAAAGGTGTCTTTATTGTATAAAGGTGTCCCCTTACCCCTGCCCTCAGCCCCTCTTGCTTCCTGGGGCAACCTCTCCGTTGTTGTGCGGGCTGCTCCGCGGTCTGCGAGCCGCCCTCGCCTGCACTGGTGTCCCCCTCCAGCACTTCCTGGCTCTGCACAGGCTCCTGGCTCTCCTCTGTGGCTGCTGTTAGGGGCTGGGCTGGGCTTGGGACTGCCTGCTGTTGCTGCACCTGGCAGGGCGGTTGTTGCCATCTCAGCTCCGGCAGGATGGGGAGGTGGATGCATGGGCTCTGTGATCGGGGCTGCTGCTGTAGGATGGGCACCGGCGGTGGGATGCCAGGTGAGTGTGGGGCTGCAGCCAGTATGGCACCTGGGGGTTCTGCTGCCATGATGTAGGCACTCATCATGCCCGCACGTAGCAGCAGCGAGGTGCCAATCTCGAGGGATCGGTCCTGCTTCTGGGAGTGCTCAGCAGCCTGGTGGTCGATGATGTCCATCAATCTCTGTATCGCCTCCATCTGGTGCGTGTGGTCCCGTCTCTGCAGTTTCCTGTCCTTCCACATCTCGGCTAGGAGGTGCCTGTCACATCCCTCCATCTGCTCCATGGCCCTGCTGGTGGCCACCTCCATCCTGTCAATGGAGGTGATCATCGCCTCCCCCTGCTCCGCGCTGGTTCTCATTATTTCCTCTGCCAGGTCCTCCCGCCAGTGCCACACACATACCCTGTGCTCCCACATCCTCTGGGCACCGGCACTGGTCCCTCTCGGGGACAGGCCGGCTGCCGGGGCAGTGGATCTGCAGGATACGGATTCTGTTAGCTCGGTCAGGCAGCCGGTAGCTGCACATGTACACCCCCGGAATAGTACTGGGGTGGGGCCTGGGATGTCTGCCCATCCCTCCCCCTTCCCCTTGGGTGGTTGGGTCCCCTCCCCTCCCTCCATGTGACCCACTACCCCTCCCCTGTTCCCTCGTGGTCACCCTCGGCGCCCCATCCTCCAGCTCTGGCCACGTTTCCCCGAGATCCCTTGGCAGCCGTGTGTGCGGGTTGATCCGCTCCCCCTTGGGCTGCCACCTTCTTCCGGCTCATTGGTCTGCTCCTCCCACCCGCTCACCTCGCTCCACCCGCTGCTGCTGCTGCTCTCCCTCCGACTCCCATGGCAGTATTATCGGTCCTGTGTGGGAACGACTGTGGGGGTGTGGCACTGGGGTTCCCCTCTCCCTACCACCATGTCCTGCCCACCCCCCATTCCCCTCCTGGCCTCCGGTGGGCCCCGTACTTTCCACTTACCTTCCGCCATGTGCTCTACTGCTCCTGGTGCCCATTCCCCCTCTCTTGCCTCCTCCTTTCCTGCGGTCACTTCTGCGGTAAGGAAGGGGGTGGGGGTTGGTTGGTATAGTTCTCTGCCTGTTCCAGCCCCCCCTGCTCCCTTTCTGAGTCAGTGCATGCCCCTGTGCCTTCCACACCCTGTGCCAACCTCCTAGCCCTCCATGGCCAGCTGCTCAATAGGGCTCTGCTTGGAGTGCTCCCCTCGCATCCACTGGCTCAGGGTGACCAGCATATCATCATCGGAGCCCGACCCTGAGTGCAGTAGTGGGTTGCCTGTGCCTGACCATGATGGGAGCCTAGTGGTCCTCGAGGTTCTGGGCCATTCCTCTTGGGGTATGGGTCCGGCAGTGTCTGTGGGTGCACCCGGTGCTGCCATGGGAGGTGGGATGTCCTCTCATGTCCAGCCCTGTGCCACAGTGCTCCCTACCAGCCGGGGGGCCATGATGGATCCCTTCATGTGGAGGATCCGGTCTAGAGCATCATAATAGGGCACAGTCCACGCTGCGCGACCGGACCTCTGATTATTGTCCTTTATGTGCTTGTAACCCCTCTTGAGCTCCTTGGCCTTGGATCAGCACTGTGCTGCCAACCTCTGGTATCCGGCCTCCCCCATTTCCTTCACTATCAGGTCAAACACGTGCTCATTGCACTTGTATACCGTGAGCTCCACCTGGTTTTCCAGGGACCCCCAGATCATGATGAAGTCCTGGGTCTCCTGGACTCCCCACCCACTGTCCCCCTCTCTGGTAACCCCGTCTCCGTGCTGGGCCCTCCGGCTCCTGTGCCGCCGCCTCCTCCTACTACTCCTCCTCCTCCCTGCTGGTGTCCTGTGGGGGTTCCAGGGCTTAGGCATGTTTCCTGGTCTGTTGGGTGGACATGGGGGGTTGGGTGCTGTGGTTGTACCATTCCTGCCCCCGATCCCTGCCCTCCCTCCCTCCCTCCGTGGCTGTCCGCTACCCTTGCACCCCCACCCCCTTGCCATTCTGCGGTGGTCTCTGTACCCATTTGCGGGGGGCCTCTGTCCCCTATTCAGTATCCCCCGTGGGGCAAGTTGCTCTGGCTCCTGCTGCTGCTGCTCCATGCGCTCCATCACTGTCCTGTCTCTCCACTCTCTCTTACTGTCTCACCACCTCATTCCCCTGCTGTAGTGTATCCTTTAAATATCCCTCCTTGTTCCGTTTGTTGTCCATTACCTGGCAGCGACGCTGCGTGCATTCGCCATGGCATGGGATCGTTCTGTCTGATCGTGCCTGGTGGTTGCCATTCAGATGTTACTTTTGGCCATTTCCCAGTCGGGATTGCATTAATGACAGTTCTGGACCTGCTCCCGTCTCGTGCTCCACCTGTGATTGACTGTGGTGAACATCTGGATGCCACTGAACATACATTCAGGGCTCATTGGCTGTGCTGGGGGATTGAGTGTGGTTCACTGTGGTTGACTGTGATCTTGTAATGTCTGAAATTACCCATGGATCTGCACCGTGTATCTGTCCCCTACTCTTGTGTGCAGCACGCCTTCCTCTCTGCTCCATTATCATTAGCTCAGCTTGTCAGTGCTTGTGGGTAGAGAATGAATCCAGGTACTGGAAAGGGGCCACATAAAAACTTGCCGAGGGCTGTATTTAGTCCCTGGGCCCGAGGCTCCCCTGGTATAGACCATTTACATTTAAAGGGTGATTTCAGATGTTACACGGTTAAATTCACCAAGTGAATCCAACCCTGGTGTGAATGGTTTCACCACAGGCTTTGGTGAGATGCACGGCCCCAACAGACATGACAGGGGTGGCACCACCGCCCGGGGCCAACCAGAGAGATCACCGGCCGGGGGAACGCAACAGATGTGACGTGGTGGCAAGAACTGCAGTGGGAGCCCCACAAGGCACCGGGGTCACGCGGACACAAACATGGCCGCCTGAGAGCAAACGAAGCCACAGACGGCAGAGGGCTCCACCCAGGGAAGGGAAACATGAAGGAAGGGGGTGGAGGGAGCTGCAGCACTCACAAATAGCAGCCACACGGAAGGCACGCGCACTTCAAAATGAGAAGCACACACACACAAATGAAGCAGCACACCCACACAACAAAGGGGAGCGGAGCATGGGGGCAGAGGGACGCACACACCGGGGGGGACAGGGAACTCCCCAGATGGTTGGACGCATGGGAGGAAGGGGGTGGGGAGGGGCCGGCATGGCCAGACCAGCAGGAGGGGGAGAGGGCAGGAGCCCAGCGGGCAAGGGGAAGGGGAACCCAGCAGCCCAAGGAGACAGGAGGCAGCACAAGGCACAGTGAAGCACAATAGGCATTTATTGAGGACACAAGCGGCACCGGCCTGGTGTAGAGGCATACAGCATGGGAGCATGCGGAGTCAGGGTGCGGGAGAAGGGGCAGCAGCAAGGGGGGCATGGGGTCCAATCCGGGAGGGGGGGAACCAGCACAACGTCCCGCCACAGAGCCAGGATCCAATGGAGAAGCACACCCAGTGCGCGAGGGGAGTAACTGGACACAGGTATGGAAAGCTCCCCCCCGTCCGTACAGGGGAGGAAGGGCATGCCCCCCCCAGACACACTCTCCAAGGCAGCCAGGGGGCCAGTTGAAGGCCAGGCCACAGTCAAGGGCCACCAAGGTGGGGGAGCAGCCCAAGCCCTGTGGAACAGGGGCCCCCAGGCCAGGTGCAGGAGAGGGGGGCACAGGGGTGGGGGAGGCAGCTCACGGAGACTGAGGGCTGTCAGTGACACATCCATAGGAGGCCACATGGAGGGTTCTGGGGTGGCAGCTGCAGGTCCCAGGCGAGAGGGTGACAGGCAGGCAGGTGGAGGCAGGTCACAGGGGGTCCAGCCGTCCCAAGGAGGCAGCAAGTGTTGGCGCGAGCACCCAGGCCACAGGCGGGAGGAAGGCGCTGAGGAGGCAGCCGGATGTCAGATGGGTCTGGCGTGCCCTCCACCCATCGGGTGGAGGGGGCGGTAATGACAGCAGGTGCACATAGCGGTGCCATTGCCACAGTCCCCGGCAGAAGCCTCGGCCGGCCATGTGGAAGCAGATCAGGTAGAAGGCCTCGAAGGGATCTGTAGAACTCATCCCAAGTTGCACATCAGAGCAGTTGCACACCTCCGACAGGGCTGCCAGCTCCGGTCCAGAGGGGGGGCACAAGCCATAATCAGTCGCATGGGGCCAGGGCAGGTGGGACAGCTCCAGCAGATGGGAGTAGGCAGCCCCACAGGAACGTGGATACCTACGGGCACCCTGCACCTGATGAAGTAGGACACAGTCATGGCAGGTCACATATCCCAGGAAGGCACACACACACAGACTGGAGGCCGTCTCAGCAGTACTCCATGCTGCAAGGCCCCCCATCGTGTCTGGTATGCACCCCTCAGGGAAGGGGGTGAGCCCCAGCTCCTCACAGTGCACACGGTAGTTGCCAGGGGTCATGACATAGCTAAAGCACAGCATACCAAAGCTCAGGCACTGATAGGCTTCCAGTCGGGTGGGCAGGGAGCACAAGCAGCGTTGAACGATGGGTGAACGCCACAGGTCGCAAAGGGCCATGTTNCCCTCCGTGGCTGTCCGCTACCCTTGCACCCCCACCCCCTTGCCATTCTGCGGTGGTCTCTGTACCCATTTGCGGGGGGCCTCTGTCCCCTATTCAGTATCCCCCGTGGGGCAAGTTGCTCTGGCTCCTGCTGCTGCTGCTCCATGCGCTCCATCACTGTCCTGTCTCTCCACTCTCTCTTACTGTCTCACCACCTCATTCCCCTGCTGTAGTGTATCCTTTAAATATCCCTCCTTGTTCCGTTTGTTGTCCATTACCTGGCAGCGACGCTGCGTGCATTCGCCATGGCATGGGATCGTTCTGTCTGATCGTGCCTGGTGGTTGCCATTCAGATGTTACTTTTGGCCATTTCCCAGTCGGGATTGCATTAATGACAGTTCTGGACCTGCTCCCGTCTCGTGCTCCACCTGTGATTGACTGTGGTGAACATCTGGATGCCACTGAACATACATTCAGGGCTCATTGGCTGTGCTGGGGGATTGAGTGTGGTTCACTGTGGTTGACTGTGATCTTGTAATGTCTGAAATTACCCATGGATCTGCACCGTGTATCTGTCCCCTACTCTTGTGTGCAGCACGCCTTCCTCTCTGCTCCATTATCATTAGCTCAGCTTGTCAGTGCTTGTGGGTAGAGAATGAATCCAGGTACTGGAAAGGGGCCACATAAAAACTTGCCGAGGGCTGTATTTAGTCCCTGGGCCCGAGGCTCCCCTGGTATAGACCATTTACATTTAAAGGGTGATTTCAGATGTTACACGGTTAAATTCACCAAGTGAATCCAACCCTGGTGTGAATGGTTTCACCACAGGCTTTGGTGAGATGCACGGCCCCAACAGACATGACAGGGGTGGCACCACCGCCCGGGGCCAACCAGAGAGATCACCGGCCGGGGGAACGCAACAGATGTGACGTGGTGGCAAGAACTGCAGTGGGAGCCCCACAAGGCACCGGGGTCACGCGGACACAAACATGGCCGCCTGAGAGCAAACGAAGCCACAGACGGCAGAGGGCTCCACCCAGGGAAGGGAAACATGAAGGAAGGGGGTGGAGGGAGCTGCAGCACTCACAAATAGCAGCCACACGGAAGGCACGCGCACTTCAAAATGAGAAGCACACACACACAAATGAAGCAGCACACCCACACAACAAAGGGGAGCGGAGCATGGGGGCAGAGGGACGCACACACCGGGGGGGACAGGGAACTCCCCAGATGGTTGGACGCATGGGAGGAAGGGGGTGGGGAGGGGCCGGCATGGCCAGACCAGCAGGAGGGGGAGAGGGCAGGAGCCCAGCGGGCAAGGGGAAGGGGAACCCAGCAGCCCAAGGAGACAGGAGGCAGCACAAGGCACAGTGAAGCACAATAGGCATTTATTGAGGACACAAGCGGCACCGGCCTGGTGTAGAGGCATACAGCATGGGAGCATGCGGAGTCAGGGTGCGGGAGAAGGGGCAGCAGCAAGGGGGGCATGGGGTCCAATCCGGGAGGGGGGGAACCAGCACAACGTCCCGCCACAGAGCCAGGATCCAATGGAGAAGCACACCCAGTGCGCGAGGGGAGTAACTGGACACAGGTATGGAAAGCTCCCCCCCGTCCGTACAGGGGAGGAAGGGCATGCCCCCCCCAGACACACTCTCCAAGGCAGCCAGGGGGCCAGTTGAAGGCCAGGCCACAGTCAAGGGCCACCAAGGTGGGGGAGCAGCCCAAGCCCTGTGGAACAGGGGCCCCCAGGCCAGGTGCAGGAGAGGGGGGCACAGGGGTGGGGGAGGCAGCTCACGGAGACTGAGGGCTGTCAGTGACACATCCATAGGAGGCCACATGGAGGGTTCTGGGGTGGCAGCTGCAGGTCCCAGGCGAGAGGGTGACAGGCAGGCAGGTGGAGGCAGGTCACAGGGGGTCCAGCCGTCCCAAGGAGGCAGCAAGTGTTGGCGCGAGCACCCAGGCCACAGGCGGGAGGAAGGCGCTGAGGAGGCAGCCGGATGTCAGATGGGTCTGGCGTGCCCTCCACCCATCGGGTGGAGGGGGCGGTAATGACAGCAGGTGCACATAGCGGTGCCATTGCCACAGTCCCCGGCAGAAGCCTCGGCCGGCCATGTGGAAGCAGATCAGGTAGAAGGCCTCGAAGGGATCTGTAGAACTCATCCCAAGTTGCACATCAGAGCAGTTGCACACCTCCGACAGGGCTGCCAGCTCCGGTCCAGAGGGGGGGCACAAGCCATAATCAGTCGCATGGGGCCAGGGCAGGTGGGACAGCTCCAGCAGATGGGAGTAGGCAGCCCCACAGGAACGTGGATACCCACGGGCACCCTGCACCTGATGAAGTAGGACACAGTCATGGCAGGTCACATATCCCAGGAAGGCACACACACACAGACTGGAGGCCGTCTCAGCAGTACTCCATGCTGCAAGGCCCCCCATCGTGTCTGGTATGCACCCCTCAGGGAAGGGGGTGAGCCCCAGCTCCTCACAGTGCACACGGTAGTTGCCAGGGGTCATGACATAGCTAAAGCACAGCATACCAAAGCTCAGGCACTGATAGGCTTCCAGTCGGGTGGGCAGGGAGCACAAGCAGCGTTGAACGATGGGTGAACGCCACAGGTCGCAAAGGGCCATGTTCTCGCAGGCAGTCCAGGTTCGGACAGAGCCCCCGGAGCCTCCGAGCAGGACCTCAGACTGAGATGCAGCTGCCATGGTACAGCTCTTGGAGGGTCTGAGCTGCAGCGGCCATGGGAGCAGCATGGGATGCGTGGCTGGGGGGCTGGACATGCAGACAGGGGCTGCCAAGGCCGACAGATAATGGCAGGACGGGAACAATGGGGCCACTGTGGAGGGATGCAAAGGGAGTGGGCAGCACACAGCTGCCGGCATACAAGGCCGGACAGCCCCACGCATACACACCTGCAAGAGGAGATAGAAATGACAGCATGCACACACACACACAGGAAGAAGCAGCGACCCGGGGGCCAAGGGCCCAGGCTCTGGGGGCCACACAGGGTACCTCCAATGTGGGACTACAGCCAGCACCAGAGGGAGCACAGCGGGGCCCCAGGGCACCCCCCATTGCCACCACCACCGGCTGACACCCCATGCAGACAATGGAGCTCCTGGGCTGATAGTCCAACTGACAGGGGGTGTGCGGCCACCGGTGCACACCCATAGGCCCATGGGGGAGGGGAAGTGTGCACATATGTGGCACAGGTGCGTGTTTAGGGACGGAAGGGAGCACAAGGTTCCCCAGTCACGACCCCGACCAACAGAGAAGCCACACCCACAGGAATGGATCGCGTACAG
This sequence comes from Sphenodon punctatus, assembly GCA_003113815.1. Lineage (NCBI taxonomy): Eukaryota > Metazoa > Chordata > Lepidosauria > Sphenodontia > Sphenodontidae > Sphenodon > Sphenodon punctatus. The sequence continues at coordinate 349,054 of QEPC01005340.1, forward strand.
CTGGGAGCTCGCATAGCCATGCTACAGGCGGTTATGGAGTGGTTCTGGGAGCATGTAGTGCTGCTGAGGCTCATCACAGAGGAGCTGGATGGGATGCATACGGAGCAGTGGTACATGGCCAGGGTGGGGACGTGCACCCGTCACGCAACTAGCAGGGCCAGACGACTCCTAGCCCTGGGGATGGCACGGCAGCTCAGACTGGCCTACAGCAGGTCGCTGCTACAAGCCAACAACCTACCATCCGGCAGCAGGGGTCGGCTGTCCAGGAGCGCGTGGGAGAGGGCTGCCAGGCCCCTACCCCCTGTCCACTGCCCCTGAGGGGCCCCTGCGCCGCCTGCTGCCGTATCAGGGCCTGGCGGACTGGCTGCTGGCATCTCTGATGTGATGGAACGGGTCCCTGGATCCACGGTTCCTGATGCTGTTGGGGTGGCGGGGGTTGTGGCACTGGCAGGGCCTGTGGTGCAGCTGGTGGGGGTGGAGGGGGCATGTGTCCGGGCGCCGGCATGGCACCCGGTGGGGCTGCTGCCATGATGAAGGCACTCAGGGCCCCTGCCTGCAGGAGGAGGGATGTGCCCTGCTTGAGTGAGCGGTCCAGTTTCCGTCCATGGTCCACAGCCTGGCGGTCCTGCCGGTCCGAGTGGGCCTGGAGTGCTGGCAGTTGACGGTTCATGTCCCGCCTCGGCAGCCACTGGTCCTTCCTCATCTCTGCCACCTGCGCCAGCCCCTCCACCTGTTGCAGTGCCCTCGTTGTCCCCTCCTCCAGCCGGTTTACAGCCGCCAGCATCTCCTCCGTCTGGCGTGTGCTGCTTGCCACTAGCTCCTGCGCAAGATTGTCCCTCCGCCTGTGCACCTGCGCTCGGTGCTTCCGCATCCTCTGGGCCGGCGGTACCGGCGGCTCCCGGCCACGCTCGGTGTGACTGTGGAGCGATATAGGGATCAGTTCATAATGTGGGTTGCCATTCCCCAGCCCCCCCTACCATCTCCGTGCTCTGTGTGCTCCTTCCCCCCAGCATGGGCACCACCCGCCTCCTGTGCTGCTCCCTCTGCCTGTGCCCCACCCCTGCCTTTGGGACTGTGGGGGATGGATGGCCCCCATCCCCATCCACCGCCTTGGCCCCCCCTCCCATTGGGGTCCATGCATGTGCCCTGCCCTGCTCCCTCACTGTCCGTTCCCTCCGAGGCTGGGCGGTCGCTGGGGCTGGTGTCTATCTGGTCTCTGGGTCTGCAGCCCGTGAGGGTCAGGGTGATGGTCTCCTTCTCCCCCTCCCCCTCCGCAGAGTCTGCTGGGGTGTGTGTGCCCTCACCAGAGGTAGGGCTGGGGGGGGGTGTCAGCCACGTGTGCCCGAGGTCCCTGGAATCTCCTCCATGGTGTCAATGCCCTGTGCTGGGGCTTGCTTGGGGATCTCCGGCAGCAAGGGGGCTCCTCCTCCATGGGCCACTCCTCCCGGGCACCCCCTCCTATCAGGTGCCGGGCCACTATGGAGCCCTTGCAGTGCAGCACCTGGCCCAGCATGTCCATGTAGGGGGAAGCACGTGTCACCCACCCACCCAGAGCGCCGGTTGTTGTCCATGATGTCCTTGAACCCCCATAGGCCTAGGCCCAGCCTATCTGCGGGATCGCCTCACTCCCCATGTACCCATGCAACCCTTGAGATCATCCATGGGAGCCTTTTTGGAGGTTCCCCGGGCGAGGCAGGTGGCCACCGATGTTAGATCTTTTTCAGTGGTCGCCCCTGTGCTGTGGAACTCGCTTCCGGAGGAGGCTCAGCTGGCTCCCACTCTCCTGCTGTTTCGGCGTATATGTAAGACCTGGCTGTTCCGTCAGGCTTTTGGCGGGGGGTAGGGGTGGGGTGGGGTGGGGGTGGGGATAGGGATGGGGGTTTTCCCCATGTAGTGTATTTTAAATTGTTTTAAAATTTTATTATTGTTTTAAATGAAATGCTGTTCGCCGCCCCGGGCTGCCCTGTGGGCAGGAGGGGTGGAATATAAATTTTAAAATAAATAAAATAAATAAATAAATAAATTTTCAGTTCTTTTGTTTTTGTCCAGCACTGTGTGGGCATTCTGTCATATCCAGCCTCTCCCATCTCCGTGGCTATCTGGGCGAACACCTGTTCATTCCTGGCATTGACTTCCAGTTCGCCCTGCATCTCGGGTGTCGCCCAGATGGCAATGAGGTTGTGGGTCTCCTGGAGCCCCCACTGACCCCCCCCCTTTGGTACCGCTGCCTGGGTGCCGGCCCCTCCGCTACCTCTTCCTCCTCCGCAGCTGCCGCCTGACCCTGGCTCCCTCCGGCCTCGGCTTCCTCCGGGGTGCATGCCCTCTTGCTGGTCTGTTTGGGGGGATGATGGGGGCTTCTGGGTAAGGCTCCTGGAAGCTGTGGTCCCTCCCTCCCTCCTGTGCCCCTCCTCTCCCCAGCTCCGACCCACCCACTCCCAGCTGCACCCCCTACCTTCTTCCGGGGTGGCCCCGTGTGCTGTTGGGTGTCCCCCGCTGGGTTGGGTTCCCCCTCCTGCTGCTGCGGCTGCTGCTGCACCTCCTCCTCACCCTCTCACTCCATCCTCCACTCTGTTTCCTCCACCCTCCTCTCCATCGACTGCTCCGCCACGTTCCCCTACTGCTGCTTGCCCTTTAAATATCCCTCCATGTGCCGCTTGTTGTTGGTTGCCTAGCAGTGACGCTGCGTGACATCACCACGGCCTGTGGTAATTTCCTTCCGCCACGTTTTTCCCTTCAGATGTTACTTTTCATTCACCCCTGCTGTGGTGAGCATTCACCACACTTCTCGACCTCCTCCCGCCCTGACCTCATGAAACATGGGTAGGTTCACCCCGGCCCGTGTGTGACTGTGGTGAACATCTGGATGCGGGCCAACAGACGTGCATGGCTCTTTCACCACCGTCCGCGTTTGACTACGGTTGACTGTGGTGACTGCCACAAACATAACGTCTGGAATCACCCATAAGATGCTACAGTGCTGTTTTTCTAGCTGTTTTTCTACTAATATGAAATGTTTATTAAATCTCCAAAGCAAGAAAATATGAACGGAATATTTCTTGACTCCTGCTGCAAATGTCCATAAGAGATTTTAAGTAAATGAGGAAGAACTCTGTGAAGCTTGAAAGCTTACACCCCTTCACTACAAGATTTTTGTCCAATAAAAAAGTACCATCTTAACTCCTCTGTCTCTTGTCTCTTCTATATTGGGGGCCAAAATGACAACCACACTCATAACAACTGTTTAAAATGGAGTAGTTGTTCTGCAGATTATGCGTCCAAAAAATCCACAATTAGAAAGAAAGAAAAAATTGATACTTCTGTTCATTTGAAATAAAAAGATTTCTAAAATGTGCTGGCTATTCCTTTATTATTCCTTGTTTTTCTAGCTCCTTCCAGGTGTTATAATATATTAATATTTTTGTCCGTCTGTTAGCAGCAGCTGGTTGTATACAAAAGTTTAGAACAACATGTGCTGTGGGTTAAGAAAACATACAATAAGCCCCTTTCCAGTTGATTTATTCCCCAGGATGAGAGCAGAAAATGATCTTTTTTATTTCAGTACATCTTAAGTTTAATAGAACACTGAATCCAGCTGCCATCCCACTAAATTATCAAGCAAGGGCTGAACCCTATTTTTCTTTTGAAGAAGAACAAGGGTGAGGAGATAATTTGTGGATCTGGGTTTCTACTATTAAATAATTCTTACCATTTAGAACAGTTTTTGTAGGAAATATTTTATAGTTAGAGAAATAGTTTTTGACATTTTGGGGGGGAGAAAAGAACAATGGACCGTTTACAGGTCTACACAGTAGATTAATGAATCTAATTGAGTCTGTAGGGAAATGTTTCAGTTTAACTACTGGAACTAATTTATACATTCACTACATCGTAATAAGTCAATTTAAGTTTCTGGAAATAAAACTGGATATCTTGGGTATAGATTTGAACTATAAATTTCTGCTAGAAAGGAGTCTGTGTGTTCATTATACATTGTAAAATTACCATATGGACCTGTCAACACTTCTTAGCACAGCTTTGTAATAATGTCATTTAGTTTAACATTGTAATGTGCCAACTGAATTAATGTGTATGACAAAATGAATGCCTCCCAACCGCTGGTTCTGGGAAGTTTGCAACTTTGAAAGATTTTTCTCATGCAAAAGAATTGCCTATATTTACACAGCTAATAGCCTCCCTCATATCAGGCAAGATCACCCAAATAAGTTTGGAAGAACTATTCCGCTCCTAGCGACTCCTCCTGAAATTTCCAGAATGGAAATGTGATTTTTTTAAATCCACAAAATCCTAATTCATATTAAATTGTTTTGAACTGAGATCTCCTCATTTCAAATCTTGCCTGAATGTAAATGACACCTCACTGCCTTAGCTTCCTCATTTCTCCATCATTCTGCTCTTTGCTTTTATTTGGGTAGAGTTGATATAAAAGAAGTTTTGCAAAAAGAAAAACAAGCTGTGCTACAATGAATGATTTCATGCTGATTTCCAGTTTTCTATAATTTTGTCACAGTACTCTCTTCCATTAAACAGTAACTTTAGCAGTAAATGAAATGAGAAACATTCAGGGTGCATTCTGATCTTGTGTACTCTGACATAATGCATTATTGCTGCACCACACGGAAGAAGGCCACAGTGGAATGGGTTAAGGCTGGAAAATCTTTATTAATTGGCATCCAGTCAAATAACAAATACCCCATGATTTCCATGCATACAAAGCCATCACAACTTTCCTGGGACTCTCTGTTCCCCCAGGGCATACCCTCCACTTGATCCACGGAGCACCTCTGTTGATGCTGGGATAGTACCACACTGATTGCCTACCAGGGCCAAAGATGAGGGGTGGAGCCGATCTTGCTCCAAGACCACCCTAGCTTCTGCAGGGTGGTTTCTTCTCTTCCAAAAGTTGCACCCATAAGCACTGCTAAATGCAGCGTGTGTCCCTATTTGACCAGAAAAGTGGCAGACCATCATCATCATGGGACATTAGTGCCAGATTTGATAGTCTTTGTGCTAAGTGTGTTAGCTAAATGAACTGCTGCATCTCTTGAGTGAGACACAAGAGGCAACCTAGCTAAGATTAGGGATGTGCGAATGTTCGGATATTCAGAATTCGGGCCGAACTCAGCCTGTTTGGATGACCAAACTGAACGGTCGAACTGAATGGCTGAACAGTTTGGAAAAGTTCGGATGAGTTTGGATGAGTTCAGGGGTGGGAAAAACATGACTTTGGGTGGGAAAAACGTGTCTGGAAGGGGGAGGCAGCTGAGGAGCAGACTTCCTGGCACCAGGGGTAGAGACCAGGGGTGGTTTCAGGGTCAAATGATACCAATACTGAAAAAAAAATGATTTTGGTATCGATAGCGCTATTTTCAGATGTTCGGCCGAATTCGGCCGAACCGAACAACCGAACCCAAACTTAGATTTCAAACTGAACGACCGAGCGTCCGAACATCCAAATCGCGCTCTTTTCGCACATCCCTAGCTAAAATGGTGCCTTTCATTGGACCAACAGCTGCTGGTGGTACTGTGCAAGCTTTCATCTCTCCCACATTCTTACCAACAGAAGCAGGCCCATAAAAGGCCATCAACCTAACCACTTTGCCTCATGTCTCTCTTTAAGAAAGGGGGAAATTTACAGAAACCTCCTCACAAAGTCAAAATATTTTCCTTCCTTTTAAAATAAAGAAATCAGTTGCACACTATTGGGCCTGCGAGGAAAGGAATTTTCCCTGAATTTGGTGCAGGTTATATTGTATCAAAGTTGAAAATGAGCAAAAGGCCAAAACGTCTTCTCCTGAGAATTGAATTCCTGACAATGTTAATCAAAAACTAATGAACAGTACTGTGTAGGCAGGCACCATTTCATTCTGAAATACTTGAATACAGTTCTAACTTCCATTAAAAATAATCACCCTGAAAAAATAATCACCCTGAAAACAAGAAAAAGAGGATTCCCCCCTGCCCCCCAAAAAAAATATTGGGTGCTTTGAAGTTCAGTTCTCACATTTTTATACAAGATTTTCACAGGTGCCCCAGGGGAACATCTGCTTCCATTTAAAAGTTCTGTCCCAGGACTGTAGATAGTTTCTTTTCTCTCACTCAATCAGGGCAAATACCCATCAAGCCTTAGTTCCAAGAATATTTTTTTAAAAAAATAAAAATAAACTCAAGCTGAATTCTTGAAACTACATACAAGCCTCATTGACTTTAGTGCAACTTGTCAGCTGACAAGTAATTTCAGTATTGTGGCCTCACTTTGCAAGGCCTTTTCTATGGTCCTTTTTACACAGACACTAACACCAATAAAATGGGTGTTATATTTTATTATGCATGGTACAGGGCAACAATGCAGCCCTGCAACATGGGCCCATTTCACACGGGATGCCTCCACCCAGTTTCACTGGGTGGAGATGGGTGGAGGCATCTGTGTAAACACCACTTGTGGTGGGTGTAGGTGTGTGCATGCTCCCACGCAACACCCCTCTCCACCCACCGCCCACCCACAGAGCAATGGACTCCACTGCCGATTGCTCCATGGGTGGATGGAGATGGGTGTTGCGCACACCCGCATGGAGTGCCATGTCATCAAAGCAGCTAGGGAATCCAGTTGAGCCTGAGCCCAAGGGCTTGGGCAGAAACTCAATGGAAAAAGTTGTGTTCTGTTGGTTTTGAGTCAGGTTACAGGCCACTAAGTTATTACCAAGATATAGTTCACAACTTTGACATGACATCCAGATGCTGTCTGAACAGGGTCAGATGGCATGGAGATAAAATTCCAAACAGCAGGACTTTCTAAGATATAGGATGTTTTTAGCCAAGATGGACGGGCACAGGTGGGGGGTCCACAGTCATTGTGTGGGGTGGGTGGTAGGCGTCATGCACGGAGGGGGGGGCACTTCACACGAGCAGCCCCATGCATGGTTGCCCCGGCCATGCACCGCCCACCCCATCCCCCCACGGGGCACTACAACTTTTTGACAAAACCCCCATGCATTGGGGGGAGGAGGACAGAGATGCATGGGGGATGGGTGGGTGCAGGAGTGCGCACCTCCCTCCCCCACGAAATTTAGACGAGATGGGCCCCATGCAGGGACAGGCAGGCCTCTGTCTCATTTAAAAACACCCATAGGCCAACATAGGTGTGAGTGGAGAATACAGTGGAATGTATGGAAATCAGAAAGCTAGCTCGAATGTTCAGACACCGTGACAGTCTTTTTAGCCAAATTATTCAAGGACACTTAATCAACTGCTTTGAAGACTAATGTTAATAATAGATTAAAGGCCAAATTTTTGCTGTCAGATGATGAACACACTGCTTTTATTTATTTCAGTAAAAACAGATGCAGATCAGAGTAAAGAATTTTCCCTTTTGTTTTTCAAAAATATGAAGAAGGTAATTTTCTAAGTTATTTAGCATTAGCCTCACTCTGGGTGCTTCCTGATGTGATGGCTCCCACTACCACCATTAACTTCTCCAGGTAGTGGTGAGAGCCATCACTCTGGCCGGGAGTCAGCCTGGCTGCCAAACAAACAGGCCTTTGGTGAGAGGAAGGGTTGAAGGTGGGTTGGTTAGGGGGATGCGGTGGGGTGCTGTTTATTTATGTGTTAGTTTTTAATTATGGGGGAGGTGATGCCCCTTTTATTTAATTATTTACTGTACTATTTTGCTGTTTTGTTGTCTGCAGGACGCTATATGAAGTTTAGATATGTTTTTATTTTTGTAAGCCACCCCGGGCTGCCTTTGTCAGGAGAGGTGGAGTAATAAGTTTGAAAATAAACAAACAAACAAACAAACAAATAAATTATGGCAGTTGGAGAAGGGACGGGAAGACGCATGGATGTGTTTCCGCCTGGCCCCGCCGCCATGCTGCGTGGAACAGCCCGTCCCCCCCAGCTAATGGCCGCCATGGAATGCCCCCCCAGCCCCCCAGGTCACAGTAGGTAAAGTGGCCATTCTAATATGATAACATGCTTTACACTTGGTCAGGCAGCCATTCCTGGGTGGTGCTGGCACTTAGTGATTTGGGGATTTCCCCAACTCACAGCCTGGGCTAAGTGGCAACACCACCCGGAGAATGGCCTGGGCTAACGTCTGGCGGTGGTTGCTGATGTGACGGTAGCGTGCATTTCCACACGGGCCAAGGCGTGGAAATGTGGGCTATTGTCACGTCTGAAACCACCCTCTGTTGTTATTTAAGATGCTGACCTCAATACGAGCAGAATTAGGCCAATGAAAGGAAGGTCACTGACTTCAACAGGAGAAGAGACTGATTGCTTTTGAAAATCCCACCCTAAAAATAGTAGCTCTGGGCTGGACTGTGCTACCCTTATTTATATCAAGTAATACTCACTAGTCTGCTGTCTTCAAACCACTGTAGGCATGGCCAGGCCCAAAGGGAATCTGGGGCAATGTATTCCTGGGCTAAATGTTTGTATGTCTGCTCCTACCTTGTAACATGGAATAGGGGTTAATTCGCCCTTGGTTAGAAATGGTTACATAGACTTTACCCCCTCATGGAAACTATCTGGGGATGGTCCTAGCTATGCTTCATATTAATATGTCTGTGTAGGCCCATTTTCTTCTCCCGAATAAGTGGTTCAAGGATTATGACCAATATTGGTGGTGCCATTGATTTCAATACTCAGCAGAAAGTGGATGAGGAAAGGGTCAGTTGAGCCCTCCATTTGAGTCTGAATCAATGCCTACTGAAGACAGCTAAAATACTCCAATTAACTTCCCTGGGCTTTGGATTTGGTCTTTTTAAAATTCTTATTATATGAAAACAGTATTGTGAAATATTTGACATTTTCTTTCATTATTTGCCCTCACCATTGATTTGAGGATTCATATTGACATTGTGGTCAATTATCTTGCAAAAGAATTAGATATAGCAGGACCTTATGTTTCTTTATATCTTGTGAAAACAAGCCAACGTGCTTCATGCTGACACAAAACTATCACAATAATAAGCGAGGCCATAGCTACGGATCAGCCTAAATAAATATTTTATTTACTTTACAATAATAAGTGTTCACGGTACAAAACTCATGAAACATACTGCAAAGGATCAAACTTCTCATGAAATGGCAGATTCCCATGGAATCTGGGCTGAATGAAAATATTAGTGGCAACATATTGGAGGGGAGGGGGACATTATGCAAGGACCTACTCATAACCAAAAACATGGCATAGTGACTCTTCTTTGGAGAGCATTCCTACCTCCCCCCTATTTCAATCCATGGCAAAACTCCTAACTTTAAAGAAAACATGATTCTGCTCTATAAACAGGGACCTATATTCACTGTGGTTTCCTCATGGGTGTCTTTAGCTATAACGTCAATGGGTGTCTGAATGTATGTTTTGACCTTGATATGAACACTGGTTTGGCCCTGTGTTCACCATGTGGCGCTGCTTAGACACACAGCCCATCTTGGAGCAAATCGGAGTTTTGCTTGCCACCTGATCTCAGCACACAAGTGCTGCTGCCTCATTCCCCATGTTGTACCTGCTAACATGCCATTTGATATCATTAGACACAATGCTGGCCACAGGTTTAGCCAGAACACGTAAATTGTCCTTGTGAGGCAACGGTGTTCACATTGCGAGTTTGATGGGTGGCCAAATTGGTGTTGGGATTGTTATGATGTTTACACACAATGGCCAAACACGTGCTTAGGGGTTTTACATCCAATCTTTGTTAGTGTCTAAAGATGCCCTATGGGTGCCAGTGGGGAAAACACAGTGAACATGGGTCCCTGTCTATAAATGATCATCCAGTACTATCAGCAATTCTTCCACATAGGGTATTTTCAGAAGTGATGCTACCATGCTTAGCCACACTTTACCACACTTAACCCCACCCCGGGGTCACAACCACCGTCACTTCTGTTCGACGACAGCCAGATGTTCACCACGCTTTGCCCCGAAGTGTGGTAGCAGTTACCACCGGTTGTGATCTCAGAAAATCGGGAGGAACAGCCGGTGGTAAGTGCTACCACAGTTCAGGGCAAAGCGTGCTAAGGCACACCCATCATGTCTGTTCTCGGTACTGGCCTACCCCAGAGTAGGGTGGCAGCTGATACCCCAGATTGGGTCTAAACATGGTAGTGTCACTTCTGAAAATACCCTTAATGTCTGTACAAACGCCTACAGTGCAAATGAACAACTAAAGATGTTGCTTGAATGCTCTCAGTACAGCAGCTGAGCCAGGTGCGTAGTGCTCTGCTTTTGGATTTCTCTTATTTACACCAGAGTTACGATGATGCCTGGTATGTTCTTGCAGAAAAGGATTGTCTTTAGAATCCACAGCTACTAGGCTCAGAAGTGTCTCTGTACCTAAGGGACAAGGCCAATGCTGAGATGGACATAGGAAATGATGCAGGTTTTGCGACTATGCAGTATTTGCTCTGTTTCTCAGAAGTATAGTTTTTTCTGATCGCACCGACTGTTCTGTTGGTAAAGTAATTTTTAGTGGAAGACTAAGTAGCTCAGACGATATCTTTTATTGGACCAACAGCGGGTTCAGTAAAAGATATCGTCTGAACAACTTTGTCTCCTTCTCCTACATTTGGAACCAGCATGACAACCACCCTCTCTCTCTAGAAAATATTTTCCACACAGTTGTGAGGACACATTGGGTGTAAACAGACAGACAGCAGCTTCAGGAGTGCCCATGGATGTCCCCCTTACCCCCGGGCTGACTTGCCCATCTGAAGGGCACCTTCCAGATGCGCCGACCAGATGTTCTGTGTAGGACAGCCCAGAACAATATGCTCTAAAAGATCCTTCCTGGAACACACCATGCGGAGCAGGCCAGCCCAGCCTGGGGGCAACAGCTAAACGTAGTGCTTCTCTCTGTCTGTTGAGGGGTTGGGGCAGAGTGAAGCTCCGTTCCTGTCCATTCAGCATGGAGTAGCGGATGTCAGTCTAGAGTGTCAGGTGAACACCCTCAATACTATGGGGCGGAGGGAGGTGGGGATGCTGCACAGGTGGACTGCAGCATGGGGGCAGTGCTGGTCCATCTGATGTGGCCCTGGGTGGAGCTGGTAACTGCCGGCCACAGGGGTGGTCCCCCAGAGCGGCTCCCCATCCATCTAAAAACACTAATTGTGTTATATACCTGGATACCTTTCAGTTTAGTTTTCTGTGTATTTGGACTCCCTTTTAGGGATATGGGAATGCGGTTCAGAGGTTCAGTGTTTGGCCCAAACTCGGCCCGTTTGGATGTCTGAACTGAACGCCCAAAGCCTTGAACTGTTCGGCTGCATTCGGGTGCGTTCGGATGAGTTCGGGTGGGAAAAAGGGACTGGCAGGCCCAGGGAGGGAGGGGGCAGCTGAGGAGCAGACTTCCTGGTGCCAGGGGTGGAGAGGCTTGAATTAGCAGCCAGCCTGCCCAATCACCATCCCTCTTTTCCTCAGACCACTGGTGTTGCAGTCTGCGATTGGCCACGGGCTAGGCTGCATGGAACCAATGGGGCTTGTGGTAAGGTGGGCGCAGCAAGTAACAAAAGTAATTGCCGTCCCCCCTTCCAATTCCTTCTGAGCTAGCAACTGATCCTGTCAGCAGGCATTTTCAGAAGTCTCCCTCTCCCAGCAGTTTGTGTTCCTAATCTATTGCCATCCTCCTCCTATTTCACCCATTTCCACACATTTACCTCCATAGGGTCATTTCAGACGTTACGGGCGGGCGGTTCACCACAGTGAACCTCCAGGGGGGGTGAACAGCACAACCACGCCCCGGGGTGGACAAACGACCCAAACAGACGTGACGGGACCTGGACCACGGCCGGGAACCAGGCTGAACCATCACGGACCGGGGCAGCACAACAGACGTGCAGTCGAACCCCCGCCATGGTCAAAACTCCCAGAAGGCACCGGGCAGGGGCGGGACACAGACATGGCCGCAGAAGGGCAAACGAAGCCAAGAGGCACACAAGGGAACGCCCACACAAGGGAAACGGGAAGGGAGGGGGGAAGAGGGAGAACAGGCTGACAGGTGCCACACACAGCACACGCACACACACAGCGGACCCGCACCGGGACACACTGCACGACCACACGCCCAGGCACACACACACACACACACCCCACACACACAAGGGAAAGGTCGGGAAGGGGGGGCAGGGGCACCCGGAACACAGCACGAGGAACAACGGG
>QEPC01005340.1:396556-426197 GCA_003113815.1 Sphenodon punctatus
CCAGCCATCCTGCTGCCACCAGGGTCTGGCACAAGACATCCCCCCCCGCCCGGCTTCCCTCTCTCACAGGGGCTGGGTACCCTCCCCACGCCCTCCCCTGTTGCCACCAAGGTTGGCTCTGGGGCACCCTCACCCAGCACCCTACCTTCTAACCACCCCTCCTACACCCCCCACCCTTCCTCCCTGGCCCTGCACAAAAAAACCCCCTACCTGCCACAAAACCTCCCTTGGATCCCCTGCAGTCCCGAAGTTCCCCTAAGTGCTGTGCCCTTTGGCCGCGGCCCTTTGGCCTTCAGCTTGCAGCCTGCGGCGGAGCCACTGGCAGCTGAGATTAATAGCCTCCTAGCCACTTCCGGGTGGGGGAGGGGACAAGCTGGCCCTCATGACCAGCTTCTTCGTTCCCCCTCACCCTCCTAGCACTCACAGTTCTCTTTCCCTCCCCTACAGGTCTCCAGGATCCTACAAAGCAGCGGAGTGACGGTGGCGGTAGTAGCAGCGACAGCAGCAGCAAGCCCCCCTCAGCGGGCAGATGGAGTCAGCACAGGTAAGTTCTTGCAAAGGAGCCACTGGCAGCTGTGCTTAATAGCCTCCCAGTCACTTCTGGGTGGGGGAGGGGACAAGCTGTCCCTTGTGACCAGCTTCTTCATTCCCCCTCACACACACACACGGTACTCACAGTTCTATTTCTCTCCCCCGCAGGTCCTCAGGATCCTACGGAGTGGTGGAGTGACGGCAATGGTAGCAGCAGTGGCAGCTGCAGCAAGCCCCCCTCAGCGGGCATATGGATTCAGCACAGGTATTTTGCAAATTGAGCATAATGTGAGTTATAATTTGAATAGGGATGTGCAAAAACCGGGGAGGCTGGTGTTTGACCCGTTCGGGGTTCGCCCCCCCAAAACCATTCGGCTTCTGGCTGTTCAGCCCAAACAGATTCGGGGGGGGGCAAACCCATTTGGGGGGGGACATCTGGTTTTCCCTACCCCCTACTGGCTGCATGGGTGGAAGGGGTGCTGGAGATCACCTCCCCCCCCACACACACCCTGCCCAACCTGGGAATTATTTTTTTTTAAATCCCCCACCCCATGGATCAACCTACCTGGTGGTGCCGGGGTTTGGGGCCTGGATCTGGCAGTGGCAGCAGCGGGGGCAGCAGCAGTGGTAGCGGGTCCGGTGGCAGCGGTGCTCCAGAGCTCTTCAGGCCGTTGCTAGGCCTTCCGGGTCAAACCGGAAGGCCTAGTAGCGGCCTGAAGCACTCCGGAGTGCTGCCACCACACCCACAGTCGCTGCCACCAGACCCGGAGCCCTCCAGCGGCAGTGGCATCCGGTCCAGCAGCAGCGGCACTCGGGAGCACTTTAGGCTGCTACTAGGCCTTCCAGTTTGACCCAGAAGGTGTAGTAGCATCCTGAAGCACTCCAGAGCACTGCCGCCGCCGAACCCGCCACTGCCACTGCTACCACTGCCACTGCCGGACCCGAGGCCTGAGCCCCGGCACCACCAGGTAGATCAATCCCTGGGGTGGGGTTTTAAAAAATTTACCAGGCTGGGCAGGGTGGGTGTTAGGGGGTAGGGAAAACTGGGTTCCCCCCTGTCTCCCGCCCGAATGGGTTCAAAACCCGAACTTTGTTCGGCCAGTTCGGGCGGGGGGCAGATTGGATTTGGGGTGTTCGCGAATGGTCTGAACACCCTGAGTTCGGGCCTAACCCCAAACTCCTGAACTGCGTTCGCACATCCCTAAATATAAATCCTAAAAATCAATGTTGAAGGCAAATAACCAGAGAGGAAGTTACAATGGAAATACTCGTGCAATCTTAACTATGGAGCTACCTTGAATGCCGCAATACAGAATTCAGAAGAAAGGCAGATTTCTTCAGCAGATGCTGTAGTTTGGGGGACCAGTTCTATGGTGGATAGTCTCCTTTCTTGCCACCAAAATAAAAGGCAGTTTTTTTTCCTGAGTATGGATTAAAGAAATGAAGCATAATTTTGCCCTTTGTTCTGTATTTGTCTGCTGTTGTGGTTTTTTTTTGGGGGGGGGGCGGGAAATCAAACTACCACACATCTATCAGCAGCCTTTCTGAAGTGACAGTAGGGATTTCATAAAACATTACGGTATTTTTGCTGGATGATGGGTACAGAGGTGGCTTGCTACTTAAAGGTGAGAAAATAATAAATGTACTAATCTCTCTGTAATTGGGCGATGGGTTTCGAAGTGCGAAAGCTTTTCACTCTCTTCATTTGCAATAGGCTTTCTTTACAGCTTGCATGACAAAATAAGTGCCTGCTCCTAGTACAATAACTCTGATCGCTTACCTGCAGAATGAAGCAAGCCTGTGTGGGCTGACTGCTAATGTTTACAAGCTGACGGGATGCTGCATGATTTCCCACAGGATACAGTCTTAAGTAAAGACTAGCCGAACAGCTAAGAATCCTACCTCAGTGAATTAGCTGAATGGGCTAATCCTCACAAATAGATAGGATTTAAAATATGATACTAAGATTTTTATCCAGTTTCATAAATCTGTGTAGATCCAGACACATTGTAGATTTATAAAAGGATGGGTAAGGAGGGAGTAAAAATGCAGCCTCTTCATTTTAAGCAAGTAGCTTTTTTGCACATTTAGGTTTTAATATATATTTCTTATGTTGAAAATGAGCATGTTTAAATAAAGCTATTTTGCTCATTTAATTTTGTATCCAAGAAGCTGAATCACTAATTAAATAGTAAAATAAAGTACTTATTTCAATTTCTGTACTCTGATTTCTACCTAAAGCTATCACGGTTAATGTCACTACTTATGCAATCCTGATGCCATCAGCCTATAAAAGGAGGATGATAAAAGTTTAGAGCATGAGCTATAAATTCATCTCCTTAACTAATAAGCAACATGTTAATGATTGAAAGTGAAAGACACTTTTAGTGGGTGCTCGGATGTTTTATTCCAATTAAACAACTCTGATGACAATGAAACAAATGTTAGGGAATGCAGTATACAGCGTAGTATGGATGCCTTGTGCTCAATAATTCTAGATAGAGTGATAAATAGTTGATTCACAATTAAGTCTTTGCTTTATTCCCCAAATGGCTTGTATTCTTACTGATATACAGGCAACGCGGTTGCTGCTGTTTCCCAATGCAGGGAACATGCCCTTCATGAAAACATTATTAATTACATAGAACTGTAATTGTACACCGGGCTTTATAACAGGTAACATGCACTTGACAAACAGCAAGTGCCTTTAATGCAAAAATCAGCATCTCTTGGAAAAATCACCTCTACTGGATTCTTTTTGCTTTTCTGCCTTCTCCTTATTGTTGTAATCAGAAAAGAACACTATCTCAGCTGTGGTTCCTGGGATGATCCAGTTCCCAATGAAGAAAATAACAAAATTCCTGTTGACTTCAGTGGTCTCAGCACCATCCCTTGTATTTCCAGGGCAGATTTCAAAATGGAGCAAACACAAACAGTGCTTTCTATACCGAGTCCACATACTCATGTTCTGTGACATATATTCAAATTTGGATTCACATCCTTTGAGAACTTTGAATTTGGTTCACATTGGACTGCAGTTTACTTTGGCTGTTTCAACTTCATTTACTTTCCCTTTGCTTAGTTAGATTTCAATTAATTCAATTACTTTGACTATTCTTTTTCTTTTTTTGATTGGCCAGGACCAAAACCAAATAAAATGTAGTTTGGTTGTGTACAGCAGAAGCAATGTTACAGAATGTTACCAACTACCAAATTCCAAAGTACCAAACAATGAATTTAATGAAATTGCATGCAAATTTCAACAGGCTTAGCAAATACATGTGCAACCCCTATGTATTTGCTAAGTGGCCAACAGCTGGAGGGTGGTGCACAAGGCAACCAGGAAAGTTTACCAAAAACCAAACCAAACAAACGCTGATCCAAATTGGAAGTGTAGGGTTCAGTCTTGGATTGACAGCATGATTCTACCCTGTGGTTTGGTACTGTTAGCATTTATACCAGACCATTACATGATAAATCTCAGGCTCAATCTTATAAACATGGAACACTGAAACCAGTTATTTTATGCTTTTTCTCCGAAGTATGAAACAAGCTATTTGGAACATCAACAATACAATCCCATACACTCACTGTATTTAGAAAGGGAATACTCTAAACTCAGCATTTCCTGGATAGACTCTCTAGCACTTCTTGTTTCTGACTTGCTCATTATATTCCAGTTCAGAGGACAGAGAAGTGTCCATGGAGAGTTCTGCTATGCTGGTCTTCTCCTCCTGGGTATTTCTCCTGAAGCAGTAAAGTATAGACTTATGAATCAAGCCTCCAGGTCAGTCTCTGGAGTTTCCTGAGGTAAAGCCTCTTGTCTCTGACTGGCAGAGTTTAGCAGTCCCCAAAGGGAGGGCAGAACTTATTCCACAGAATTGCACTCTCTCTTCCTAAATTGGGGAAGCCATTCATGTCTATGGCTGGTGACCCATTTCTCCAGCTCCCTCTAGTGGAGAAGCTAATATATCTATACCAGAGGTTCTCGACCTTTTTTTTTCAGTCACACGCACTGGAATGATGTGACTACTTGAGAGCACTGCATGAATGATTTGCATAAATTTGCATAGTTTAAGTCTCCCCTCTGCAATTCAGTTTGATTCAATTTGATGCCTCAAATATGTGAAAGTGCGCCTGAGCACTACTGACAGCTGGCTTGGGAAGCTCTTCCAATCATTCCCCAAGCACTCCGGTGCTCTTGAGCACCAGGTTGAGAATCTCTGATCTATATTCTAAGCATCTGAGAGTGAGGGTTACACAATGCAGAAAATCAAATTTGAAATTGCGATTTCCAGTTTGCAAAACCCATTGAATCTGAACAGTACTGCTCTATTTCAAAGCAATGCTAGTGTCACCTCCACCCCCAAAAGCAGCTTTCTTGCCAGTTTTACAGTAGGGACATGTCCCACTGCTGGCAGTGTGGATACAATGAGTTCTGTAATAACGGGCTGAAACTCGCCAAATCTCAAAAACAAGGAGTCAAGAATCCACTGATTCTCAGCCTGTTCTCGCACAAAATTCGTGCAGCTGAAAATCAGCACTGCGTATGTGCAAAATGGCCACCACAGGCATTTCTGTGCATGCTTGGCCACTGTTGGCCATTCTGTACATGCACAGCATGTTTTTAGTGCAACATGAATCTCGCAAGATTCTTGAGGACCCTCAAAACACTCTCTGTGCATGCGCAAAATGGCTGCCAGGGGTCACACATGTGCATAAACGGCCACAGCGGTCATTTGTTCATGTGTAGGTGAGATTTTTGAGAACCTCATGAGATTCACGAGGAGATTCTCATTTCATCTCTAGTAATACAACTGAAGGTCGAGCTGTGCAAGGTATACAAACCCTTAATTTTACATGTTGGACCAGTTCTTGTGTAAGGATGGGATGATAGTGGCCTCCCGGACCTACAGGACTGCCTATGTCAGAGGCAGCAGTGGGTGGACCCCGCCCCCCTCCACTGCCAGTTTCCACCCCACCTCCACTTGCTTTGTTCCTCACCCATGAGGAAGGTGCACCCACCCGGGATGTGCACAGTGCACCCTTTCCAGCCCTGGAGCCGGCGTCCATAGAAAAGGAGGAGGATCCATGATCCTCCAACTGTATCCCCTGAAAGCAGACATCCAGCTCCTGTTCCAGGAGCTACTGGGTGTCCAGGTGGAGGGGAATGAAGACACAGACACCACCTTTGTTGTGGAGGCAGAGGAGATAGGCAGTGGGCACATTAATGCACCCAGGGGAGAGGTACTGAGGTCACACAGGCAGAGGGGAGAAGCAGCCAAGTAGTGCTATCCAGTGTCCTGAATGTCACCCTATACTGTGTTCACAGGTGGCTGGGAGAGCGAGGGGGAGCAGCAACCTCAACAGTCCCAAGACACAGCAGAACCAGGCAGGAGTGTTAAGCAGGAATGTGGGTGGGAGGGCACGATGGCAGGCCCTAGTAGGGTTGGGTAGGTGCAGAGGGCAGAGTTGACAGCAGGCTCTGAGGCAGTGGGCATCATTGGTGGGTGGGGGGCACGACACCGGCACAGAAAAGCAGGAGTGGGGTGGGATGACCTGATGACCTTTCTTGTTGCTTTGCTACAGGTCTGCAACCATAGACAGGGTCAACACCATCCACCAGTAACCAGCACAACTGGGACCTGTGGACACACAATGGCAGGTGCAGGGAAGACATGGCCAAGGAGTTGCTGGAGAAGACCATGAGGCAGATGAGAGATGGCATGCCATCCAAGGCATGACCCAGCAGCATAGGTGAGCCCTGTAGCAGGGTACAACTGCACTCGGGGCCCTTGCTTCAGAAGGCTGCCTGGACTGGTGTCGGGAGGTTAGGCAATGGGTCCACCACTGGCAGCAGCTGAAGCCTAGTCCCTGGAGAGTCAAAAATCCCTTCTCCATCATG
Source organism: Sphenodon punctatus (assembly GCA_003113815.1). NCBI lineage: Eukaryota > Metazoa > Chordata > Lepidosauria > Sphenodontia > Sphenodontidae > Sphenodon > Sphenodon punctatus. Next base: position 402,993 of record QEPC01005340.1, read on the forward strand.
TTGCTGCCATGAGTGCTGCAATTGTTCCCAAGGGACGGGTGCAATATGCCTTTCTTCCCCCCAGGTCCATCCCCCCCTCCCCAGTTTCCCCAGCAGGTAGCCCCATTAGCCCATCAACCGGGGCCTTTCCCCCCCTGTATCCTCTCTGAAGGTCAAACTGTCCTGAATGTTTTAACGCTCTTCCAATAAAGCTTCTGGAAGGCTGAATAGAGGGAATTCCGTTTGAAGAGAGACTCTGTCCCTTTGATCGAGTGGAGGTAGAAACGGTAGGTCATTTAGTATTAAGGTGTCATTTACATAACAACATTAGAAAGGTAACATTAAAGCCTTTCCTTGACAAGCTTCCAGGTAGATCAGATATGTTCATACTTCACCTAGTGTTGAGTGATGTAGTAGATCCAGAAGTGACAGCACTATTAATGAATTCTTAACTTTAGCAATAAAGCGAAGATCTGATTTTCTTGAATTCAAATCCTCTCCAAGTGACCTTTTCTTAGAACCATGACACTTTGACTATATAATGATTATAATTTGATTATATGTTGATTACTGGTGTTTTAGTTTGGTATTTTATTGTTTCTATGCTACAGAGATTTCTTAAGATTGTGGGTTAGAGAAAGAATTTATTTTTGACTAAGCTGTAGCTGGTATTAGGAATTTGATTATGCTTTTTGTGTTCTCAATACTTATGTCACTTTGTCTGTATTTATTGTTTGGCTATTGGTGTTTGTCTTATGATATTTTCCTGTGTTTCTTTGTGTGCCTTATTAAGCAATGACCTTTGGTTACGCTGACAATAAATGTTATTATTACTCTCAACTGTCCTGGTCAATGCTCGCACTCCCCTCCACCAGCAGGGCCAGTGCCCCGCTTCCTCCCATGCCACAACCACCAGTGCCTGCGGATCCGCAACTAGAGGAGGACGAGGAGGTTGGGGCAACTGCCCCTCTGCCAGGACCCCCACTGCAAAAGAGAGTTTGCCAAGCTGGGGGCAATATGGGGGAGGACAAACAGAAACACAGTTATGTAGTTTTTGTTTAGTTTGTTTCTGCTACTTTCAGTTCTGTTGGTTTAGTTTCATTTAACAGCAAGATAACTGTAGCAAATACTGATTTAGGTTTCCATTTGTTTGTTTTTATATATTATGTTTCATTTCAACACAACATGGTTTCTGTACTTATTCCAGGATAGGTGGGAGGTATGGCTGAGATGGGGCAGTGGAGAATGGAGTTCTAGCATAGTGACATGCCACCTATAGTCTTGAGGGAGGTGGGGAAGTAAATGGAAGTAAACAGTGCCCCCGTCAGTCTTGCAGATGTTATGCAGGACACAAGCAGTGGTGGTCAGCAGGGAGGCAGTGTCAAGACAGAAATTGATCCAGACCATGAGTGCTCTCCTGCACTGCTTCAGGAACCCCAAAGCGCTCTCTATAACTGAACAAGTGGCATTAAGCTTGCTGTTAAAGTACGGGGTGCAGGCCACGCTGTAGGCCTTCATGAGCCACGGTGTGAGGGAGGTAGGGTCCCCCAGGATAATGGGCTTCATGAGCACCCCCTTGATGTGGGTTACGGTGCTGGGCCCAAAGTCCGCACTGCACATGCACCCAAAAAAGGGAGACTGATGGAAGTAGGGATGGGCAAACAGAATGCGGTTCAGATAGTCGGTCGTTCAGTTCGAAACCCGAGCACGGGTTCGATGGTTCAGTTCAGCCGAGCTCGGGTTGGCCGAACTTGGCTGAACAGTCAAAAATATAGCTATCGAAACCAAAACCAAAACAAAACCGAAACCTAATTTTGGGCCCTGAAAAGACATTTTCCCTGCCCCCGAACTCATCCAAACTCATCCGAACACGACTGAACTGTTCGGTCATTCAAGAGTTTGGTTCAGACATTTGGTTCGGATGTCCGAACAGACCGAGTTCGGTCTGAACTCCGAACATCCGAACCGCGTTCGCCCATCCCTAGATGGAAGATGTGGGCATCATGGTTCTTCCCAGACCAGCCAGCCAGCACACCCAGGTACTGGGCACAGTGGTCCACAACAGCCTGGAGAACCACTGAGAAGAACCTCTTCTGGTTCAAATAGTCATCTTTGCTATGGGGTGGGAAGATGATTGGGATATGGGTCCCATCAATAGATCCTATGCAGTTCAGGAACCCCTCCCTCCAAAATCTCTCCATTACCTCCTTGGGTTCAACCAACTGCACCACCCAGTCCACTCCAGTAGCACTTCCACTACGATGGTGCAAACCTCCACAAGGATGATGGCCACCGTGGAGGTCCCAGTGCCAAATGTCTGGGTTACAGAGTCTGGAGTCATGTGTCTGGAGTTCTGAGCTTCCATATGGCTATTGACAGAGGCTTCTTCATGGGGATGGGTGTCCACATCACTACGCTCTTTCTCTGGCTGTGACCTGAAAATCTCAGCTATGTTGAACATGATACACTGGGACATCCTGAAATTTGAGATCCACTCTTCATCTCCCCAGGATGACAGCATCGTCTCCCACCAGTCGGTGCTCCTATCCCCCACCCAGACGTTCTTCTCGATGGGGATAGCCATCAAGACAGCATGGGTAAGTGAGGCTGTGTCTACTAAGAGGAACCTCCCAGCCAGTACACATCATATCCCCTTGTAGGGCATCCATCCTCTGCTCCCTGGTCCATCACTGCAAGATGAGGGCCAGTCTCTGGTGCCATTCCCTGTACCTGCTCCACACTGTGGTGCACCTCAATAGCCTGGCACTGGCTCAGAGAGTAACCCACTTGTGCCTAGCAAGCTCCTTGAACCAAGAACAGCAGACTTATTGCATCTCTTGGACTGTGTGCAGATAGTGGTGAGGAGCACCTGTAGCAACCCCCCTAGGTTCTCTGGCTCCTTGACTGCATGACAGGCATCCACGGAGTTGTCAGACAACCATGCACAAAATGCATTTGAACTGTCCGCAACTGGGCAGGTGCCAGTCTGGGATTGACTGTGTACTGCACGTAATGGCCTCCTGGCTGCTGTTGGGGCTTCTGTCATCACATGACTGGCTGTGTACCTAGCTGTTAGCTGGGAAAGTCCCCAGACCAGTGTGAAGGTGAATGTCAGAAGATGATATAGGATTGTGGGCTCTCTATTAATTGTGGCGGTTCTGCTGTTATCTTTTGAATGCAAAAATTCCTTATGCTTTCGGGCAGCATTAGGCTTTCCATGCCCCCATCCTGGTCCAGGGAGCTATTACTGCTGTTTGAGATATTGTGGGCAGGGGGGTGTTCTTCTGGATACCCTGGTCTTTGCTGACATTTGGGCAAGGCCTGTTGTAGAGAGAGAACTGTTATACTCAGAACTGTTATACCTCTGAGGGGGCCTTTGTGCTCATAGGGTTGTACACACACATGATGGCAGGATGCAACATTTGTAGGTGCCTGGAAGCCATTGGGGCCTGGAAAACTGGTTCAGAGGTGTAGTGGGGCAAGAACAGTTTAATATCAGAATAAAATCTGGTGACTGGATTTTTTGGGGGCGGGGAGAGGGCTCACAAATTTCAGTCTGGAATTTCATGCCCTGCATAATGGGATTCCCTGTCTGCACTGAGTCCAGGCACCATGTCATGGTGTTGGTGTTCCAGGTTCTGGGGACTGCATGAGTGGGACACCTGCATGGAATGTGAGAGTGGGATGTGACCGGGACCCTGGCTCTCCTGGACGTCTGTGGCCTACCAGACGCCGTGCCTTCCCTGGCTGATACTGCTCCTTCTCTGTCATCTGTTCTAAACAGCATTCTTATGACAGCGTGAGGATACCTGTGAAGCCTACAGGAGTGACTTAATTGGATGGTGGAGCTGGATCTCTTTGGGGAACTATGTGGCTCGGTGTGCCAGAGGGCTGAACTCACTGATGGAGGGCTTCATTCCCTGATAAAGGTGTGAACAGTACCAACAATACAGGCCACCCTAGTGAGTGGGGACATTTCCAGTCACCACGCTACTACTGGTGTGGGGCTGTGAGGAGGTGCTGCTGATGCCCTGTGTTTGAGTGAGGGTGTGTGATGCAAGAGAGGGTTTCCCCACCCTCCACCAGCACAACCTGGTGGCTGGCTGGTTGCTGGCAAGCATCCATCTGCTCTGCACTAGAGATGGGCGAACGCTGTTCAGAAGTTCGTAGGTCGGCCCAAACTCGACCTGTTCGGACGACCGAACCCAAACACGAATCCGAACACGAACTGACCGAACTCAGTTCCAAACGTCAAAATGACCGGACAGTTTGGTCAGTTCGGATCGCATTCGGGTGAGTTCGGGTGGCAAAAAAAGGTTCACTGGAAGGTCGAACGTGACAGGGAGGGGTAGTACTAGTCACTGAGGAGCAGACTTCCAGGCACCAGGGGTGGAGAGGCTTGCAAGTAATGAAACTATCTGCCTCCCCCCCTTCCCAACCTGTCTCTTATACACATCTAGATGTGTATAAGAGACAGACTTCCAGGCACCAGGGGTGGAGAGGCTTGCAAGTAATGAAACTATCTGCGAAACTATCTGCCTCCCAACACCTTCTGAGCTAGTCGCTGTTCCTGAACAGCAGGCGTTGAGTAGGATTATTAGATTGCTTTAAGTTTCATTTCAGTTTTGTACTGAAATGAAACTTAAACCTTAAACTGAAACCTTTTGTTGTTTGTGATTACCCCCATCTTAGATAGATAGATAGATAGAGATTATTATTATTATTATTATTAACAAACATTTATATAGCACCAGCAGTGTACCTGGCACTTTACAAAGTAATAAAATAGACATGGTCCCTGCCCCTAGGGCTTACAATCTGAGAGACAGGAGCTGGGGGAGAGACATAGGAAGGGGAACAGAGGGAGAGACAAGGGGTCTAACATTCATGAAGATGCGAGGTCTCAAGTGCACGTACTTGGCTTAGTTACGATGAGAATGACAGCAGGCAGGTCCATGTTGCAAGGATAAGGGTAAACAGATCGTAGCTATAGGAAATAGTGGCTCAGCAGGATAAAGAGTCCGACAGAGCAGAGCAAAAGAGGTGAGTTTTAAGGAGAGATTTGAAGGTATGAAGGGAGGGGGCAAGGCGGATGTGGACAGGGAGGGAGTTCCAGGCATGGGGGGCAGTAAGTGAGAAGGGATGAAGGCGCTTAGGGGAGCAGGGAAGGCATGGAAGGGTGAGAGAAGGGACAGAGGAGGAGCGAAGTGCACGGGCTGGAGTATGGAGGGCGATAAGTGCAGAGAGGTAGGGGTGAGTGAGGTTGTGAAGAGCTTTATAGGTAAGGACTAGGAGCTTGTGCAGGATTCGTTCAGGAAGGGGAAGCTAGTGAAGCAAAGAGAGGAGGGGCTGCACATGGTCGAAGTGACAGCCGAGGTGGATGACCCTGGCAGCAGAGTTTTGGATGGAGATGAGGGGAGAAAGGTGAGATAGTAGACAGTTGTAGAAGTTAGCTTAGTGATAGAGATAGTGTTAGTGATTTAGTTTTAGTGTTTGTAGGAGTAGGCCTGTGTACTTATTAGATAATCCATTTAGTTCATAGCATTTAGAATAGTTAATAGCAGTTAGATTTAGTGTAGATAGATAATATAATATTAGATAAAAAAATTAAATAAAAAAACCCATATAAAAACCAAAAAAACATATAAAACCAAATAAAAAACCAAAAAACCATATAAAAAACAAACAAAAAACAAAACATTTCCAGAACAGCCAAACCCAAACTGAACGGCAGAACCGAATGGCCGAACCCAAACTTGGTGAACGAACCGAACGGACGAACCGAACAGACCAACTCGAACTGCGATCTGTTCACCCATCCCTACTCTGCACCTCTGTAGGTGCGTGGGGATGGCAGGGGTTGGAGCCTTTCCCAGGTTCCTGGCCTGGCAGGGGTTAACAGTTGCTGGGGCTTCGTGTTCCCATGGTTGCCATGGCTGTGCATCATTGCAGGGGGCAGGATACTGGGAGGGGCATGGGATGGTGGGTGGGGCGGGGGGACACCACCTGCTCATGTGCTGTGTTTCTAGGGCTGCACCAGGGCAGAGGGGGGGCATGGTGGTTACTTTCCCACCTGTGGAAGATGTGGTGGGGGGCTGCCCATTTATTGCGCTCCCCATGCATTCCGTGCGGCTCTGTGGGGGCCCCATGGGGCAACCGGGGAGTCCAGCTGGCTGGTCTTTGATTTGTTAATACCTTTAGTGAGAATTCCATGAAACTGTTCAACCAGAATTGATTTTATTGTGAAAAATATACAAGCCAAATATATATGGGGAGGGGGACGGGGGGGGGGGAGAAGCAGGGCAGAAGCTCTAAGGTAAATTTTTAAAAGCTCCTTTGATCAGAAGCAATCCTTTAAATAAATACACTCTTCTGCCATCTTAAGTGATACTATCAAGTTTTATAAAATAATGTTTCCAAACTCATTGTTGGAGAGAAGCGTAATGATTCCTGATGTTTGTTCACAGCTGAGATTTTTCCGGCTTGGTGTGGGTAGATTTTGATACATTTATAAGCCCTATTATGCTCTTCTGAAGAATACGCATTTAAAAATATTTCTGTATAAATACAATAGCACCCTCTGGAGGTCTTAGAAACTTTGCATGACTTCCAGTAAATCAGCATCTGTCTCTTGACACTGTTAGTTGAGAGAGAGAGAGAGAGAGATATTTTGTTGTTTTGTACTGTGCTAATTGCAATTCAGCTTCATCTAAAGTTATAAATATAGTGTGTTATGTCATCGTTACTTTGCATTTTCTGTTTGACATGATTATATGCCATTTCATTTTTATTTTAAAAACGCAAATTCCTTTTGACCATCGTTTAACTGGACTGTGTTAATGACATCAGAAAAAAATTCCTTGGCAATGATGACACATTGATATCTTAACCCTTCAACTGCCTAAGCAAAGATTTTGGAATTTGTTAGCAAAGTGCAAGCACAGAATTAGTTTTGCAGAAATGAAAGTTTCAATTAGTCATCATATCCTTAACGCATACCTAGTCCTGTTACTTTATTATTATTTTTTAAACAAAATAGTAGAGAAGCCATGAGGAAAGGGCAAAAATCATGCAGGGCAAAAATAAAACAGACAAAAGATAAATATATAAATTGCAGATGATACTATCTAAGATCATAAATATTGTTAGGACCAGAATTGTAAACTTCTAAAGGCTGAAAGCTACATAGGCACTCTTAATTGCACATAGACCCATCTTACATTTATGCACATATGTCGTTCCTATTCTGATATTATAGACAGCCGGTCTCAAACAAGCTGCCCTATGCTTACTATGGGTGAAAACAGACATGCACGTAACTCTGTTTTAACACCGCTTTAACATTTCTTCTGCATGTTGCAGGGCTGTATTGGCGCCCTGTATAGTCCTGCAACATGTATATGAAATGTTAAGGCGCGATGCTAAAGCAGAGGTAGGGTGCATGTCTGTTTTTATGTTTTATGTCAAGAGTGTACTCGTTGTACTCTTCATGTTCCAAGTTAAGAGCTCTGACCTCAGGAGTTGCCACGCTACAGTCCAACTTTGTTAGACAAACCCACTTTTTCAATCTGTGATGCTGGAGTGGTGTTCCTGGCTTTTGCTTCACTGGATTCCTTTGTCCAGTACTGTAGTTACACGCTTTTCTTTCTGAAGTTGCTTAGATTGTTTGCCATCATCCCATCCACTATTAATTTGTGGGAAATGCTCCACACAACTATAGCCGAGGTCAGAGTTCACCAGAAACCGTGCTGGGAGCATGTGGCAACGTAGGCTTCTTATGATGGGGTTACTTTTTGAAAGTGCAAGGGCCTACAGCATTTGCAGCTTACACTCGCAGATTCACCCACAGTAAATTTAATCAGAGGGGAAAGACACCCATTTGCACCCATAATTCAAATTCAGAATCTAATGTTTAGGTACAAATTACACCCATAAAAGAAGAAGTCATTCCTTTAGGTATGTAGCATCTATAATAAGGAAATTTAGTGCTAAACAATTAGTTGTATACTATTTTCTTAATATTATTCACCTTACTGAATGCACCAGGAACAAAAGAGTGTAACAGGGTGCTCTCTTGCCCAGGGTAAGTCTTGCAGGATTAGGGCCCACAATCAACATTCTCAGTGGGTATCAGCTCACGAAAGTCTCTTTATTTGCACAGTCTCTCTGTAGTTCTCTATACATAACCAGTTACCTCCCTGTCTCTTTACAGAAGGTCGTAGGCCCTTGTTGCAGCCCCTTGGGCTTATCACAATCCCAGCTGTTCTCAGCAGCTCCCTGTGTTCCTGGGTCAGGCTTCTGCAACCCTGACCCTTCCCACTCACCACAGCCAGCAATCCCCTCCTTGCTGTCACTTTACTTACAGTTCAGCCAAACTCCAAACCTCCTGTCGTCCTGGCTCTGGGCAGAGCTCTCCCCTCAGTTCTTGAGCCCCACAACAGCCTCCCTCACACTGAGCTGTTCCCTGGCGCAGCCCTCCAAGGGCTGGCTTGCACCACACCCTCTCACAACTGCCTTGCAATTAGGTGTAGTCTCCCCGCTAGATCAGTGCCTGCAGCTGTGCTTGTACTGCCTACGCACCGGCGTTATCTCCCTTAAAGGGCCCTAAGCCCCAATGGCTCTGTCCTCCCACAGAGAGCACTGTGATTTACAGGTTACAAAGAACACCCTGTAGTAGTAATACATGGTTATATCAAAGGAGAAATAAAAATACCTGAAGTCAATAGGAGATGAGAGGTCTCTCTGTACAACCCAAGAGGCACTTAGCAGGCCAGGACTTCTTTGCATATGATAAGCGCTGTGAGGAGAAGAGCAGTTGAAGAATTTATTCTCTTGTTTCCCCTTTTAACAAAATCACTCTTTCATAATTTCAGCCAAGGAGAGAGACAACACCCCATAGCAGGCATATCGAGGTTCAATTTATCTCACTGGGAATATTTTTAGTTTCTTCCTGAAAGTCTTCCTGACTTCTTACTATGGCTGAATTTACATGGACGTACCCCCTCCCTGCGCCCTTTCCCCTACTGGGTGTGCGGGAGAGGGTTAGATGCATGAGGGTGTCCATGGAAACGGCACAGCGGTGGGTGGGTGGGATGGATGTTCATCTGTGCGAACACCACAGACGGTGGGTGGAGGTGCATGTGCGCTCCCGATTCACACCTATCTCCACCCATCACCCACCCACAGAGGAGAAGGGTGTGTGTCCGTGAGAAAGGACACCCACCCACCATGCAGCACACCCATCCCCCCACCCACCACTGCCCGTGTAGAAAGGACCTATGTCACTGACTTCTAAGGTACTTTGGGGGGGGTGAAAACCATGGTGACAGAGTACTGCTTATTTAGCACATTGCTGACCTGGTCAGGAAGATTTGTCATGTGGTAAAAGCACTGCATCAAGGCACCAGGATATCTGACTTCATGGTCTGACTCTGCTGCAGATTTAGGGCTCAGTTCAGCTCCCGTTGAAGTTAATGGGAGGTTAGCCATTGACTTTGATAGGAGCTGGGTTGTGCCCTTAATGTGTGAAATGGAGGAAGCCTTATTGCTCTTGCCATTGGTGACATTGGTAAAGTGATGCCTGCTTTCTTCCAGTTTCTGCCTAACTCTTATATTTAGATTGCAAGCACTTCAAGGCAGGGACTGACTCTCAAAGCAAGCATGATTCTCTGGCTGTTTAGTGATTGTGGTTTTTGCTATATCAAGCACATCCTCAACCTAATTCCTCCAACAAACAAGAATGGAAACTCTGAGTTTCATTGACCTCACATTGATCCATTTATTCATTTTAAAGTGCCTTCAGTAAAACTATATCCATCTCTTTCTTTTGTGAGCATATGAAAAGGCAGACAACAGAACACTGGGTGGGGGGCACATGTAAAATGCTGATTTGGATACACTACAGGCATAGAATAGGACCCTTAAAACGTATGAAAACCAAGGTTGACATTGCAGGGGGGGGGGGGACACAGGGAGAAATTCTAATGAGCTTTAAAACATTTAGGCTCCTCCTGAGGCCTCACAGGACCAGTAATACGACCGCTGTCCAAATGTAATAGTTTAGAAAAGTTAGAGAGAGAGAGATGCACATGTAGTAGGGTACACACGTACATAGGTGCTTTGCATCTGATTATTCTGACATTGTTCATTTCTGACAGAGCAAATACAAAATTATACATGGCTGTATTTAAATTTTAAAAATGTTTTCTGAGTTCTACTCTATTCTATTGAGATACTTATAGGGACTGGGGGGGACTTGCTTAGATTCCTGTAGTCAAAGGGTGTGAATGAAGGACAAGTGTTAACCAGAACCTGCTTTTGACTTGTCTTTTGGCCATTTTCTTACCCTATTTGAGACCCACCATACAATAGGTTTTGGGATGGTCATTATTTGGTTTTCAGAACTAATTTTGTTAGTGTCAAATGAATAAAAGATGTCACTCCTCACTGTCATCATCTACACAAAGCACTTTGCATTGTGTTTGCATTGCAAAGAAATGCATTGGAATAAGATTGTGTCTGTTGCCTTAGGAACCTCACAAAACAGGATGGGTTCCTTGTGAGGAAGTTAGAGAATATTCCAATACCCAATGAAGTCCAATCTGCACATGCCTGTAGTGATGTTTTTGGTAGAAGACTTCATTCTCCTCATGCCATGCTCTGTCTGTAGAAATCTAGTTGAGATAAGATTGAAAACCTAGATAAAGAGTGAACCCCAAGTGCTATGTGTACAGAAACGTGTTCAGCTGTTGTGCATTGCCAGATCATTCCCATTTGACATCAGAGCATAGCTGCCATTAAGTATTAACTAGACAGGTGCTAGTAATAGCCCTTGTCAACTCTTTTAAAGGAAATCAATATACAACATAAATGTAAAATCAAAAGGTTCTTCCTTTGTATTGCCTAACTTGCGCTGAACACATAAATGCCAGATAACAATGTGCAACCCCCACTCTTCCTCCTCCTTGCGGCTCCCTTCATTTTAACATTAGCTGTATAAGTTTTGTAAAATGTATATTCATACATTAGTAGCTAACAGATAGGAGATTCTTGGTGAAATCGACTGTTTAGCCATTATAGAGCATGAATGATTTAGGATGATTTACTGGGTCTAAGCTTAGCTTTCAAATACTGCACCTCCCTGAAACAACCCAACACTTGTGACTGCATGTCTTTGAAAGAGATCTTTCTTTCAGATGAATCTTTTTGATAACACCTAAAACAGAAACCTTGTCATAGTCTGCACAAACTCTGAAGCTCCCTGGCTTCTTACAAAGAGTAAGCCTCTTGGTTAAAGACAAAGTACCTCACACAACAACCAAGATTAGGAATATCAGTTTCAATGTTTTTTCAGGCTGATGATCATGCATGTAAGTTACAGGTAAGCTACAGCAGTATTACACCACGTGAAAATCTTTTAACATCTAAAAAAAAAATCAATGGATGACTAGAATCAGTGAACCCTGGGTTAGCAGAGTCTACTGTTAGCCTACATACACTCAGACAATCTCCAGACATTGGATTCCTTTTTATAGTGGTCTTTCACCAGAGGAATGTGAATCTAGAGTTGGTAGATTAACATATGAATGTTCAAGAAACTTGGGTGTTTTCATACGGACATCATCCACACCATTGTTCCGCCTCACCCCCAGGTGGGCCATCCATTTAAAGGCGGCCTGCCAGATGTGCAGGCAGAGCCGAGACGGGGCAGGCTGTCCCTGCTCCAGGGCAGTTCCATTGGCGGTACTCCAGAACATCCAGGAACACCACCAGCGGAGTGGGTATCCCAAACCTGGGGCACCAGCCAGAGGCAGGGCTGCTGTCCATCATGAAGTTGTGGGCAGCAGTCCAGAGCATCAGGTGATCTGTCCACAACTCTATGGTGTGGGGGTAGGGGAGCACTGTGCGGGTGGACTGTGGGCTGCAGCAACTGCTGGGTCCATTTAAAACAAACCCAGCCAGGGCTGCAAGTGAACAGATGCAGGGTGCACCCCCAGACTTGCTCCAGGGGTGAGCACCCCCATGTCCATGTGAAAACACCCTATACCACAGTTGTGTAGTCAGTGCACCCAGAATCTGAGCATAGGATCACTCATTTGCAAGGATGTATTTTGGTCTGAGTACTTACAGAGGCTGGTACCAAGCCTGTGTGTTGACTAATAGTGCTTATATCCTGCTAATGTAAATGTTGCTTGCATTTTACTGATGTTTGCTTAATGTTATCCAGCACTTCATGGTGCACTTATGCCTAATTATTGCTATATTAATTGTACAGTGCTGTAGATGTGCATGGCGATAATTCAGCTAAATATAATAGGTTTAATTTGTGGAAGATTTTAATCTTGTGAATATAATGATGTATAATCATTTGTGGGGAGTGGGAGGGTGTCATCAAAGGGTCTGTACTAGCACCAGATTATAATTAGGACTGAAATTAATATTCACAATATTCTGTAATCATCAATTTTGAAATTTGTTTCACACCTGTGAACTTCCCAAATAAAGTTTGCAAAGGAATTGTAAGGGAGCCAGGGTGAAAACATGTGGCCCCCATAGCTCCATCCTCCAGAGCTGCACCTCTTTAATCCCATTCTACAGGGCCCTAGTACAGCAACCTAGTAGGGGAGAGGGGGACAGGGGCCTGAGGCTGAGAGTCACAAGTGGTAATAGTCCATCCTGGGGCCTCAGGAGCCTGACTATGGCTGTTTTTACATGGACGCACCCCCCGCTCCCTTGGTGTTTGGGCAGGTGTCCATGTAAACAGCCGGTGGTGGGATGGGTGTCCGCTTGATGTTCATCCGTGTGGGTGGGTGTAAAGGGAGACATACCCAACGTGCCAAAACACTCACCCCTGTCCATGTAAAAAGGGCCTGTGGTACTGACCCTGCTTAAGGCCGGTCCTGAAGATTGGGGCCAGGACTGAGGTCAGATATCATAGCAGGGGGAGAAAGAGGCAAGGCAGAAGTCACATGAGAGAACAAGAACCTAGCAAGGGGATCAAGGAGCAAAAGTGGGGACAAGAAGTTCGGAGCTAGAAAGCAAGGGGTGAGAGCAGAGGCAGACAAGTAAGAGGATCTAGGGAACTACTGTTACAGCTCATTGTTGCCACCAGCCAGGCTTATATTCTAGCTGGCAGCCAACCACGAAGCTGGGAGGCATGACAAAGGCACCTGAGATCATCTGAAGGGGATGTGGCAAGGGCTACAACTGAGGGGGTGAATGGGCTGAATTGGGCACCCTCTGGTCATATCATAGAGCAAGGCACTGCACCAGAAACTTCAGAATTGAAGATTCAAGGCCTGGGCCCCAACATGGTGTAGCAGGCCTTGCCTTAGTTGAGTGTTGTCAGGATCCAGCCCAGATCATGCAGTCTCACAGAGAATTAGCAATCAGTTTATTTTCATAGCATAGGGTATAAAATCAATTTCCTTCATATACAATAGTCTCTATAGAATGAGCTGAAGACTGGTCAGTTAGCAGTCCCCTTGCTGGCTAATCACATCCAACTCACATCCAGGAATCAGTCTCCTCAAGTCAGTTCCAAGGTTAACGCACCAAGGTGCCTTCAGCTCAAGAACAAAGATGTGTCTCCCTTGCCTCCCAGGCAGCTTCTGCCTCCGCTTCAATTCTTCCCCTCTTTATATCCCAGTAGTGGGTGTGGCTTCCATCTACTCAGTAAGTCTTAAAGAGCCCAGAGCCCTATTGTGTCTCAGCTCTGCCACACATTAATTTTCTAATGTTTTCATTGATTTACTAATTTGATACACCTCTATTCAATTTTTTTTTATTTCAGTCTTCCATATTCATTGATTTGATCTTCAGTATTTGTTAATTCCATCATTCTGTAGCTCTTGATTTAGCTGACTTCTAAAGGATTAATTTAAGTTCAAACTTATTAATAAAACTAAAAAATATCAACCTAAATGAAGTAGTCATACTCAAACTTCAACTTGGTTAAGAAGCAAGCTAATAAAACTTAGTGATGTCAAAGTTTGTATGAATTTCTGAATTTTAGAATTAAAGAGTTGTGAATAAAAATGAATCTTTGACTCTCATTCACAAATTTAAAAAAACACACCCTGATTTCTTTCAGTCCTAGTTAAAATATATACAAATTGCATTTCTCAGACTTGGGCCCTAAAGATTTAATAATTCCTCAATAATGTACAAGCTTCTGTTTTATCTGTGATCATCTGTATGTCAGAAATAGAATATTTAGAAAATATCCCTTAATGATATCTTCTTCCTTTTTTAAGAAAAAATGCATTTAACTAGGAAGAAATTATTTCCCATTCATCAGGTAATCAGAGTGTCTGTGTAAGAGTGGCCACTGCCAAGTATTAACACATTTCATGCTCTCTCCACATGCTATTTCTTAATAAAACAATGACAGTTTGAGTAGTTGGGTCTAGAGGAGTTATTCCTGCCGCTCACTTGGTATGACTACTGCTTTGAAATCTGAAGGCCATTGACTGCTTAACTCACCTCCTCTCTACCCTCCATCTCCCTTATTATCAGCTGCCACACAAAGAATGAAAGAAGAGCTTGATAATGTGCTCAGTTGTGCTTTCTGTCCTGCCTATCAGGGGCTGGCAGAATGTGCCAAGCCTGCCTATGAGCAGTATAATTCAATGTCAAAGGGGCTTATGTAATATTTAGGCTTGTATTACACTAAATTAATCTTAACATGAAAAATCTTTTGATTACATAGTATATTTTGGCATTGATTGATTGACTAATTCATTTATTCATATAGTAATGCTACGTCCGACTTCTATTTATATTCAGTTGGTACAGAAAGTTCTTTTTTCTTACCACAGTAAATGAATCAAAATAGTTTTACAGCTACATTCTAACCTATTTTTTTAAACAAATAATTCTCTCCTTTATAACATATCATTGGCATGTTCTGGCATGCCCAGGCATGTCCAGGGCACTTTACAGCTCCATATATGGATACAAATCATCAAAAGCTTTGTAAGGACAAATGGCCGATGTCCTTACATGAGCCTGGAAGGGTGCCACCCTAATAAAATTTAGTGGCCATTGGCTCCTTACTGGCTTGAGCGCCTGAATCCTGCAGAGCCTCCTATTCAGACTGCTCTAGGCAGTATTATTAAATTAACATTTTGACCCCTCCCTCCTTCTCCTTTGTTCACCCTTCCCATTGCCTGAAGCTATTCTGTGTGGTATAAGAGACTTAGTGCGTACAGTGCTTTAGAACATCTTGGCTGCCTAGAAGGGTCTGTATTGCTGGTTCTCCTGGACAGGGACAGATCTGGATCCACTGACCCTGCTCCAGTCCCTAAGCAATAAACACGTAGGTCTTTTTTATATGGGCCATGGTGTGGGGGGGACCAGTGTGTGCCACGGCAGTGTAGGCGGTGTGGGGGGCCAGTACACACGGGAGCACATTGATCCCCCTGCATCCCCCCGCATCCTCACTCACAGAGCAATCACTGTTTTGGAGAATTTCTCCATGAGTGGGTGATGGGTGGAGATACGTGGGTCATGGGAGCGTGCTCGCACCCCCACTCACCCCCTGCGGCATGCAAATGGGGAGCACCCACTCATGCCCAGGCAGCAAATCTGCTTGGGCATGAGTAGGTGTATCTCATATAAAAAAGGCCTTAGTGACCCAATCTTGAGAGTGTGGTGGCTACCTTGTTCGTCATGTGTGTACTGCAGCAACCCTTAAACCCTTGCACACAAGAGACTACACATATTTGCTCACTATCCATTTTATATAACAGTAAAGAACCTGCGTTTCTCATTTCAACTGCACTGCTTAGAGCAGCCAGAATGCTTGGCCTGGATACTTGTGTTGATTTCAACACAAGTTTTCCATAAAATGGTACCTAGGAAGACATGTTGCTCCTTCATCTTGTGATGTTAGTTACCCATCAGTTGACATTGGAACAGGTATAGAATAAGTTATTCTCACCTGTTCAACAACAGAAACCAGGAAAGTCTTATCATTCATTGTTTTTTAACTATCTCACCTGAGATGCTGTCTTTGATCTAAGATAGAGCTTCATACAGAGAAGTTGGGTCAGACTTTAGCAAAAGTCTAGTTTTGATTAGTATGATTGCTGAGTAGCCTCTCCTTGGACACCCATGGTCCCCAAATGGGAAGGATAAAGATGGATGAAGGGAGTGAAGGAAATGGGAAGGGGGTTAGAAGAGCCTGCAGTTCTAATGTCAACTTTCCTTGGGACCTCCAATCAGATAGATAGTCCCTTTTCACGCAGACACTCTAACACTGATAAAATGGGTGTTACATTTTATTATGCATGTTGCAGGGCTGCAGGTGTGCTCTATGGGTGCCCTGAAACATGTATAATAAAATGTAACACCCATTTTAGCAGTGTTAGAGTTTCTGTGTGAAAAGGGTCATAGATAATATTTCTACTAACACCAAAAACAAAAGAAATAACATTTGTTCTCCTTGCTGTCACTGCTTTTGCCCCAGTTTCTTAACCTTTCATTAACTGACTACTACTTTTGCTTTCATTATACTGCCTTCAGGGAAAGGAGGCCTTTGAAATTTTTTATCCCTGGTCCCCCAATCTTGTTAATCTGGCTGTAGGGCTCGTGTTAGACCCGTGGGATCCTGGAAACCACGTCAGGTGGCTGGAAAGGGCAAGGACATCCTGTTTCCTGTACCCATTCCCCTCTCACTGATATGGATGGCTATTGTTGCAAGAGGACCTTGCTCCTTCTGTCTCTCTCTCTTCGTCCTCTGACCCTGTGCCGGGAGTGATGGAGGCAGCTGAGCAGCCAGGCAGATAGTCTATCTGCCTCCCACCGGCCCATCTCCTTCTGCCCCTTGCCTCCAACATGAAGTGAGAAGGGGGAATGGAATGAGCAGCTGGCAAATGGCTGAGGATCCTATGTTATAAGGGGCTACCACCTCCCCATCCTCACGCTTTGCTGTCCTTTGGGCCAGAAAGGGCAGAAGGAGCTGGGTGGGCAGGTGGCTAATGGCCCTGTATAATGGAGACTGCAACAAGGGGACATACAGCCCCATAAAGAGGGACAAGGCTGGCCTGTGGCTCAAGGCTGATCTGTCCCAGTTCTGTTAGTGATGCTTTTGTGTCGTTTTGGAATTCATTATAAAGCATCTCCTAAAACACCAGTTGGCATCTTTGGAACAAAAAACATAGTCTTTGTTTTACTGGGGGGGAAAGGGCCCGCTTTGGGATCTGGCTAGAGCAGGGTTCCGTATGTGTGTGTAGATTCTTTCTTTTGCAGTTTGTCTGCAGCAATAGCGTTTTAGAAGGGGAACAAACTCTCTTTTGTCACAACGGGGGAATGCCAACAGGGAGAACATAAATACAATTTTGTTGACTCCCTGGGGCTAACACCCCATAAAAATGACCAGAAGAGGTCAAATGTTTGAATGTATAGATTGAACTGAAGAGTCATGAGATGCCCTGAGCCCTCTAACGCATCTGATATGAAGACTGACCAACATGACACCTCATGGCTCATAGTTCTGTGTGATGTTTTAACAGTATACGCCATCGATTCATTGGCAGCAGCTTTGGGGAGTTAAACATAGACTAAGAGAGGTTTGGTTGCCATGGAGTAAAACTTCCTTGACGTGTGAGAGATTATTTTTTATTTAAAAACACAGCTAACTGAGTTCTTTCATCCCTTAAATATGACCTGTCTCGTTCAAGCCAAAAGAGGGTGTGCTTCCAGCGGACAGTATATTCCCTCATGCATACGTGGCCATCTCTGCTGTCTGTGTATAAAGAGCAGATAGTAGGGGGGTTACCAGATATAATGCGGGTCACTGGTGTTTGGCTTAAACACACATTTGTCTGTTATGTCTGTTTGTGCAAAGATGCTTTGTGCCATGTACTCAACATGTCTAAACCCAGTCCTGTGCCCATGATGATGTCTGGAATTTCAGCGCATGATGGATTTCCACAGATTTAGCATTACATTTGGTAGCACTCCATAGCCTTGCCTCTCTCCCCTTATCTACCTTTTGGACTCTAGTGATGCCCAGAGTCAGCAGTCTCTGCTCTCCAGGTAGCACAGAAACTGCAGTTGTGCCCAGCTGTTCTGCAAGAAGTGCAAGGAGGAGGGTTCTTTGTCCCCCCACCCCATGCATTCATAGAGCAGGTGACCACATTCTGGCCCTAAATGAGTTTAGCCTTGCTCCCTGTATAAGCAGTGTCATTTATAAGGCTTATTTGGACCTGCCCTATTTGGATCCAATGGCAGCTGGTGGGGTCCAAGGCTGGTGGGACAGTGGGAAGGGACAACTGTAGGTAGGGCCAAGTGGTAGGCAGAGTCAAGCAAATGGTAGGCAGAGCCAAGCAGAATTTTGAAAGTCATATGGAATTTTACAGCCTCAGTTCCCCATCTGTAAAAAATGGGAATGTGTGTGTGTCTGTCTCTTCCTGTGTTCCCCTAATCCTTGTCCTTCTTAGATTGTAAGCCCACTGGGTAGGGACCTGTCTCCAATAACACCAGCAGGCAATGTGTTCAGTGGAAGGAGTACCATAGCAGAGAAAACAGAAGTATACAGGCAGTGAAGACCACAACTAAAATGCATGGGAAATACTGTAAAACCCAACAGAATTATGTGGAATCCTAAAATTCACACCATAAATGGTAAATGCTACAATTTGTCCCTAGAAGGGAAAAGTTTCCCTACCTCTGATATAGCACTTTCAAACCTTCCTACATAGTACAAGCTGAACTAAAACACTAAAACCACACAAGGCTCCATGTAAAATCAGCAAGTATTTTCTAAGTGTCCTTAGTCACCAAACAACTATGGGTAATTTCAGACGTTACGAAATCACTGCTCACCACAGTGAATCACAGTGGATTCCATGTGGTGGCAGCGATCACGGGAATGTCTGTTTGCTCCTGGCCAGATGTTCACCACAGTGAACACTCAGCCAGGATCAAATTGACCATAGTTCTGGCCCTCAGGCTGGCCTGAGGGCCAGAACCGTGGTTAGATCGGCCATGATCTGGGATGGGCCAAAAGAAACGTCAGTTACCTTTGGCCCATCCCGGATCTTGGCCCCGACTGTAGTACAGGATTGGGCGCAGCGGCCACATTGGCCGCTGCGCCTGCCCCTCTCCCCGAGGGCGGGCAGTTGAGGGAACGTGGGGGGGCAGAGCTGTGCGGCCGCACGTTGTGCCGTGCAGCCCGGCCCCTCCCCGATCCCCGTTAGCAATTAGGCCGGCACATCTAAAGAACGGCCGGTCTGATCACAGACTGGGATCTGAGATGGATCCCGGTCCAGGATTCAGCATAGTGGGCCGAACGGCCCGTAACATCTGAAAATACCCTATGTCACCAAATCATTCTTTGAAAAAGCTTCTATATCTTGTCTGTGATTTTTTTGCATTATGGATGCAACTTCTACATCAGTAGAAGTTGTTGGTTTGCAGAAAACCAGAAGTTTCCTCATTTGTACTTCTGGATCAGCAAATCCAGTCCTCTGATCTAAGTTAGAGGTGGAATGGTTCCTAGGGAGTGGCATTGTGGGTTCCACCCTAGTCCTGCCCCCTTTTGGTCCAAGCAAACTACAAAACAAGTCTTAAGTCAGTCACAATCTCTACATGGTAGCAACTTGGTTTAAGATCATTTTGCACTATTTTGCACAATACAGAGTGATTTAAGTGCAGCCCAGAATCCAGCACTCTGCAAAAACATATTCTAAAAGTTTCATGTGACACTTAAAAATATCCTGTCCCTCATATAGAGCTAACCACTTCCTTTGCAAAAATAATTCAGAATATCTGAGTCAAGGGGCTATTTCAGACTGTGATTTCCATCCCATTGCTCCTTCAGTGGTGTTAAGCATACACTTCTCCAAATCTAGCCGGATTAGGCCCCACAGCTGGGGGACTGAAGCCCACCCCAAACCATGCCCTGCCCCCCCACCCCCCAAGCATTTTACCAACTGTAAAATGGACAAACAATGCCAGAAAAAATCCAAACGAAATACCACCACCACCTCTCCAAATCTGCCAAGGCCCAGGCAGGGTAAAACCAGTTAACACCAAAACATTTAAAAAGAAAAGAGTTTTAGCAACACAGGACCGACCAATTAAGTGACCCTGCATGGGGCAAACAGGGGGCACAAAGCAGTCACATCCAAACCTTTCCCCCTCCACCCTGAGATCTGCCCAGGCAGGGTAAAACAGGCAACACCAAAACATTTAAAAGGGGGTGGGGGGGGGAGTTTTAGCAACACAGAACCAAGTGAGTCTGCATGGGGAAAACAGGGGGCACAAAACAGGCCTGTGTGGCACAAACAAATCTCAACTCCCCCACTCCTCTGGAGAAAACAGGCAAGGAAACGATGTCTTTATTTTAAAGAAATAAATCTGCAGTGCCCACCCCACAGGCCCCCAATCATCCACCTGGGGAAAAATATATTTGAGAAAGTCCAGGGGCCAGAGCCCTCAACAGCTTCCAGGAGCTGAGTGGGGTCTGGTGTCTCTCTGTTCAGTAAGCACCTCGCTTTCCTGTGTGGCTGTGCCATGGATTCTTGGGAAACGCCAAGCCTGGCACACTGCTCTTGAGGGCTGAGGATTGCCCCCTGGCTTCTCCCCCTCCTTCCAAGGCCAGGCAGGGGCAGACCAGTCTCAATGTGGGAGGGAGCAGGAGCTGGGAGGCATTTTTCAAAACCACCCTCCCGGCCCATTGAAACTCATGGGCAAGGTTTTTTGGAACCTATTGCTTTTCTAGTGCTGGCCACACATCCCTGTGGCATCTTGGGTGAGTACTGGAAAGAGTGACCCACCACTGGTGTCCACCTTGCTGTGTCTGCACAGCATGCAGAAATTCCTGTCCCGCCCCTCAGCCCAAGAGGATCCTTCCCCCCTCCCTCCCCAGCTCCTCCTTGTAGCACGCGCTGGCCAGGAGCTCTGGCAGACTCTGCCTCTGTATGCTGTCCACCCAGCCCTCCAACTCACTGAGCACGGGGTAGCTAGCACTGATGCATGCGCAGAAGCCAACAAGGTCACACAGTGCTTCTACACATGTCCGAGTGGCTTGAAGTGGCTGGGGAGGCGTTACAAGGTGCGGCAGTGCTGGTGTCTTGGCCGCGGGCTGATCAGAGGTGTTTTTAGGGACTGGTAGGTGCACAGGTGCAGGGCACGAGTGCCATTAGCACAAGGGGGTCACTAACGCCACTGCTTGGATCCTTCTCTATTTCAGGCATGGTTTCATGGAGCTTGGAGAAGAGATATAAAATCATGAGTGGGATGGAACATGTAAATAGGGAGTGGTCATTTACCCTCTCTAACAGTTCTAGAACAAGGGGACACTTCATGAAATTAACCGGCAGCAGATTTAAAACAAATAAGAGAAAGTACTTTTTCACTCAGCACACAATTCACTTGTGGAATTTACTTCAGAGGAAGCGGTCAGGGCCGGTAGTGTAGCTAGTTATAAAAAGGATTGGATAAGTTCTTGGATGATAGGTCCATTAATGGCTATTAGCCAAGTAGGTTTTGGGAAAAGGTTACCTCTTACTGTCGGGGGCTGGAACGACGGGGAATGAATTGCCCATTGTGACCTGTTGGGTACTTCTTCCAAGAGACAGAGATTGGCCACTGGTGGAGACAAGATGCTGGGCTTAATGGAACATTGGTCTGACCCAGTACGGCACTACTTATGCTCTTATGTTCTCATGGTTTAACCCCCACTCCTCACCCTCTGTTGCTGCTTTTATGAGACCTAAAGCCTACCCATGAATAGAGAAGTGTAACCATGTCCTTCAGCTGATTGGCAGTGAAATCCCATATGCAGACACTTCTCCTATTCCATCAAGCAGCTTATCTCCAGAGGTGCCTGGATAAAGGAGGTTATACTATAATCTTAGCACATCTTAATGGCAAGGGTTCATTAAGGAAAGTGGAGATATGTGGATTTTCACCAGTTAAGGATTTGGCCCACTGATACACATTGCCTAGAGATACAGTATGGTCTTACTTTGTATAACACAATGTATCATATAAGAAACAGAGATAAAATATAATCAATGTGCTATTTTTACTATATACACGTAACAAAGGGATTATAAAAGCAGCGAGTGTACTCTTAAGCTGCGGATACATGTTTGCTCTAAATTCAAGGAAGTACAAAATATGTGAGAAAAAGTATTTTGGAAATTCATCAAAAATATAATCCATTTCTGGTTAGCTAATGTATGTGCATTGATCCTGAATTCCTTCCAAATGCTCATTATTCATAAGTTCATGAAGTTTTGGATGAGTCATTTTCATCCTATGGTTGGTTGTTGTTATTTTTTCAAACTGTTCACTAAGATTACTCATAGTTGATCAGTCCTGTTGCTTTCGGTCACCTGGCATTATTTCTACTTCCTTGCTAAGATATTTTAAACAGGATTACAGCAAAGAACGAAAAAGGAACAACAAATACACTTTTCAGAAAAATAACAATTTGTGTGCAGAGTTGTTCAATATTAGGGACTCCCAAATTTTTAACAATACTGTTATGTCCCTTATGTATGCCCTCTCCCGTGGAATGAGTCACCTGATCAAAACTATCCAGCCCTTTGTGTCGAGGATATCTCCAACCCAATAAGAATGTGGTGGCAAAGAACAGTTAGAAGGTGAGTTTGGAGCTGGGTTCAGCAGGAAGCAAGCTGCAAGTCTTGGGAGGAGACAGGAGAGGAAAAGTACCTTTTGCAAAACCCCTGGAAAGTTGAACTATGAAGGTGTCTGTTTGAAAGGACACATGCAGAAGCTGTCAGCTGTTCCCCTTCCTTCCACTCTCCCTCAGCTTGTAAATCTGCAGATAAACAGGTTTCTATACACACCATAAGCCTCCAGTCTCACTGGGTATTTTTAAATGAGACGCCCCCACGCATGGACACCCACATGGGGAAGGGCTCGTTTGAAGTTTGTGCATGGGGAGGCGTGCTCCCATGACTCACACACTGCCCACCAAGTCCCTGCACGGGGCACTCCTGAAACATCCGGAGTAGGGCTGAAGCGGCAGAAGCTTTTACCATGCCGCGATTCCATTCCGCCATTTTGGAATTGCCCGTGCCACACCGCGGCTTTTCTGCCGACATTCCGCTAATTCCGCCGGCATTCTGCAAATTCGGAAACTATCAGGAAAATTGCGGAATTGTCGGAAACTGTCGGAAAACCGCTGTTCCGCTATTTTGTGGCGCTGGTGGAATGGCGGAAGTAGTGAAAATTGCATGTTTC
>QEPC01005340.1:427553-465555 GCA_003113815.1 Sphenodon punctatus
AAGGAGCAGTTATTTACCCTCTCAGCTAGTACTAGAACTAGGGGACACTCCATGAAACTCATGGGTGGCAAGTTTAAAACAAATAAAAGAAAATATTTTTTCACTCAACGTATAATTGGGTTGTGGAATTTACTGCCAGAGGCTCTGGTAAGGGCTAGTACTATAGCTGAGTTTAAAAGAGGTTTGGACAAGTTTCTGGAAGATAGGTCCATTAACAGCTATTAGTCACACAGGATCAGGGAACATGACGGGAGCTGGGGGAAAACAACAGGAAATTGATCCCCTATTGTGACCTGTTGGGTGCTTCTCCCAAGCCACTGTGATTGGCCACTGTCAGAGACAGGATGCTGGGCTAGATGGACCATTGGTCTGACCCAGTATGGCACTTCTTATGTTCTTATGAGTAACAACATTGTCTAGCACTTAATGCAAACTTATTTCAAATATTCTGTCTTCAAATTCAGCCACATTCTTCTATCACGCCTATCCCAACCTCACTAAAACCCAAGTCTTTTTCAGCAACCATTTCCCCCTTCTTTTTTTAGCCAATAACATCACAGCAGCATTAGTGATATGCCAGTTACGATTATTTGAAGCCCAATATGTAAAACGCTAAAACTGACATAATTGAATGAAGGAACACGTTCGTGAGATGAATGACAATCTATCCATTGGGAAAACTAGATGTTAACTAAACTGATTTTGTTAGACTGATCCTCTCCTTCATAGAGGGAGACACAACCAAAGGGACTAAGGAGAACTGCAAGTGAAGCCGCCCAAATCCAGAACACTGGACAGGAGAGGAGCAGAGGTCCATCTACTCACAGGTGGGTCACTGCAGCTCTGCTTCTGGCCTGGGGTTGCCCCAGCAACAGTCATAGAGCTGCTGATGGCAGCCTAGAGCAACTGGTGATCCGCCTGTAGCTCTATGGCCGTGGTCGCAGCCTCCATTTAGACCTGTCACAGATGTAGCTGACCCAGGGTTGCCCCCTCCCCCAGTCCATCTACAAACATGGTGGGAAAGGGGATATTTCCTTATGAAGCCTTTTTTCCCCAATAGAAAGGGCATCTTCTGACAGGAAAACAGTTTGTCAGGGATTTCCTCAGTAGGTCTGCTAAAATGTTCTCCAGGATCTGTGAGCGGTGGGATCCCTCTCGTTTCATTTTGTGGTGAGCTTTTTATATAAACTGCCATACTCCATGACCAACATCCCTGAAACCTGACCCTAGCACACCTGGGTCACACTATGTACAGGACCAGCCTTAGTATTTGGGAGATGTTCAGTGAAATGAAACTTCCCTTGCTCAGTCTATACAATAGTGGGGAGAGATGAGCTATCACTAGCTTCTTTCTCACTACACAGCACAGCTGGTTTCTTGTGCCAGACCTTATGTATTGTTACCAAGACTTCAGAAATCGTTAGGAAAGACAGTTTTCCATCTAGGCCTGCTCTCAGGGTGGTGGTGAAGTTTCAAATGCTGGAAGTTTATAAGTAAAATCTGTGACCTTTTATGCTTGTTTGATACTGTTCTTTATTTCTGCCAGAACTCTCCTATGAGAGAAGCATTAACTTCATTTTACAAATGGGGAAACAAAGAAAGAAATCATAACTGGACCAAGACCCTGTCTACACTGCAAGCTTAGCGTGAGTTCAAGCTTAACCACCTGCATTCATACCTAAATTCTCAAGCTTAGTTGGTGCCAAAGCTTAGTTTACATTAAATTTCTCATTTTCTTTCCTTCCCTTCCTCGCTCCATAAGTTTGCAGTAACATTACCATAACTGGCCTGCTTTTAGTTCTAGTTCAATGCTGTGTAGCCACATGGACATGGAGCAGTTAGGTGTTTCTTATCTGGAAACAGTGGTTGTCTTTTAGATGGACTCTGGGGTGCTCAGCTCTGGAGCAAGTCCTCTGCCCACTTGAAGAAGAACCTGGGAAATGGACCCAGCGCTGCCTCAGCCTACCATCCACCCACGCGGCATCCTCCTCCCTCCCACCCCCTAGAACTGCGGGTAGGTTGGCTGCTGCTATTGCATTGTCTAGGGCAACCTGCAGCTGGGAGCAGAGGTTCAGTGGCCGTCTGCTGAGCAGCCGGACCACTGCTCCTCCTCTGGCTGGTGCCCCAGGTTGGGCGGCCCAACCCACTGGTGGTGCTCCTGGATGTCCCCTTTTAAGGTGCAAGAGAACACCCATGCACTAGGTCCCGAAATGTAACCTTTAAACGGGTGGGTGTTCTTGCACACTAAAGAAAAGGGGGATTAGTGCATCTGATGGGCGCTAATCCTCGCAATTAGAGAGTCACGGCGGTGGTTGCCAAAGTTCCCACCCCTTCCCTGTAGCATCTGAAAGGAGCCTTAGTATGTTGCAAATATCAAGCATTTAAATGTCAAAGAATTTCTAAAGTGAAAGCTTCTGCAGCAATGATAAGCTGGCTGTGTTGTACATCTTACATATTGCAGGGGGACCCTTCAACAACTAAGGATCCTATCTAGAAAACACCCCACTGTCACAAGCCCTGCTCACTCCAATGGGAATTGTGTTAGTGGAGTGCTTTGAGGATTGCTTTGTAAGTGTAATAAGTTAAAAGGAGAGAACGTAAAATACAATGGGTGCCTCCACACAAACTGGGACGGGCCTGACCCCCCAACTCCCCATGCCCTGTGGCAGGCAAACAACCACCACCACACTTTGGGCCAGTGGGGAGAGTTGACCACACAGTCTGCTCCCCTGTGGCCATCACCGGCTCCTTTGGGGCTGGCCTCACAGGGCTGGATGCTCCAACTCCTTCTTGACTGCATGATTGGGCCCACTGCCACTAGGCAGCTGGGGGGGAGGGCAGAGGATCATGCATGCTCCTCTCACCACCTAACTCCTGATTGTGGGGGAGGGTAACCTGGAAGGGAGGAGCATGTCCTCACCCTCTCCCCACCCTGACAAAGAGCTGATTGAGGGAGATCAGGGAGGACCCAGAGGAGTATGCATGCCCATCGCCACACCCCAACAAACAGCTGATTGGGGGAGACTGGGGTGGGGAGAAGGGCTCACATGCACTCTTCTAAGGCCCCCCCCTTCCCCAATCTCTCCCAATCAGCTGTTTGTCTGGGTGGGAAGAGGGGTGCCTCCTCCCTCCCCTGATCAGTGTTGGGCAGGTGGGAGGAGCACACACCCTCTTCCCGGGGGGGGGGCTGGGAAGAAGGTGTGCGCTCTTCCCAGGCCCCTCTCCTCCCAATCAGCTGTTAGGTGGTGGGGAAGAGGGCATGCTCTCTTCCCAGGCTCCTGTCCCCCCAGTCCACCCACATACCAGCTGATCTCAGGGGAGGGAGGCCTGGGAAGAGGGTGCACGGTCTTCCCAGGCCCCTCCCCAATCAGCTGTTAAGTGGCAGGGAAGCGGGTGCACGATCTTCTGGTTCCCCCCACGATCAGCTGTTAGGCAGGGGGAGGAGCACGCTCCTCTGGGCCCAACCCACAGATCCCGCCTCATGGCAGGGCTCCCCATTTCAAGACCACAGGAGGCAAGTCCTTAACCCACTTTGGGCAGCCTTATCCCACTTTGGGCAGCCTTACTATGTGCTGCATCCCTGGCCTTTTTCAGATGACATATTGGATAGAAGCTGGCTGCCTGCCCCAGTTCATAAGGTTTTAAAAACTTCTATCACAACTCTTTATCCATATGTGAGGACATGGAATGCCACTGAATCAATTAGCCATCACAGTCGGTGCACCTTGTGTTACTGGTGATAGTACTTATGGTGTGATGACAGGGATTGGCATTCTGCACTCTTCTTTGCTACTCTTGCTCTATGGTGTAACCCTAAAGAGAAGGTGAAATTTAGACCTAGGTTTTCAGGATTTGAGATTCACTGTATCTGAGGGGCAAGAACATTCACAAACTGAGATGATACTAAGCTGAGATCACATACGTTAAGCCAACAAATAGCTCCTAGCATTCAGTTACTGGTAAAAGCCCACTAGCAAATAGTAACAATATAGTAAAAGACCAGTTCATTAATCAAGTTTCCTGCCTTCAGCAAAAAATAATGCCTTGGCCTTCAGCGGAAAATGGCAAAGCTCCTTGATTCGCCTAGGAATTGTGCCGTGTTAGTGTACTTGTTGGAGTGGGATGAAAATTTGAATGTAAGGTCACCATGGCCAAAAGGAAAGTGATGCAGCCAAAAGGAAGTAATCCAAGGAGATCTGAAGTGAAGTTACCCATTTTGACTTGAAATAACTTTAGAAAGTTCCATATTAAGAAAACAACCTCCCACATGCTACATTAGTGGGTAAACCAAAAAACAAATGTGCAGCCGGGGACTAGAGGCACCCCTGGTCGGGTCAGTTTGAGGAACAAAACATACGTTTCCATGGCTTTAGCCAGTGAGGGACAGGGAGTGACTCACCCTGTGCTGAGGCCAGCATCCTGCCCCCTGACATGATGGGCAGCCATGGCTGGTGGCTATGAACCCCTCCCCCCCCCCAAGCTGGGATGGGTGGGTGCAAAAACAGATATACATATCTGGGTGGCTCCTGGGTCAGGACCGTAGACTCCATTCCTTGTGGGCCCACATTTGTGGTTCAGTGACCTACCCCACCAGTTTCTGAACTGAGTCCACATCTGGCGGGCCAGGAACAGACATGCGGTTTCGGTGCTGGTCCAGGCAGGCCAGAGTGGGCCAAACTGGGCCACATCACATTTGTTAACACCCAGTGTCATGCCATTGCTGCGGCAAATACTAACTGGATGCTTTACATAGCCTTACACTCCGCAGCAAAGCAGGACATGAAAGTGAGGTGAACTACACTCCTTTGCTTCTCCACCCCTGAAACATCTCTAGTCCAGAAACTAAGATATAACTATCTAGCCCCGTCTTCTTATGGGAAGAAAACTCCATGAGGCCCATTGACATAAGCCTGCTACATGGGAGCATGCATCAGTACTAATTATTCTGCTTTATCAGATGCCCAGGTTGCATAGTTGTTGGTTTTCTCCTCTTACATTTATTTTCCAGTATAATCTCTGATAGTCTCTATGAGCTATGATTAAAGTTTAATCAGTTGTCTTCTTTCACAATACGCACACTACATTTTAGTTAATATTCTGAATTAGTAGGAGAAATCCCTGCTTTTTCCAGGCCTTTTTCAAAGGACACATTGCATAGAAGCTGGCTGCCCACCCCACCATGGGGTAGGGTGAATATCTGGTGGCCGCCTGGCATACGAGCCACTGCACCACACAGTGACATTGCCCAAACTCATGTGGCTGCACCTGTGGAAGGCCTGATCCCCATGTGGTTCTGTGATTGGCAAGCATGGAGAACAGGGCAAATGGTTGCACCCCCACATGGGAAAGCGCAGCTGGTGACCCTGCCCATCTCCCTCCCTGGCCTGACCACTATCCCACCCCTGGCCATGATGTAGCTGTGCAGGACTGGAACAAGCAGTTGCTGCTCAAACTGGCTGGGACCACGCTGGGACCATGCTCCGGCCTCGGCAGCGGTAATAGACGTTACCGGACGCTGATACCGGGCCGTGGTCCAGGTAACCACCGTTCCAGAGGTGAGGTCGGCCTCCCCTCTGGAACAGTGGTTAATTGGATTCCTGCCAGGTGTTCACTGTGGTGAACATCTGGCGGGAACTCCTTCAGATGTTACAGGATCTCCCCCATTACACGCCCATTACTGCGGTAAAAGGGAGGCCCGTAACGTCTGAAATTACCCCATGTAACTGGCTGCCCACCCCATCCCAGGGTGGTGTGAACATCTGGTGGCTGCCGGGCATACAAGACAGTGTATTGCGTGTTAACATTTCTCAAAGTAGGAGAAGACTGGCCAGACTGGGATGATGTCTCATGTGGCTGCACCTGATGGCTCCTCCATAGATTCAATGGCAGACGGATACTCAGCACTGGGACATAAAGGTAAATAATGGTCTCTGGCTCTAGGCACTTAGGTTTGAAAATTAGAGACAGCAACTTGCCCAGATTCTGTCTTCTCGCATAAAACTTAGCCTGAAATAAAAATGATGCGTGAAGATGTTAGTAATCTTAATTTGGCAAAAAAACAATAATATAGTTTCAAACACAGCCGTTTATTTAGGTTCTTGTGATGTAAAATAAATAGTGGCAAAGGGTTAAGACTTAATGTATTTGCAACCCATTTAGATATTGTAAGCCTGCATTTGTCTTGAATATTGTTCCCTAGTGCTCGCTTCACAATCAAGATCCAGTGATGTCATTCTTTGGCTCTGTCACTGTTTTAGCTGAAGGTAATATCGCATTGAAAGGATCAGCTGAGAAGTTTTTTATCCCAATGCTTATAATAGAAAAGAAACCAACATGCTTTATTTGTTTTACTAATCTGACGTTAGTTGGAGGTGGGCGAGATTTCCAGGCTTATTATTTTTAACTACATTCTCTGCACATTTGCCACTTCCAATCAAATTGCTGAAAATAAAATGCATTACACATATGTTAAGTTTCTTGGATATCTATGACTTCATTATGTAACCCTGAATAACCAAAAGCTGGGAATATTTTTGTTCCCTTCAAGTCATTGAACACCCTCTCCCCTTCCTGCAAAAAAAAAAAGTGGGGGGGGGTGCGGAATCCAACCTTATAACTGCACACTGGTCTCCTGCTTGGATTAATTTACTTCACCAAAACAGTGACCATTGTCAAATGCCTTATATCTCCATGGAAACAGTTGCCTTGGCCATAGACAAAGGCCTGCCTATAGCATAATGCCATAAGAGTTTCTGAGGGATGGAGACTCCTTCTTCAAATCACAGTGCAAACGTTTAAATGTAGATCTTATATTATTTCAGCCTGTCTGCTGCAGTTGATATGCCTTCATTCCAAAATAATATTATTATTTTTTTCAAATGAAGGAACAGAAAACAGCTTTACATTTTTTTGTTATCCCTCCAAGCACAAAATAAAAAATGCCTGTGCTGCCACTACCTGATTCAATCAAGTGGAGTACATTGGATACCCACAGGCTACAAGTACTGGAAAAAGCTGACTTGTATTTTAATTAATAATGCGATACGCTATCTCAGCAGCTAGGCCTTTGGCAATCTGATTTGCTTTGTTCATTATTTGCCGTAAACAATTTTCAAACAACGTGTAGGCAACTCTATCTCTGAATTTCTCCTGCTAATTCATAACATTAACTAAAATGTAGTGGGGTTTTTTTTCTTGTGCAAGAAGACAACTGATTAAACTTTAATCATAGCTCATAGAGGATATCAGAGATTATACTGGAAAATAAATGTAAGAGGAGAAAAAAAACCCAACAACTACGCAACCTGGGAATCTGATAAAGCAGAATAATTATTGGTTAGTACTGCTGCATGCTTCCATGTAGTAGGCCTAGGGTTAGGTGCTTCATGGAGTTTTCTTCCCAGAAGAAGATGGGGCTCGATATGTCAGTTACTTATCTATCTTAGTTTCTGGAATAGAGATGCTTCAGTGGTGGAGCATCAAAGGAGTGTAGTTCACTTCACTCATGTCCTGCTTTGCTGTGGAGTGCAAGACTGTGTTCAGCATCTAGTTAGTATTTGCCGCAGTGATGGCATGACATTGGGTGTTAACAAATATGATGGGGCCCAGTTTGGCCTACCCTGGCCTGCCTGGACCAGCACTGAACCTGCACATCTGTTCCTGGTCCACCAGATGTGGGGCCAGTCCAGACCCTGGTGGGGTAGGTGGCTGGGCCGCAAACGTGGGCCCACAAGGAGCTGGGCCTACAGTCCTAACCCAGGAGGCCCCCCACACGGGCCAGTGTGGGCTGAACTAGGCAGGTACATCTGTTTTCATGCCCACCTGGCCTGGCTTGAAGGGGGCGGGGTGCCACAGCAGCCAGCGACGGCTGCCCATCATGGCAAGGGGCAGGGTGTCGGCCTCAGCACAGGGTGCGTCATGCTCTGTCCCCAGCTGGGTAAAATCACAGGAGCATGTGTTTTGTTCCCTGAACTAACCTGGCCAGGGGTGCCCCTGCTCCCTGGACTGTACATTTCTTTTTTGGTTTACCCACTAATGTGGCATGTGTGAAGTTGTTTTCTTAATTTGGCTCTTTCTAAAGTTATTTCAAGCCAAAATGGGTAACTTCACATCAGATCTCCTTGGATTACTTCCTTTTGGCTGCACCATTTTCCTTTTGGCCATGGTAACCTTACATTCAAATTGTCATCCCACTCCAACAAGTACGCTAACACAGCACAATTCCTATGTTATTCAAGGAGCTTTGCCATTTTCCTCTGAAGGCCAAGGCATTATTTTTTGCTGAAGGCAGGAAACTTGATTAATGAACTGGTCTTTTACTATATTGTTACTATTTGCTAGTGGGCTTTTACCAGGAAGGCAATGTAGAAGTTGGCTGGCAAAGAGAATTAGTAATGAGTGATAGAGTCTTTTTTCCCCTAGGATGGATAATTAAATCTAGCCCAGTAATAACTGAATGCTAGGAGCTATTTGTTGGCTTAGTGTATGTGATCTCAGCTTAGTATTTTGTGGACCAGATATCTCACATCTATGTGCCTAACATGAGTTCATGTGTAATGAAATAGAAATGGTCCTTTTTCAGCATTACCAAGAAACACCAACTCGCACAGCTGATTGAAACCCAGCCCAAGTAAACCAGTACTTTAAAAAAGAGATCCAATTGCATAATACTACAGAGATCAATAGATTTGGTATGAATGAGAGAAGTAGATTCCAAAGCTGATGGCCCTCTATTGTGAACATTCTTGTCCACAAGATACATATCTGTGCAGTGAATCTCAAATCCTGAAAACCTAGGTCTAAATTTCACCTTCTCTTCAGGGGTACACCATAGAGCAAGAGTAGCAAAGAGGAGTGCAGAATGTGAATCCCTGTCATCACACCATGAGTACTATCACCAGTGACACTGCCCAAGCGCACCAAATGTGATGGTTAATCAATCCAGTGGCACTCCATGTCCTCACATATGGGTCTAGATTCCGATAGAAGTTGATAAAAGCATGAGTGGTGTGGAACAAGTTAACAGGGACCAGTTATTTACCCTCTCAAATAGTACTAGAACTCAGGGACACTCCATGAAACTAACAGGTACAGATTTAAAACAAATAAAAGAAATGCACTCAAATTTCACTCAATGCACAATTAAGTTGTGGAATTTGTTCCTAGAAGATGTGCTCAGGGGCAGCAGTATAGCTGGGTTTTAAAAAAAAAGGAATGGACAATTTTGTGGCAGTCCATTATTAGCCAGTTAGGTATGGGGAATGTAACCTCTTATTTTTGGGAACTGTGTGTGAACAACTGGGAATGGATTGGCCCATTGTGACCTGTTGGGTACTTCTTCCAATCAATCAAGATTGTCCACAGTCGAAGACAGGTGCTAGGCTCGATGGACCATTGGTCTGATCCAGTATGGCATGGCACTTCTTATCCCTGGGTATCAAATAGCAACAACAGTCAGACAAAAAGGCGTATTTCAGCTTTGTACAGTGCATGTAAACAGAAATCCCTCCACAAGTCTGCACCCCCTGTACTACGTCATGCTCAGTACTGACGAAACAAGCAATATTTACCCTAAAGCTAGTTGCATAACCATATAGTTATAGGGGACAGAGGAACACACGTATTTTGGAAACGACCTTGCAAGAGTGATAAGTAACTGGAACCAAAAGACCTCTCTGTTCTAGCTTCATCATCACTGCATACGCAATACATCACAAGAGCATTACATGCCCACGATGTAAGACAAGTGTCAAAAATAGCTAGCACTAAATGCTGTGATGAACAGTGTAAAAATATCATAAAGAGCCACCGAGGAAAATGGACCCGAAATAAGAATCTTTTTTAAATAGCTCACCATCTGCTGCATAAAACAGCAGATGTAACAGCAGCCTATCCAGTGGCACATGCTGAACTGGGGAGAGAGACCCTTCCCAAACACTTGCAGGCATTTCAGTCAGTAGGAGATGGAGGAAAGGCACTTGTTCTGTGACAGCAGCAAACCAAGCATTCGTTTCCTGCCACAATTGTTTTGTATTCCATCTTTTCAGTATTCCACCTTTGTGCAGAGTGTGCCAGTGCCACATTCATGTCCTTATAGAAGATAGGCCTCCATGCTGTTAAGCAAGGGCATTGCAAAATATGAAGTGCTTGCAGACACCTTTTCTACTTTTGCTCTATTCCTTACACATACATTTTTATCTTTAGGACTAATCCGTTACATGATGAGAGAGTGCAGGCTTGCCTTAACACTAATCATACTATTGATTCCACTAGTGCTGCTGCCCCAGCAGACCCTGAACTCTGTGTATGGGGCAGAACTCAAGATGTGCCAGGCACCCACTGTATTCGCCCAGCCCCTCTGCATTTCCTGTTCATAGGAATAAAGCAAGGCATTTCATGATGGAGCACAATGGTGGCAGGTGCCAACTGCACATCCAACCCCCATGTTGAGCAAGGTGGCAGATCCTTTCCAGCCAAGAGATTATGAAAAGATTTGCTTCTAAAGTTTGTTAGGAACAAATGAGGGAATGTTCTCTGTTACAATAATGACTTCTTAATAGTACCTTTTCAAACACAATCATGTACATTATATATAAATCAAGAAGTGACAAACTCAGTTGAGGAGTGTGAACGTAAGAAATGCCATAGCAGATCAGACTAATGGTTCATCTAGCCCAGCATCCTGTCTCTGACAGCAAACATCTTCGGTCACTTCAGAGCTCAACTGGGCATCCGATGATTGGGGCACCCCTGATGAAGCTGGGGTGCCTGAATTGACCTAGCCCCATTCGGGTACCATTAATACCTAAATGGGACCCGACAGGCTGCTTGACCATGCTGTCTGGCCTTTGAATGTGACATACTCCTGGCGGGGTCCCAGTGGCCTGAGCTGGATCCTGTCACTTTCAGAGACTACAGACAGAATAAAAGTGAGGATGTCATAATGCCTCCATACAAATCGATGGAGCGACCACACCTGGAATATTCTGTGCAGTTCTGGTCACCCCATCTCAAAAAGAGACATAGCTGAACTAGAAAAGGTACAGAGAAGGGCAACGAGAATGATAAAGGGTATGGAACGGCTTTCGTACAAAGAGAGGCTTGACAATCTGGATCTCTTCAGCTTAGAGAAGAGAAGACTGAGAGGGGACATGATAGAGGTTTATAAAATCTTGAGTGGTGTGGAATAAGTAGATAGGGAACCGTTATTTACCCTCAAATAGTACTAGATTTAGGGGATACTCCATGAAACTAGCTGCTGGCAGATTTAAAACAAATAAAAGGAAGTACATTTTCACTCAACGCATAATTAACTTATGGAATTTGTTACCAGAGGACGTTGTCAAGGTCAGTAGTATAGCTGGGTTTAAAAAAGGCCTGGATAAGTTCTTGGAGAGTAGATCCATTAGTAGCTTACGGTATGAACGTCTTACTGTCGGGAGCTGGGAGTGAAGAACGGGGAATGGATTACCCATTGCGACTGTTGGTTCTGCTCCCATGTGATCAAGATTGACCACTGTCGGAGGACAGGATGCTGGGCTTGATGGACCAGTGGTCTGACTCAGTATGGCACTTCTTACGTTCTTACTTCTCCCCTAGAGCACCTCTCAGCTGAGAGACAGCGTCGGCTGGCCTTTGAAATGGACAAGTCCCTGGTGGGGCCGCAGCAGCTTGGACTGGATTCTGTCACTTTCAAAGGCTGCTTCAGCTAAAAGGCGGTCATGGGGGGGAAACGCTGGCAGCTTCTTAAACTGACAGTACCCTGGTGGGGCTGCAGCAGCTCAAGCTGGATCCTGCCTCTTTCAAAAAGGTATTTCCCGCCACAAAGCTCCTCTTCAGCTGAGAAGCACTGGGTGGGGGAGGGAGGAGCACCGGTCAAACTTTCCAACAGACAAGCCCTAGTAGGCCTGGATAAATACTTGGATAAGTACTTATTCAATCCTTGTGCAACAGGGTGTGTTCCAACCCAGGATAAGTCTTGTCAGGACTAGTGCCACAAAGTCACTTTCAACAAGGAATTTAGCTCCAGTGTCTTTTACAGTTACTCAGTGACTCCCCACCAATATACAGTCTCTTTATAAATAGACATAGTCCATCTCAGGAAACCCACCTGGGCTCCACAGTCTCCGGCTCTCCTGGCTGAGCACATTCCTTCCTCAGACCAGGTGCCTTTCCCACAGTCTCTTATACACTTCAATCTCTCAGTACGCACAGCTCCTGGGTCCAGGAATAGTCCCTCCTGCAGTCCCAATGCCTTCCATCCAAGGCAGAACCTCCAAACTGGCTTAGTGGGAAGCCAGATCCAACTTTTAGTTCCTGTCTCCTGCTCTTTCTCGCTGCTGCTCTTCAACAGCCCACTTGTAGAGGCGGAGCTCTCCCCAGCTCCTGCTTCTCCTGTAGCCTCACTAGTTCCTGAACCCAGGCTGGCACTAGCTCTCTTAAATGGCCAGCTTTTTTCTCAGGCTGTGTCCTGCCACACCTTATTTAAGCCCAGTTCTGCTATTGACGTTAACATCCTCTGGCAACAGGTTCCACAAGTGGTACATTGAGTGAAAAAGTACTTCCCTTTATTTGTAAGATTAATTAATGTACAGCAGGGGTGGGGGATCTTTTCCCTCCTAACAGCCACTTTGAAAATAAGTACAATCTCCAAGGGTCACTGTAGTAGGGTGCAGCCTGGCAGGTCTGCTGCCCTTTAAAGAGAAGAGTGTGCCAACCTGAGCACGAGGCAGGCTGGGTACTGAACAGGCACGGGCTAGGTAAGGCCAGCTCATAAAGAAGCTGAAAATACAGCAGAGACTGAACAGAGTGGGGCAGGATGCTGGTCCTTTAAGGCTTCAGAGTGAGAGACTGGCCATGCCCACCCTGGGAGTATAAAGGGAAGCACAAACCGAAGAGAAGTTTAGTCTGTGCCTGACTGTTGGAGGGAACACATCTCTTGGGCTCCTCTAGCAGGACTGCTGTGCAGTGCTGAAATACGGCTGGTGTGATATGGGCGCCGAGAGGTCATGAAAATGGAGTGCTGGCCTGGAGAGAGAAGCCTGCAAAGTCCATAGTGAATAGCCAGCCAGACGACTGGGGCCTGGCTGAGCTTGGGGATAATTAGGGCTTGGGTGTCAGAGGAGTTGCTTGCCTGGCAGTAAGCAGGACTATGTATATAATGAAGAGCTATTAGCTGTATGGTGGAGTATAGCGACATGAAATGTGTATTGGATTAAAGAGACCTAAAGCTAATTCCCTGATTGGATGGTATATTTGGACCATAATCCTGACAAGATGTACCCTGAAGTGGCAAGACTCTACCCTGCCTCAGTCATGTAGAAGCTAGGGGCAAAGGTGCTGATAGGGTGTGCTCTGGAAGAGGAGAGTCCAGGTTATAGATCTGTGCCCTGGATCTATCTCCTGTCCTTGTGTTTATGCCTTCATCTCTGCTCCCTTACCCTGAGCTTGAGAATAGGAACTGGATCCCGAGACCAGATTCAGGAACTGGAAAAGGGCCATATAAAGCTAGATGTAGGCCACATTTGGCCCCCAGACGCGAGGTTCTGCACCTCGGATGTAGAGATGCAACTGGAAAAAACATATACAGGTATTTATAAAATTGTCACTATAAAGAAGATGAGACTATTATTATTACTGCTACTACTTTACTACCAATAATTTCACAGAGTATAAACCAGACAATTATCATTTTCTCCAGGGTAATGGTTTCTTGTATTTAATAAGCTGCTGTTATTTGGACACCATTTTTATTAGGGGACTAAATGAGCAGCTAAATTGCTGCTTGCGATAAATTTTGCCACCCTGGGAACCAGGATCAAATTTCCCAATACTAATGCAATTTCTTGATTTTTGCAATACTATGATACTGTCCCAATTTACCAACTTTCCACTTTCCATTTACCGCGTACTATTCACTTACCACTACCCGTATTGCCGAGGGTACTGTTTTACTTCTGGGATTCTGTCTATTCATTGTACCACATTTCTGAGTCAGTCACTGTATGACTAAGCCCACCCCTTAACTTCTTCCCAGTGACCCTTAACCTCCATTCCAGTGCC
The DNA here is from genome assembly GCA_003113815.1 of Sphenodon punctatus. Taxonomy (NCBI): domain Eukaryota; kingdom Metazoa; phylum Chordata; class Lepidosauria; order Sphenodontia; family Sphenodontidae; genus Sphenodon; species Sphenodon punctatus. Next base: position 441,615 of record QEPC01005340.1, read on the forward strand.
TCCAATCAGAGTTGTTCTATGTTGTTCTCTTTGCTTTAAACAATCTGCAACTGGACTGCAGATTAGTAAAGGCATCTGTGTAACCAGCGAATGAGTGACAGGAAAGAAGTACAAGGCAAAATGGAGTGCAAGCAATGTGGTATTGCATCAGTATTACCTCTCAGGATTTGAAATTGACAACAAAGGGTATTTTCAGACGTGACAGGGCCGATTGGCCCCGGCACATAAACAACCCTTTGATTCCCCGCCGGAGCCACCGCGTCATGGGCTAACAAACACGGTGGCTGATCCCGGCGGGAATCTGGGGGCGCAATGTGTGGCCGCACAGCCCTGTCCCCCCCACGCTGCCCCGGCTGCCCACCCTCCAGGAGACAGGTGGGCGCTGCGGCCAATGCAGCCGCAGCGCCCAGCCGCTCCCCCGACATTGACCACGGCCCAGAATCCTGCCACAGATTCCGGGCTGTGGTCAGGGGACAGATGTTACTGTCCCCTTCATCACAGGGGGGAATCCCATTCACCACGCGATCGGGGATGGTCCGGCCAGGACCTCCGATCGCGTGGTGAATCTGATTCCCCGCCGCGATTGACTATGGAAAACATAGGGGGGGGGGGGACTTCCGATTCCCCAACAGACGTTACAAGGCCATTCCCCACCCTGTATTGACTGTGGTTGAGCGTGGTCTCGTAACGTCTGAAAATACCCAAAGTGGTAAATGAAAACGTAAATGGGATCCTGGTAAGTGGAAAGTCAGTAAATCAAGAAATAAACTGTCAGTCAGACATTGTTGAGTACCAAGAGGTTCTTGATTCGACCAAGATGGTATTGGGAACCAGGATTCTGACAGGAATGCCTGTTTTTGCAACATCTAATTTCCGCCCTAATTTTTATAAAGGTGTCTAAGGCTCTTAGATACTAGTCCATTTACTAACTTATTCACTGGAATAATTTGACTTCAGATAATTTATGTATTTTATTTCATTTTCCAGTTTCATATTTAAAAACCTTAGTTTCCCCCCCCCCCCCCGCCCCCAGTCAATTGTGACAGCAATGCCTATTAATTTGGTTTTCTTCCTCGTATCAATCAACATCATACCTAGTTAGGTATACCCATACCTAACAGGTATGGGTTTATCTGTAAAGATCTCTTGATCCCGGCATACTTTACACATTTTATTTTCTTATACCTTTTTTGGATCCTATTTGTAATGGAGTATTATATCCAGAGCTGTTAAGATAGGCCAGTTTTTGGGGTGTGATTTTTGCTGCTGGGCTAGGGCAATTCAGATATTTGTTGTCTGCCAAATCCAACACCTCGAAATACCAAGCAGTATGGCCTTGCCATTCTGTACTCAATCCCATAGTCTGCAGATCCTGTGCAGAACTGCATGTGCGCAAACCACACACATCCCCATTACCAGCCCATTGTGCTGCACAGAAACTGCATGCACGTGCACATGCACAGCTTCCACATGGGATCCACAGGCCATGGGATTGAGCCCAATAAGTTCAATGATCATCTAAATTATCTGATTTCAACAATCATCTAAATGATCTGATTTTAATATGTATATTCAACAAATTTTGGTCTGTGTTACTTGATCTTGAAGGACAATCATGAAGTCTTCATTTTCCTACCCCTTTTAGTAAGATGATATCCGCGTATCATGCCCTGTATATGCTGTCAGCTTCTGGCAGCTTATACGGGACATAATTCCAGAACCAACTCCCATACACTTATTACAATCCAAGGTGCTTTTGATCAATTGTAGCTGTCTATAATAGGACTACCGTTTGCATTACATATAATTGAGACTTCCAGGAGGAGTTTCTCCAAGCTGGGGACTGATTCCTTAGCAACTAGTTAATTTACTGAAAGTACAGTGGAGTAACCTCTTCTGTATGCCATGTATCTTGTGACTCCACATTCAATTTCTGATACTCCTTCTCATTAATTTTATCAATATTCTAATCCAGAGGATCTGCAGTATCTATCAATTTAATGTTATTACTATTTTCCATCCTTTTCTTTTTTTATTCATTACATGCTTTGCTTTGAAAGATATGTGGTAGGAAAGCTGTTTTGTTTCACTAAATGAATATCCTTAAGTCACAATCTTATAATATATTTGCATTTTAAACAAATAGCCCTCACACAAACAGATGAAAAATGATTATTTATGCCCTTAGAAACTCTGCTACCCTACAGTGCTGTAAAAAGGTCAACCGTTGCCTTAAACTTTGCTGTACATACAGTGACCTGGAAGTACCATTGATAATAACCCCTACGACTGCGAGTTTTGAAGCCTTAATCATTTGACACACAAGCAGCCCTAAGGCATTCATCGCTGGTATTTCTCTTATTGAAATGTACACACACAATATGCATTTTAAACAATTCAAAACCACAGATCTGTGGGGTTTTTTATAACAAGCTTCTTGCTATTTCAGCTCTCTCCCTATTATGAACAACCCAGCTAAAGAAACAATCTGATGCATCTGGAGTAAGACACTAGCTCCACTTAGGCCCTTTTTACACAGACACTCTAACACCCATAAAATGGGTATTACATTTTATTATACATGTTGCAGGGCACCACTGCAGCCAATCACCAGGGCCCTGTGCACACATGATGCCTCCACCCAGTTCCTCTGGGTGGAGATGGGTGTTGACCAGTGGATGGGGACCATTTCCCTGGGTGGAGATGGGTGGGGGCGTCTGTGTAAACGTCACTTTTGGTGGGTGTTGGTGAGTGTTTGCTCCCGGCCAATACCCATCTCTACCCACAGAGCAACGCCCCCACCTATCTCCACCCAGGGAAATGCTCCCTATCCACCGGCCAATACCCATCTCCACCCAGAGGAACTGGGTGGAGGCATCATGTGTGCACAGGGCCCATGGTGATTGGCTGCAGTGGTGCCCTGCAACATGTNGGAGGCATCATGTGTGCACAGGGCCCATGGTGATTGGCTGCAGTGGTGCCCTGCAACATGTATAATAAAATGTAACACTCATTTTATGGGTGTTAGTGTCTGTGTAAAAAGGGCCTTAGTATTGGCATTTGCTCCATGTTGCAAGGGAAATTGATCGTCTGTCATCTGAAACTTGTAACACCAGCCAAATTTGAAGCCTCTTTTAAGCAGAGTTTGTTAGAATAAATTTTAATTCTGTCTCTGTTCTATAATGCTAATATCTATATGTATTCCTATCTAAGTATCTAAATCAATAAACATGTCTGCTATGTGTTCTAAGTATCTATCTATCCTATTCCTATCCTATAATGCTAATATATGCATTATAGGATAGGACTAGGATCGATCGATAGATACTTAGAACACATAGCAGACAGATGTTTATTGATATAGATACTTAGATAGGAATATATTACACATAGTATAGGTTATTAGGTGTAGGTTTGGTTAGACATACATATTAGTAATTTTTCATATTGTCATTGTGCACTTATTGTTACTATGCATTAAAATGAGAAGGGACACCCCCCTAGCCCTAAGCTAGTCCAAAGTTTGTGACCACCATCCCCCGAACAGGGTGCCAGGCGGGGAGGGGACAGGGGTTTCCTTTGCCCTCCCCCGCCTGCCCATTGAGCGATGGCACCAGGAGGCCAATAGGGGGGAGAGGCGGGGCACCTAGGGGGGAGCGTAGACAGGTATATCTACCTGTGCCGGCCAGGTGCTTCCTCCTCTCTGCAATCCCAGCGGCTGCCATTCTCTCCCCTGCGCTGCTCCCCATTGGGGGTAGTGCCAAAAAAGGAACCCGGTGAATTCCGTTTAATACACCATCTGTCCTACCCCAAGGGCAGCTCGGTTAATGATGGGATTGATCCCGGTTTGTGCTCGGTGCAATACACATCTTTCGATGCAGCTGTGAGCACAGTGAGGACATGTGGCAAGGGGGCACTAATGGGTAAGTGCGACATAAAGTCAGCTTTCCGCCTCCTGCCGGTATCCCCAAGGGATTTCAACCTGTTGGGTTTTTCATTTAACGGCCAATTTTTCTATGATAAAGCCATGCCCATGGGCTGTGCCATTTCCTGCGCTGCATTTGAGCGCTTCAGCACTATGCTGGAATGGGCAGCTAAGGCCTGCGCTGGTTTAGCGTCCATATCACACTATCTCGATGATTATCTCTTCTCAGGGCGGGCGGGTACCCAGGTATGCGCCCATTTAATGGGTGTGTTTGCTACGGTTGCGGGAGAATTGGGGGTCCCACTGGCCGAGAAAAAAACCGAGGGTCCCGCAACATGCATCTCCTTTTTAGGGATAATTATTGACACGGTGTCTTGCACATCTAGTCTCCCGCCGGACAAATTGGCAACATTGCAGGGACTGATCACAGACACTATGGCTGCCAAAAAGGTGACGCTGAGGGCACTTCAAACTTTACTGGGTCACCTCAACTTTGCATGTAGGGTTGTAGCCCTGGGTCGGGCGTTCTGTGCGCGGCTCGGCCGAGCAACCGTAGGGTTGTCAGCTCCCCACCATCACATACGCATAACTAGGGGGATCAGGGCGGACTTCCTAGTATGGCTTACATTCCTTCAGAACTACAATGGAATCTCCCTGTGGCAGGCGGTACGGATACTTGAAGCTGACATGCAGGTGGTATCCAACGCTGCCGGTGGGAGTGGCTTTGGAGTGTTCTTTCCGGGTAGCTGGTGCGCCCAACACTGGCCGCTGGACTGGGCAGCCAGCGACCTTGTCAGGGACATAACATTTCTAGAGCTCTTCCCACTTCTGGTAGCGTTGGAACTCTGGGGCCATCGCTTCCGGGACTCTCACATATGCTTCTGGTCTGATAACCAGGTGGTGGTGCAAGTGATCAACCACCAGTCCAGTAAGTCCAGCAGAGTTATGGTCCTGGTCCGCTGGTTTGTGCTGAAGTGCCTCTCCATCAATATGTATTTTTCGGTCAAATACTTTCCCGGTGTTCACAATGAAATTGCTGATTCCTTATCTCGCTTTCAGATGGAGCGATTCCGTTCCCTGGCGCCCGGCGCCAACATCAACCCAGAAGCGATGCCGGAGGCTTTGTGGAAGCTTGGGAACAAAGGATAGACGAGGGCATTAGAGCTGCCGTGCCAGACTCTACGTGGCGAACCTATGTGTCTCAAGTACGTGCACTTGAGACCTCGCATCTTCATGAATGTTAGACCCCTTGTCTTTCCCTCTGTTCCCCTTCCTAAGTCTCTCCCCCAGCTCCTGTCTCTCAGATTGTAAGCCCTAGGGGCAGGGACCGTGTCTATTTTATTACTTTGTAAAGTGCCAGGTACACTGCTGGCGCTATATAAATGTTTGTTAATAATAATAATAATGTGTCTGCCCTTCAGGAATTCCACAGCTTCCTCTCAGCCCACGGGTTGCAGGAATCTTGGCCCATCCCAACCTGTCAATTGGAGTGGTTTGTGGCACACATGAGTAGCCATGGGTTGTCGCCTCGCACCATTCAGTGTTGTTTGGCGGCTATTGCCTTTTTCAGCAAGGCTCAGGGTACTGTCGACCCATGTGCTAGCTATCACCTGCGCAGGGCTGTCGACGGGTGGGCCAGAGAGCGGGGCCAATGGAGGGATACTCGCCAACCAGTTTTGGTTGACACGCTGGCTTGTTTGTCAGCAGCACTGCCCCGCATTTGTTCATCGCCATATGAGGGGTTACTTTTCAGAGCTGCCTTTTCAATAGCATTTTTCAGGGCATTGCGCATTAGTGAGCTGGTGCCCTCATCAGAGGTGATCGGAGGGGTGTGGCCCTCGACATCAGGGACGTAAATTGCACCCCTGATGCTATCATTATCACAATTTGCCACTCTAAGACCGACCAAGGGGGGAGGGGCCATCACTTGACACTGCACCGAGCCACACTAGGGCTAGTATGCCCAGTGACGGCGATGGCGGAATATTTGCAGGTGCGTCCGCCGCTAGAAGGCACTCTCTTCATTCATTCTGGGGGAGCCAGATTGACAAAATTCCAATTTCTGGTTGTTTTTAGAAAAGGATTGGCAGCACTAGGAATGTCGCCTGCTGATTATGGGTCACACTCTTTCAGGATCGGAGCAGCGTCCACAGCAGCAGCAGGGTGCCTGGCATCAGCGCAAATCATGGCCATAGGCCGGTGGCGGTCTGGGGCTTATCGCACCTATGTGAGGCCTTTCGGCCCCCCCACAGTTGCCCCATCATTGTTATAATATTTCTGTTGTCTTGCTTATCTGCAGGCGCTGACCAGTTGCCAAGTGTGTGGATCTGCAGGCATAGCATTGTGCGATGGGCCGAACGCTGTGTGGCAAACTCCGGCTTTGGTACCCAACTTGGTTGTGGGTTGCACGCTCGCCTCTATTGGATCGGGCGCAGCGGTATGCGCTGGCACCAGCTGGTCCTGTTGCTTCTCAGAAGGACCAATCTATTTGGGCTGCCCACCATCCTGATCATCCATCTAGGAGAGAATGACCTAGGCTTGCGCAGCGCATGGGAACTCACGGGCGCAATGAAGTTTGACATCTCCTGATTGGCAGCTCGTTGGCCACAAACACAAATTTGGTGGTCGGATTTGCTGGCCCGCAGGGTTTGGCGATATGCCAAAGCACCAGGCAAGATTGAGCGCGCCAAACGCAAAATCAACAGGGCCATGTGGGCATGCGTAAGCCTCTTGGGTGGCACGGTGGTGCATCACAAAAGGATTGTGAGCCAGCACGCTGACCTCTTCCTGCGTGATGGCATACATTTATCAGTTCAGGGGAACACTTTCTGGTTGGAAGACCTGCGGGATGCCATACATGTACATTTTGGGGTACCTGTGTGGGGGAAAGGGGTGGAGTAGCATTGCCTCCCCCCTTTTCATGGCGGTTATGAGCTTGTACCCATTACCACCTGGGGAGCGGGGGGGTCAGAAGGCCGGGGCCCCAGCCCAGGCTCGGAATGGCTGGTTTGGGGCGGATAGCCTGGCTTGACCCAAGGGGAGGGTGAATTCGAAAGGTCGATTCACCCGGGCAGGGAGGGTGAGATTTAGCTCAACCCCCTCTTGGGCCTGTTTTTGTAGCATGGCTCCTCCCCGCTATTATGCATGCAGGTTGTTAATATGGTTGTATTGCTCATATGTGTAAAGTTATGTGTTAATAAATTTGCGTCCAAGGCCTTTTAACCCCCGAGCATGTCTCTGTCTGTTCATGTGGGGGGTGCGGGCACAAAGGGAGGAAGGAGTTCAACTTCTGAGAAGTCTGGGGCAGGTGTCTGCTGGCACGTCTACCACTGGTGGCAGCCCACAATGGAAATGATACTGTAAACAAAATCTTCATTATCACTTGAAATCGATACCGATAATGACATCAATAATGAAAAACAAAATGTCATTAATAACAAAAATGACATGGGTCCTTGGTGCACACTTCTAATGCATAAGTAGAACAATTGGGAGGTGGTGATGTAAGATTCCCCCCACCTATGTTTAGGAAGAGGAAATTCTCATCTCCCCTTAGTTTTGAGCTTATAGCTGCTGAAACACCTTGTTTGCCAGTTTGCTTCCCCAGGTCTGCCACCTGATCCAGGAGGAGGTATGTGGCAGCAGGCATTTTACAGCCCGGTTACACGCTCCACTATACAGAGTAGTATTGTACTGTAAAGAGTATTACAATACATTATAAAGAGTATTATTTTACTAGACAGATCTTCTTTCAAGACTAGATTGCACTGGTAATGCAATGACAATGCAAGGGAGTAAGGCCAGGATTTCCCAGAGCTTGAGCTCGAGGGTCATGGGAGGGAAAGATCAGAAGCTAACATCTTGTGCTGCTCCACAACTTGCAGGTGTGTAGTTGGAGCGTGTAGAAGAGAGGAGTTGGCCGAGCAGCCAATATATTCAGTTCACTAGTGCGAGCAGAATGTGCTACACTAATAACAGGGCTCATTCTCACATTCAGTTAAATAAAATTAAAAAGTCCTTAACTCAGTTGTACCTCAGTGCCCTTCATAGATCAACTGACAGTACCTCAGAATAGGACTTCAACATAATGAGTATGTAATCCCTCCGTTTCTTTACTTAATTTACCTAGTAATGTCAACTCTTTCCATGTTTGGTTGGCAAACATGATATCCAAATCATTGCCAGATTGTAATGAATAGTGGCCCTTCAGTGAACTCTATGGATCCTTTCTGGTATTCTCCCAGGCACTGTGACTTTCTGGAATACTTTGTGTGCAAGGCATGAAGGGATAGGTCTCATCACATGCACTTTCATGACATGACAATGGGGGACAACTGCGGTGGTACTAGTAAGTAAGTAATAAGTTTATTCAGCACGGGCTTTCGCCATGGCTAACACAAAAGGCCATACAAACAAGTAAGCATAAAAACAGAATCATCAAATATATAAATCAAGGCATATTACGCCAAAAACTAAACAATTGAGGCCAAGCATCAAAGAAAGTACAAAATAATATACCATTGATTATAATTTGACTCTATGCAAATAGTTTGTATTAATCAAACTACACAATAGTATCATATTACACCCCCTTAGAGCAAAGTCAACCAACCAGTTTTACAGTAGTATATAGATTGAAAATATAGAATAGAAACTGTTTATTTAGGCATAATTTCACCATTTGCCCAATCTCAAATGATCGACATAACATAGAACAAGAATTTAAGGTTCGCAATACTCTTAAAGCGTCCACTACTTCCCTAAAAAATAGCCAGATTTGGAAAAAAGATACACAGAGAACCTTAGTATGAGCTCTCACAATACTAATTTCATTTACATGATGTCCTGCATCATACCTTTTAAATTCTATATGAAATCACCCTGTATCCTCCCTACCAAAATTTTACTTTATTATTACTCTGTAAGTTCCAATTCAATGCAACTCCAAACCCTTGCCATTACCAGCACAACCCCACTGGGGAAAGTCATAATTATCCTATCCTTCAATTAATAATTTGCGCTTTTGAGAGGCCATCCATACAAAAGTTGCAAGTGCAACTAGGTCCTCCCTTTTAGATAGGGAGAGAAGCCTCCTATATGCATAACCCGGGTCCATATGCCCCCAATCGCTAAGCAGGGGATAAAGCCAGGTGGCCCTAAGCTCTCGGTAGTGGGGACAGACAAGCAAAAAATGCTCGACCGTTTCTACCTTTCCCAGGTGGCAGGTACACAGTCGGTCAACGTATGGGATCCTCCTGTATCTCCCCTCGACCACCGCAGTCTGAACGAGATGAAACCGAAGGAGAGAATAACACCTTCGCAATGTGCGATTTAAGAGGGCATCAAGATAATCCTCTAATCCCCAATTGAGTTTAACTAGACCAAACCCAGGAGCAACCCTTCAGCTCCTTATAGCTGCCATATCCTCCTGACAAGTCATATCTTTTAGTCTAATCTGAACCTCTCTTATTATGGCTGTTAAGGGCTTGCCAAGGAAATAGGAAAAAGAGAACCCCTGGGACTGGATAAGGTAACCCAAATATTTAAGCCATGGATACCCTCTTGGACCAAAGTATACTAATTCCTCATAGAGGCATAGCCTGGGGAACGATTCCACATGCAGAGATAACAATCTTACCCAATATCGAATAGCAGCTAATTTGCCCTGTAGTTGAATAGGGAAGACTCCTTTCTCTGCCCTCAACACCGACCCTGGAACCTCTCTTCCCATTTGGAGGATCCTACGCAGGAACAAATCCTGGATTCTCTCCAGTGGAGTTATTATAGGATATGGAATAATTTCAAAGCCAAAAATGGCCGAGGGCGGGACTTTTACTCTGTACACTTGAAGGAAAGTAGAGAGTTTAACTCCCTGTGAAATGTAGGCTGCCCTAAGCAGGGCCCCCACCAATTGTCCTGTTTTCACTGCTCGTCCTTGAGTGTGTTTTGCCCATGTGCCCCTGCTGGAAAATGTTACCCCCAAGTATGTAAATGCCGTTATTACTTCCAGTGGCTGTTTCGCAATTTTCCACTGTACTGATGATTTACGACTCCCTACTATTATAACTTTAGATTTTTGGGGATTAGGTAGTAACCCATTCAAGGAACAGTAACCATCTAATCCCTGTAGTAAGTGCTGCAATCCCACTGCTGTTTGGAAGATTAACACCAAATCGTCCGCGAATTGCAGCATTCCTAGCTGTCACCGACCAACTGAGGGGGGATACATGTTAGACTCTCTTAAGCAGTTCAGGAGGTCTGACAGATAGATGTTAAATAATAGTGGAGCTAAGACGCACCCCTGTCTAACTCCCCGCTGGATAGCTATCTCTTCACTTATGTAATTCCCTATTTTAACTCTCGCTCGGTTATTAGTATATAATTGGGTGATAAGTGACAGCAACTTGGCATCAGTCCCCAAGCTGATTAGCTTTCCCCATAACCTTGCCCGGGGGATGGAATCAAATGCTTTGGTTAGGTCTATGAAGGCCAAATACAACTTGCCCTTCCTGATCTTATAATATTTGTGAATTAAATGCTGTAATATGAAGCAACAGTCAGTTGTCGATTTACCTTTGCAGAAGCCAAATTGCTCTTGAGGGACAATTGACTGGTTCTCCACCCACTCCTCAAGTTGCTTCAGCAGACATTTGGCAAATTCTTTCCCCACAACTGAAAGCAAACTTATTGGATGGTAACAGGCAGGATCAGCAGCCGAACCTTTTTTAAAAATTGGAATAATCCAACTCTGCTGCCAAGAGAGGGGGATCCTCATGTGTCTGCTAATACTATCGAACACCTTCCTCAACAGGGGTGCCCACCACTGAGGTGCTGCCTGCAACATCTCACCAGTAATGCAATCTGGTCTGGGAGCTTTGTTGACTTTTAATGCAAAAATCAAATCAAGGATTAAGTCACTAGAAAAACCCGCCCCTCTCCACTCAGGAGACGGGGATGGCTCGAGCCCCTTACTAATTACCGGAGTCAGATCATCCGACTCAAGGGGCTCCTTGTACAATTGACTAAAAAATTCCTCCCAAGCGGCCCTACTCACCTTTGGGCTAGTAACTCTCGCCTGGGGATTGATCATCCCATTGAGGATATACCAGAATTGGGAAGAATTCCCTATCCTCTGTGCAACCTCCAAGCGCGCCCATACACCATTATAATATCTAGCCCTCTTGTTCTTTATCAATTTCGCATAGGGTGCCCTATCCCTTACATACTTCGCTTGACTTTCAGGGTCATAACCTCTGACCCAACGCCTTCTAGAGGCAATAAGTTGGGTCTTTTGTGCTTTACACTCCTAATCATACCATAGTTGTTTCCGCTGATGGGGTTGTACAGTTTCCTTTACCAGAAATGCCTGGTGAAAGCTGCTCATAAGTTCTTCATAACTCTGCATGATGGTTGTAAAATCCTGCGCAGCCGTTATTTGGGAACTCAACCCCTGGAGCTTGTTAGTAGCACATAAATCATACACTTGGATAAACATTTGAGACTGGGGAATCCTTCTCACCCTTCCAGCCAGCTCCCCCCAGGAGTGTTCCTCATCAATATTGTCCCCCCATCTCTGGCCTATAACGTCCACACTGAGGACTAAATGGTCACTCTCTGGTCTGGGGGGGTCAGCAAAAAGTGAATAAATCTGCCCGCACGTGCTCGACTTGTTATAACTAGATCTATGGCACTCCTTCCCTGAGGGCCTATAAAGGTGCTACCCCTTATTGGGGCTCTAATCACATCCTCCCCCACTATTATAAGGTTAGCCTTGTATATAAGGGCTTCCAAACGGAGCTCCATATGATTTCTACCTTCCGGGGCACTGAGCATTCTCTATCTTCGAACTCATAGGATACATCCCCTTGCCCAACCCCCAAGGGAATATTAAAGTCCCCAACCAAGGTTATTATGGCCTGGGGGTATTGATCTTGCCTTTCTAAAATGGCTTCCTTGAGATTTTCCCAGACATCCTCTTGATAATACTTGGATATTACAGGAGGTATATAAATGTTGAACAATAGCAGCCATTCTATCTGACTTGGTCCTATTTTGATTAGGACCTGTTGTATTTCTGGCCTCCTTGAGGATAGAGTAAATAGATTTCCCCCAAGTCCCTTAGCCGTCAGTAGTACTAATTCTCCTGACGGCCTCCCCCTAGTTCCCTTTTTTTGACCATTGTGGAAAGTCACAGTGGTACTAAATCAGTTTTGAAGTTTGGTGTGAATGACAGCCAAGTTAGGATAGCCTGAAAATTACTTTGCCTTAGTAAAATTGGTTTTGTTTGTGTGAACACAGCCATAAATGGATGGGGCAAATAATTCCCTTGGGAGCAAAACTCCAATGTCCTTCTGGGGCTCCCCTGATCAGCTGATAGTTGAGCACTTAAAGCTAAATTATCCAAGAATAACTCAGACTGCTTGCACATGAGACAGGCCGTGAGCCAAAATCACATCAACGAGATCATGAGAAGTTCTCATGTGCAGCGGTGTTTAGCCTATTTCTGCTGTGATTTCAGTGATGGGAGATGACTGGATTTTCAGTCCTGTCTCCCATCACTGAAATCATGGCAGAAATGGGCTAATCATATAAAAAAACCAGCACATTAGTAGAACTTCACATGATCCCCCTGATGAGATTTCAGCTCACGGCAGTTCCCCTCCCCCTCCAGTCTTGTGTACAAGTGGCCTCAAACACAGCCACAGGCAATTCTCTCTATTGCACTATAACAGGGTGGTGGTGCCAAGTGATTAAGTCCAAACAGTCAATGTCTCTTCAGGATTAGGTCATACAAAGTTTTATTCAGCGGTTCCTTAGTCTCTATACAACAATATAGTCCACAACACACACAGTATCTTTAGGGTACCCAATCGCTATACTAATGCTGGGCATGCAAACCCTCTGAACCTTAAGGCTACCTATCCCTAAGCCAAGCCAGGTACCAGTCCACTGGCTGGCACGCTGACTGTTTCAGTCCTTACAGCATCCTCTTCAGTACCATGGAGAGCAGTCTCTTCAGGGGAGCCTTCCCTCAGTTTCTCCCAGCAGGGCTCTCAGCACTGATCAGTTCCCTGGCAGAGACTGACTTGCTCTCTCTCTCTCTTGCAGCCTTTTATGTAGCAGGAGTGGGCGTGGCCAGCTCTCCTGGCTGTCTGCTCTTAAAGTACCAGTGTCCTGCTCCACACCCCTTTACGCTTTCCAGCCTATGCTGTTTCCTGTCCACAGGACTTGCTTCACTCCACCCCACACTAGCATCACCTGCCTTGTGCCCAGCCCTTGAAGGGCAGCAGCCCTAACAGACTATACTCTGCCACGTGCATATATAGGACAAGTGCTGATAGGAATCTGATCTGTACTATTTAGAGTTATAGGGTAAGACCACATGAGAAAAGATGGGCTTCCCCTGATCAGCTGTTTAGCGGGAAGCTGTTTAGTGATTTAGTATTTAATGATCAGCTGTTTAGTGGGTAGGGCTAGCACACTTCTCCAAGCCCAATCCTCAGTCCTCACCTCGTGGAAGGATTTCACGGGCCAACCATATGGGAGGCAGACCATTATCCCACATTGGCCAACCCTAGCCTTGGTGGAGCAACAATAACATACAATGTGTCACCGGCCTTCGCTGTCTGATGCATCGCATAACAGCCAGCTGCCCACCCCAAGGCTGAACTGGGCAAACAAACCTCTGGCAGCTGCTGGCCGTATGATCCGTTGCATGACGAGCTAATGTGGGGTAAGGTTGCCCAAAGTGGGATACATCTCATGTGGTCTTACACATAGAGAGAGCACATGTTACAGGGAGGGACCTGGTTTGGGGCAGTTCTGTGTGAGCGAGCGGGTACTGCCAGCACAAGACCCTCTGGGACTCATTAGGCCCAAGTTCCAGTAAAGTCTTGTTTCTTAAGTGCTTGTTATTGTCTTCACCAGAACTCTCAGATTGCCACAGGCCTGGCTGATGCCTGAGGGAGGGGGTGTTCACCTCTGGAAGCTTCCCCATTGTGTGCCTTGCTTTCTCAAAAATGACCACAGAGAGTCACACAAGCTTCCCCTGCCCTTCGGTGCTTTATTTCCAGGTCAGCGTGAACACAATCTGAGCCTAGTTCCCAATGAGTCTATCAGCCCCTTTGCCTTGGACTACATGCTGCCAGGCACCCCCAGCCTGGATCTAGGCTGCACCAGTCGAGGGCCACTTTTAGACGATCACACTGTGCGCTCGCGCGGGGTTTCAAAACCCCTGCGAGGAAATATTACACATGACGCCACCGGCAATCTCGCGCCTGATATGGTGCTGCGCATTCTTTTCAGGCCGCGAATGACCTACCTCCATCAGGCTCCCAGTCAGTTCGCGGCTTGAAAAGAATGCGCGGCGTGTATCAGGCACACGATTGCCGGTGGCGTCACGTGTAATCGCTCCTTGCGGGGTTTTTGAAACCCCACGCGGGCGCACAGCGTGATCATCTAAAAGCAGCCTAGGACTTCCCCACTTAGGACAAACTGCAGAACTCGCTGACCTGGGCCTGAGTCAGACACTGACTGAGCTGCACAGCTGTGCTCCTGGCTGGCCAGCAACTTCCTCCTTAGTTGTACTAGTCTCAGGCAGTAGGGCAGGGTTGGGGAACCTCAGGGGCCAAATGTGGCCTATGGCTAGTTTTTGTGGCCTGGGCTGCTTTGCAGGAGGGACGGGGTATAAATCCTCGAAATAAATAAATAAATAAATATATTTGATCTCTTTCCAGTTCCTGGAACTGGTCCCTGGATCCAGTTTCTACCCGCAGCCACTGAAAGATTGATCTCAGGGGAAGGGTGCAGAGAGGAGGAACGGGGACAGATCTATGGCGGAGATCCATGATCTGGACCCTTCTTTCCTGACTGCACCCCTTTAGTACTCCCACTTCCATCTGGCCCTCAGAGCTTTTACTAATTTTCAAAGTGGCCCCTGGGGGAAAAAAGTGTCCTGATCCTTGCAATAGGCCATATGCAGGGAGATGGGACATTAACTCTTATGGCTTGTCCCTTGAGCACTTTAGCTAAACATCTCCTAATTCACTTTAATTCCCCTGTGTTTACTCCAAAAAATGGAGTTTAAGTGAGGCTTCTATTCAGGGGGTTTGTTCGTCTGTACTGGGAAAAGTATGTTCCCATACAAGGAGAGGCTTGATAGGTTAGGGCTCTTCAGTTAAGAGACAACTGAGAGGGAAGATGATAGAAGTTTATAAATCATGAGTAGAATGGAAAAAGTAAAAAGGGAGTTGTTGTTTACTCTCTCCAATAGCACTAGAACTAGGGGACACTTCATGAAACTAACTGGCAGCAGATTCAAAACAAATAAATTAAAGTATTTTTTCACAAAATGAAATTTGTGGAATTTGTTGCTTGAGGTGATCAAGGCCAGTAGTATAGCTGGGGGAAAACAACAGGGAATGGATCCCCCATTGTGACCTGTTGGATGCTTCTCCCAAGCCACCATGATTGGCCACTGTCGGAGACAGGACGCTGGGCTAGATGGACCATTGGTCTGACCCAGTATGACACTTCTTATGTTCTTTGTTCTTATGGTCCATTAATGGCTCTTAGCTCAGTAGGTGGGGGGATGCAGCCTCTAACTGTTGGGAGCTGGGAGTGAACAGCATGGAATGGATCACTCCATTATGACCTGTTGGCTACTTCTCTGAAGTGACTGTGGCCACCGTTGAAGACAGGATGCTGGGCTGGATGGGTCATTGGTCTGATCCAGAATGACACTTCTTATGTTCTTGTGAGAAGAGAGCAACTTGGTTTGTGCAATTCTCACCATTGCTCCCTCAGTGCCTCATGTGACTGCTTGTTAAACCTCCACCCTGTCCTTCCTCTCTGGGTATTTTGAAACACGACGCTGCTCTGGGTGGCTATGCTTTAACCCGCGTGGCCACCCGCGGCGCCCTCATGTCTGATCCCACCCATCAGATGTTACCCTGGGTGGGATCAGAGCTGTCCCCAGACCATGACGGTTTTTAGGCCAGGCTGTTACTTGGGCCCATCACCAAGTCACAGTCTGGGTAGGCGCTACTGCAGTCTGGGGATGAGGTAGAGCGGGCTGTCATGTTTGATGGCCTGCTCTAGGTGACCCCAGTCCATCACCGGGGCTGTTCTGGGTGCACACAGCAGCCTCATAGGTCACAGTGGCCACCTGCTACAGCAGTGGGTGGGCCTGAATCAGCAGCGTGCTACCCTACGCTCTTTGTTATTCGTGTTTGTAAATCTGTGGCGAGTGATAAAAAAGGTTGTATTTAAAAAGGGTTCCAGAGGTGATCCTTGAAACTACGAACCAGTAAGCTTGACGTCTGTGCCAGGTAAAATGATGGAAACTATAATTAAGAACAGAATCGCTGGGCATGTTGATAAACATGGCTTAATGCGGAAGAGTCAACATGGATTTAACAAAGGTAATCTCTTGGAATTCTTTGAGGGTGTAAATAAGCATGTGGACAAGGGAGACCCAGTAGACATAGTGTACCTGGATTTCCAGAAAGCATTTGATAAGGTTCCACATGAAAGATTTTTGAGAAAATTAAAAAAGTCATGAGATAGGTAGTGTCTTACTATGGATCGGTAACTGGTTAAAGGATAGGAAGCAAAGAGTAGGACTAAATGATCCATTTTCACAATGGAGAGATGTAAAAAGTGGTGTGCCCCAGGGATCTGTATTGGGACCGGTGCTGTTTAATGTATTCATTAATGATCTGGAAAAGGGGGTTAAACGTGAGTGAGGTGATCAGATTTGCAGATGACACCAAGTTATTCAAGGTAGTTAAAACATGAGCAGACTGTGAAGAACTACAACAAAATCTTACGAGACTGGGTGCCTGGGCATCTAAATAGCAGATGAGATTTAATGTGGACAAGTGCAAAGTGATGGACATAGGAAAAAAAAATCCAAACTATAAGTACACAATGCTGGGTACTAAGCTAGGAGTTACCATTCAGGAAAAGGATCTGAGAGTGATTGTGGACAACACACTGAAACCTTCAGTCCAGTGTGCAGCAGCAGTCAAAAAACCAAACAATGTTAGGAGCAGGGGCGTAGCTAACTTTGGATGGGTCCAGGGACAAGAAATGTCTGTGGGGCCCCCCTCTTTTTTCCTTCTGGCAGCAAAGCTGCCGGCTGGCCTACAGACACCTCCCAGCTCAGCCTAGGGTTGCTAAGCTGCTGCTGCTCGGGACTTACTTGCTCTCTGCAGAGTCTGCAGTGTGCTGCTGGTGGCCTGCTGCTGGGCCCTTCTGGGTCGGTGGGGAACTGGTCCCATGGTGCACTCTGTCCCTCGGGGCTTGCTTCGCACTCTGAGGCTGAGCGCGGCCAGCAGCAGCAGTGCCATTGCTGCCCCGGCCCACCCAGGCAGCCCTGGAGGCCAAGGGCTGGTTGGGTGAGCCGGAGCAGGCTGGGCTGGCTCGATGTGAGGAACTCTGGAGCGGGAAGATGCCCAGTGGCACTTCCACTCAGTTACTGAGTGGAGCCACCACCGGGCACCTTTCCGCTCGGGTTGGGCCTCCCTCAACCAGGTCCAGACTGGTGGGGAGGACTCCTCCTCTGCAGTGCCAGGGGGGCAAGCTGAGCCACGAGGCTTGTGAGTGTGACCTGGCCTGACGCAGACTGCTGCATGGGCTCCCTCCCCGCCTGAAGTTGCAACATTGTGTCAGACACAACATTGCAACTGCGGGAGGGGAGGGGATCCATGCAGCAGCCGGAAGGGCCCCCATCCAGCTCAGGTGGCAATTTAAAAAACAGAAAAAGGGGGGGGGGGAAGAAGGGTGGCCTAGCTACCTTGGCTATTGGGCCACCGACCAGTATGGGCCCCGGGACAAATGTCCCTGTTTGTCCAATGGTAGCTATGTCCCTGGTTAGGAGTTATTTGCAAAGGGATAGAGAATAAAACTGAGGATGTCATAATGCCTCTATTCAANCCACCATGATTGGCCACTGTCGGAGACAGGACGCTGGGCTAGATGGACCATTGGTCTGACCCAGTATGACACTTCTTATGTTCTTTGTTCTTATGGTCCATTAATGGCTCTTAGCTCAGTAGGTGGGGGGATGCAGCCTCTAACTGTTGGGAGCTGGGAGTGAACAGCAAGGAATGGATCACTCCATTATGACCTGTTGGCTACTTCTCTGAAGTGACTGTGGCCACCGTTGAAGACAGGATGCTGGGCTGGATGGGTCATTGGTCTGATCCAGAATGACACTTCTTATGTTCTTGTGAGAAGAGAGCAACTTGGTTTGTGCAATTCTCACCATTGCTCCCTCAGTGCCTCATGTGACTGCTTGTTAAACCTCCACCCTGTCCTTCCTCTCTGGGTATTTTGAAACACGACGCTGCTCTGGGTGGCTATGCTTTAACCCGCGTGGCCACCCGCGGCGCCCTCATGTCTGATCCCACCCATCAGATGTTACCCTGGGTGGGATCAGAGCTGTCCCCAGACCATGACGGTTTTTAGGCCAGGCTGTTACTTGGGCCCATCACCAAGTCACAGTCTGGGTAGGCGCTACTGCAGTCTGGGGATGAGGTAGAGCGGGCTGTCATGTTTGATGGCCTGCTCTAGGTGACCCCAGTCCATCACCGGGGCTGTTCTGGGTGCACACAGCAGCCTCATAGGTCACAGTGGCCACCTGCTACAGCAGTGGGTGGGCCTGAATCAGCAGCGTGCTACCCTACGCTCTTTGTTATTCGTGTTTGTAAATCTGTGGTGAGTGATAAAAAAGGTTGTATTTAAAAAGGGTTCCAGAGGTGATCCTTGAAACTACGAACCAGTAAGCTTGACGTCTGTGCCAGGTAAAATGATGGAAACTATAATTAAGAACAGAATCGCTGGGCATGTTGATAAACATGGCTTAATGCGGAAGAGTCAACATGGATTTAACAAAGGTAATCTCTTGGAATTCTTTGAGGGTGTAAATAAGCATGTGGACAAGGGAGACCCAGTAGACATAGTGTACCTGGATTTCCAGAAAGCATTTGATAAGGTTCCACATGAAAGATTTTTGAGAAAATTAAAAAAGTCATGAGATAGGTAGTGTCTTACTATGGATCGGTAACTGGTTAAAGGATAGGAAGCAAAGAGTAGGACTAAATGATCCATTTTCACAATGGAGAGATGTAAAAAGTAGTGTGCCCCAGGGATCTGTATTGGGACCGGTGCTGTTTAATGTATTCATTAATGATCTGGAAAAGGGGGTTAAACGTGAGTGAGGTGATCAGATTTGCAGATGACACCAAGTTATTCAAGGTAGTTAAAACATGAGCAGACTGTGAAGAACTACAACAAAATCTTACGAGACTGGGTGCCTGGGCATCTAAATAGCAGATGAGATTTAATGTGGACAAGTGCAAAGTGATGGACATAGGAAAAAAAAATCCAAACTATAAGTACACAATGCTGGGTACTAAGCTAGGAGTTACCATTCAGGAAAAGGATCTGAGAGTGATTGTGGACAACACACTGAAACCTTCAGTCCAGTGTGCAGCAGCAGTCAAAAAACCAAACAATGTTAGGAGCAGGGGCGTAGCTAACTTTGGATGGGTCCAGGGACAAGAAATGTCTGTGGGGCCCCCCTCTTTTTTCCTTCTGGCAGCAAAGCTGCCGGCTGGCCTACAGACACCTCCCAGCTCAGCCTAGGGTTGCTAAGCTGCTGCTGCTCGGGACTTACTTGCTCTCTGCAGAGTCTGCAGTGTGCTGCTGGTGGCCTGCTGCTGGGCCCTTCTGGGTCGGTGGGGAACTGGTCCCATGGTGCACTCTGTCCCTCGGGGCTTGCTTCGCACTCTGAGGCTGAGCGCGGCCAGCAGCAGCAGTGCCATTGCTGCCCCGGCCCACCCAGGCAGCCCTGGAGGCCAAGGGCTGGTTGGGTGAGCCGGAGCAGGCTGGGCTGGCTCGATGTGAGGAACTCTGGAGCGGGAAGATGCCCAGTGGCACTTCCACTCAGTTACTGAGTGGAGCCACCACCGGGCACCTTTCCGCTCGGGTTGGGCCTCCCTCAACCAGGTCCAGACTGGTGGGGAGGACTCCTCCTCTGCAGTGCCAGGGGGGCAAGCTGAGCCACGAGGCTTGTGAGTGTGACCTGGCCTGACGCAGACTGCTGCATGGGCTCCCTCCCCGCCTGAAGTTGCAACATTGTGTCAGACACAACATTGCAACTGCGGGAGGGGAGGGGATCCATGCAGCAGCCGGAAGGGCCCCCAGCCAGCTCGGGTGGCAATTTAAAAAACAGAAAAAGGGGGGGGGGGAAGAAGGGTGGCTTAGCTACCTTGGCTATTGGGCCACCGACCAGTATGGGCCCCGGGACAAATGTCCCTGTTTGTCCAATGGTAGCTATGTCCCTGGTTAGGAGTTATTTGCAAAGGGATAGAGAATAAAACTGAGGATGTCATAATGCCTCTATTCAAATCAATGGTGCGACCGCACTTTGAATATTGTGTGCAGTTCTAGTCGCCTCACCTCAAAAAAGACATAGCTGAACTAGAAAAGGTACAGAGAAGGGCAACAAGAATGATAAAGGGTATGGAACGACTTCCATATGGAGAGAGGCTTGACAAGCTGGGTCTCTTCAGCTTAGAGAAGAGAAGACAGAGGGGACATGATAGAGGATTATAAAATCTTGAGTGGTGTGGAACGAGTAGATAGTAGACTGTTATTTACCCTCAAAATTGTACTAGAACTAGGGGACACTCCATGAAACTAGCTGCTGGCAGATTTAAAACAAATAAAAGGAAGTATTTTTTCACTCAACACATGATTAACTTATGGAATTTGTTACCAGAGGACGTTGTCAAGGCCGGTAGTAGAGCTGGGTTTTAAAAAGGCCTAGATAAGTTCTTGGAGAATAGGTCCATTAATGGCTATTAACCAAGTAGCTTACGGTATGAACTTCTTACTGTTGGGAGCTGGGCGTGAACAATGGGGAATGGATTGCCCATTGTGACTGTTGGTTCTTCTCCCATGCGATCGAGATTGGCCACTGTCGGAGGACAGGATGCTGGGCTTGATGGACCATTGGTCTGACTCAGTATGGCCCTACTTATGTTCTTGTGCTCTTATGCCCTTTTTGTTGTTGGGCATATGGTTGCCATATCACTTGGTGAGAAACTGTGCACCTTACCTTATAAGGCATGTGGTAAGGTGCACCTTATCTTTCCTGGTGTTGTGTTTCGTTTCTTTAACTGTTTTCTTAATCAGGTGATTTTAAAGTTATGGAATCTAGTTCAAGCCGAGAAAGGCATTATAACAAATCAAATGTGGAGGTTGTAGGTAGAGATCACAGAGACTACATCAGTACAAGTGTGTGATATAAATGCAATATCACAAGGTAAGATTAAGCATAGTAAATCTGAGATGTGGTTAGACTCGTCTAACCATGTGAATGGCAACACAAATGAAATGGAGACTGCTTGTAGAAAATGAGAGCAGGACCTCAGCATTGTGTGATATGTGGCAAGTCTCTTAGTAAAGTGAAAGGCATATCACATTTCTTTTGACTGCAGCATGACAGTTTGTGTATGGCACGTCACACTTGTGACATGCTTTTCACTTTGCTGCAAACCCAGCCATAAAATGTTGCAGCCTTATTGTGGCCGCAAACTATATAAAACTTTACCTCAATTTCTATATGGCTCCCCAGTTTGGAGCCCTTTTTTGATTGATGATTTAGAGGTGGAACAAAACAGATTTTTGTGCTCTATCCTCCATGTTCCCAAAAGCACCCCGATAAGTTTTCTTAGAGCAGAGGCAGGTGTAAGTTCAGTAGACTCTTTGGATAAACAAGCGGTTCTGAAATTTTGACCTTCTCTAAATCTACTAAAGATGGATTCACTCTCTCAGGTGGCAATGTACATGGCCTCCAGCTAGTGGAAATGTAAGGTGGAAGATATTTTACATTCTTGGGGTTTTTCTATAATATATATTTCTACCATGCCATAGTCCAAGGCTTGGGCTGTGATTAAAAATAGGATTAGAGAAACAAAAAACCTACAGTTTTACAAACTTAGTTAAGGCAGATTCATACCAAGCAAACTTTAACAAACCTAGAAATTGTGTGTAAGGCTCCCGCCTTAACTTCCACACCATGTAAGCAGTAAAGATGTTGCATGGCTTCGCATACTGTGCTCGCTTACAACTTAGTCTCCATGCACCCACACTTTGCCTTGGTCTTTCAGCTCCAATCCTCTTCCTTTGCAGGTTGGGGGCAACACTAAAGCTGAGCAGAATGCTATGGAAGTGTTTAATAAGAATTTGGCTACACGTTGACGTTAAAAGCATGGAAAGGCCAATGGAAGGAATGGAGGAAACATTAATGCTAATTTGGAATGAAATTATATCTCATTAACTGTTTGTGAAATAATACAATGGAGATGCATCTTTGCGAGTGGGTGGGGGACATGTGATGTGGAATAACAAAGGCAGCCGGGAGAGATGGTGGAATGACAGGGAGGAGGATATAAGGATTAAGTACAGGAGGAAGGAACTTGGTGGAATAATAGGAGGAATGCCATAAGAAATGTTTGGTGATGTAAATGATTGGGAGGAGTGATAGGAGACTATGGGGGACACTACCATCGTGCTATTAAGCACCATAGGTACATCCTTGTTGTTGTAGTCTCTATTGCCTCTTTGTGTTTTACACCTCCTCTCCTGGGTGGTGTTTTCTTTTTTGGGGGGGAGGGCGGGTGTCATCTCACATACTCTGTCACATTCTCTATTAGAGATGATGGTCATTATAGTGGTCAGGAGTCTTGTAATTTTTGGGGAGGTGAGTGAAGTTTATTGGGTAGTCCAGACCTCTGGGTTGTGTGTTTTGGGGTTGGAAGCTAGTAGATTAAACTGGGGGTGGGGTGGAAGCTGAAGTCAGAACTTTTCTATCTTCTAAGAGTGAAGAGGTGGTTAGTGGGTCACAGTGAGTGGGGGGCAAATAAGTAGTGGGTTACAGTAAGTGGGGATCCCAAAGAAAAGGAATTTAAATGTAAGGACATAACTGGTCCATGTAGTTGTTTGATGGTGGCATATTTACATACTGTTAGTCAGCTGTGCAGTGGGGAGATGTATTTGACCTAGTGCCACAGAATGAAGATCTGGAATGTAAATGAAAGAGAAATTCTTGCCACATTGAAGTAGAGTAACCATGTAATACTGAACAGGGAGGAGCATGCCGTCCTAGCTTTAGTGTTGCACCCAACCTGCAAAGGATGAGGATTGGAGCTGAAAGACCAAGGCAAAGTGTGGGTGTATGGAGCCTAAGTTGTAAGCGAGCGCAGTACGCAAAGCCATACAACATCTTTACTGCCTACATGGTGTGGAAGTTAAGGCGGGAGCCTTAACACACAATTTCTAGGTTTGGTATGAATCCTAACTAAGTTTGTAAAACTACATTTTTTTTTTCTCTAATTTCTTTGGGTGTAGTAACATGTACATTTTAGTTACATGAGGTTAGGTAGGACATGATATATGTACAGATGTTGATTAAGGAGAGAATGAATGCCATTCCAACAACAGAGTTGTGAAGTTGAAGTAGTGGATACTAAATTATGTTTTTGATAGTGATTGATGTGAAGACTAAAACAAAACACAGACACAAAAGTAAGGTTTTTCTTTATGTTTTGTTTAATTGAATAAAATTAAGCAGGGAAGCTGAACAATGTGAAGGACTAGGGGAAACTCCAGAGAGAGGTGGAAGGAGACCCTATGGAGACGTATTTAGAAAGGGGAAGAAGGGGGAGCTGGAGATGCACAGAGGTGGGTGTAGGGAGACGGTAGAGAGAGACTGGAGAAGAGGGGAAACAAGGGGTATTAGGGGAGTTCAGAAGGGGGTGAAGAGAGGCCATATAAAAAAACTTAAGAGGGAGAGTGGGAGAATTGGGGGACCCAGGTGAGGCTGAACAGAGAGTGGGAGAGAAGCACAGTGGGGTGGAGAGGGGCAGGTGAGCACTGGGGATCAGGGTGGAAGGGAGGCACAGGGGTGGAGAGGGGCAGGTGGGCACTGGAGATCAGGGTGGG
>QEPC01005340.1:473828-503971 GCA_003113815.1 Sphenodon punctatus
ATTTCCTTGAGAGAGGCAGGAGGGAAGGATGTGAGGAGAGAGGGGGGAGGGGTGGTATGGGAGCGGGAGGAGGAGGTGGGTGGGAGGTAATGTCCTGACGGATCTTGTCAATCTTTGAGGTGAAGAATGATGCAAGATCCTGAGTAGCAAGGGAAGAGGGCGAAGGAGGGCAGGGGGGGTTTAAGAAGGGAGTTGAAAGTAGAGAAGAGGCGGCGAGGGTCGCGAGAGAAAGATTAGATCCTGGAGGCATAATAGTGTTGTCTAGCTAGGGAGATAGCTGAGGAGAGGGAGAATTTGTAGTGAAAGAAGTCAGGGAGGGAGCAGGATTTGCGCCAGAGGCGTTCAGCAGCCCGGGTACAGGAACGGAGGTAGCGGATGTTAGGGGTGAGCCAGGGGCGGGGGTTTTGGGGCCAGATGGGGAGAGAAGAGAGGGGGGCAAGAGAATCAAGGGTTGAGGAGAGAGAGGTGTTGAGAGCGGAGATGGCAGAGTCAGGGGAGGGGGAGGAGGAGGAGAAAACGGAAGGGTGATGGAGGGATAGAGAGGAGGCAAACTCCATGGAGGTAATGGCCTGAATATTGCGGAAGGGGCACGGAGAGGGGGAGGAGGAGGGGGGTTGGTGGGAGAGGCTGAAGGAGGCGAGGAAGTGATCAGAAGTGTCACCTATTTGCATTGGTATGTTTAAATTTGACTGGTCGGCAAAATGCTTACATGTAGTGTTATGTAAAGATAGCTGTAGTAAAAATTAGCCTACCGTCCATGATTCATAAAAGCAGGTAAACAGCACATTCCTAGGTCCATCCCTTTTCAGCCCAGTAACATGTAACGGTATGTGTTGGTCCCAAAGAAGATTAAGTCAAAGTTAACTATGTGTTTAGCTTTTTGTTGAATTGGGACCTGGGGTCTTGAGTTTCCTACATTGAGAAAACTTATTGTTGTGTTACAGATATTAAGAAAAGGACTCAATACTAGGTTATGATAGAAAC
Source organism: Sphenodon punctatus (assembly GCA_003113815.1). NCBI lineage: Eukaryota > Metazoa > Chordata > Lepidosauria > Sphenodontia > Sphenodontidae > Sphenodon > Sphenodon punctatus. The sequence goes on from QEPC01005340.1 coordinate 474,813, forward strand.
ATGACTGGTATGGTTTGTCATACACAATAAATTTCTCTCATGCATTTTTCATTTTGTTTTTGAATGATTTATCAATAATGAGAAAGAAAAGAACTCAAGTGTGGCAGGACAGAGCCCAGTAAGGCCACGGGTCCTTTAAGAGAGATGGCTAGTACCCACACCTAAGGAGTGTGAACTGAGCTGAAGGTGCTATCAAGGGGCCTCGACTGTGCGGGAGTACAGCTGAGAGGGATGTGGCTGAGTCAGTCAAAGCACTGAAACACTGAGCTGGAGTTCAGTGCAGAGGAGACTGCAGTGAGGGTAGGAATTAGGAAAGCTCTGTTCTGGAGATCTCTGCCACAGGCTCAGAAACTGAAAGGACTGAGAGCCTGTGGAACTGAGAGGAAGCTCCTGAACTGAGAGATTGCCAGAGTTAACCCAAGGCAAGAGACTATGAGAGGCTGCTGATGAGGCAACTGCTCTAGTAACGGAGATGCAGAGTTCTGAACACAGTACATGAGCTGAGAGGCTTGCTGGGGAACCAGAGGGAAGTATTACCTGGCCCAGAAGCCCAACGGACTGAGAAAGCCAGACTGTAGAGACTCCGTTAGGCAGGCAGCCTGCGAAGGGGTGTGGTGGTGACTTGAGTGCCCAAATGCTATCTGGCTGTTAAGATATTGATGGACTTCTGAAAGAGACTGTAATGAGAGAAGTGTATGTTAATTAAAGTGTTTAAGCTAATTCCTAGGGGTGGAACATGAGGGCAAATACCAGGTACCAGTTTTACCGGTTCCCAGATTTTAAAAAACCGGCTTACTGGATTAATACCAGTTTGCTGGTACCGGATCTTTTCCATTGATTTCAATGGGGAACTGTCCCCATTGAAATCAATGGAAAAAATTAAAAGACAAAAACCTCCCCCCTCCCAGACTGTGCGGGTGAAAGGGGGGACACCACCCACCCACCCTGCTCAGTCTGGATTTAAACAACAACAAAAAATTCCCCTAAGTCCCCTAGTGCTGGCTCCGGACCGCCGCCGGCAGTCCAGAGCCCACATCAGCACTGCAGCAGCAGGTAAGTGTACGGGTACTTAGCTGATCCATGGGGTGGGGTGGTGGTTTAACACCCCCCCACCCCAGGGATCACCCTACCTCCCCAATGCCATTGCCTACCTTGAGCTCCGGGTGGCGGCGGCGGCACTCCGGTGGCTTCAGCGCTGGCTGTGGCTGCCGCCAGCTTCAGCATGCTACTAGGCCTTCCGGGGAACCCGGAAGTTCCCCAGAAGGCCTAGTAGCATGCTGAAGCCGGCAGCCACAGCCAGCGCTGAAGCCTCTGGAGCGCCACCGCCGCCACCCGGAGCTCAAGGTAGGCAATGGCATTGGGGAGGTAGGGTGATCCCTGGGGTGGGGGGGTGTTAAACCACCACCCCACCCCACGGATCAGCTAAGTACTGGTACACTTACCTGCTGCTGCAGTGCTGATGCGGGCTCTGGGTCACCGGCGGCGGCCTAGAGCCCGCACTAGGGGACTTAGGGGAATTTTTTGTTGTTGTTTAAATCCAGGCTGGGCAGGTTGGGTGGGTGGTGTCCCCCCTTCCACCCGTGCGGCCTGGACTCGGGGAGGGAAAGTGTTTGTGGTTTTTTGTGGGGTTTTTTTACATTGCGGCCATTCGTTTGAATGGCCGCAATGTAAAAAATCCGGGACGGAGGGATCCCGTAATTTACTGGGATTACCAGGTGTAATCCGATACTGCCGGTACACCCAATACCGGCAGTATTGGATACCGGTAGATCCGGTAGTCCCACCCCTACTAATTCCCAGTGAGGCAAGAGACAGTGAGAGTTAATTCGGGCCCCAACCCTGAAACACTTAGACAGGCAGGTCATCACTGCCACAAAAGGGAACTGTAGAAACCCGATGTCTTTCTTCTGTATTTCACATTCTCAGGATCCAAGAAAACAAAACTGTACATTTGCCATGTGTTCCATTTTAATAAACTGTACATTAGTTTCATTCAGCAGCTGCAGCCTCTGGCTATCCATTGCGCTGTATATTAGTTTTAAATACACATTGCTTGCAATAACACTGTGCCTCAAGTTAAGAAATGGTTAGGATTGCTTTACATTTGCAGTTCCATTGAAAACATTTATTCAATCAAATGAAATAAAGGGAAAAATAAATGTGGTCCCTCAACTCTGTCAAGTATAAACTGTTATTGATCCCCTAAATGAAATTTGTCCATGCTGATCGATCAAACACATTATCTTTTTTTTCCAGTCTATTACCAGCAATTGGAAACTCTCAAGCATCAATAGTAGTTTGATCACACGCGACTGTAAATTTATACTATAAGCGTCCAAAAACTGAATTATTATCCTTCCTTCTCCCTTCCCCTCTCTGCTGCACATACACTCCAAGTAGTTGAACTTCTGCATGTGATTTTTTTTCCCCCGGAGCAGAAGGTTAAACAAAATGAAATTTACTAAAATGGTGAAAATATTTTGCTTCCGATAAAATCCAAGCAACAGGGCAAGGACTGTTAGAGCAGTAGGAAGGAGTCACTGATGTACACTATGGGAGCAATCCAATGGCCCACATATGCCACCCGCAGGCGTCGTGCTCCAGCCAGAACACACACGCTCACATGCGCATGCGTGCCACGTGCGTCTGGCATCTGCTGTGGGGGGGGGGGAGGTCCACATACATGGGCCGTTGGATTGCCCCCTATAGGTTTTAGGGTCATATATGTAAGGCTTCATCATGACGACTTTGCAACCTACCTGAGGTGCATCTTACTCCCCTTCAAATTAACTGTTTGCTATGTTTGACACGGGGCAACAGCTCAGTCTTTCCATCTTTTCAGCCACTCTGTAGAGATGGCCAGTTCCGTTCATTGCCTTGTTGTAACCTGTAGAGCAAAACCACTAAGCCTCCACCCTAAGCTATCTATTATGCCAATGCCTTTAATAAAGGTGTTTATCAGCCAAGCTTGCGTCTTATGGTAAGCTTGAGCATGTACTATTATCAAGCCTTGGGCAAATGGGAAAACATGTGGGCTTGCTCCTGAACCCCATCAACATTTTGACCTTCCCTAAATTCTTCTGAGAATCAGTTCAAAGGGGTTTGACACAAGCAGCTTGCAGACAAGTAACAAGGCTGGTGCTAAACTGCACAGGATGTGCTTTAGTTTTCTAGCCAACTGATTGCAGCTTTATTGGGTGCCTATATCTCTGAACAGGAAGTCAAAGTCCCAATTGGCTGCATGCGTTTGCCCTTAAAGCAGGGTACACACCATTCAATGATGCATCTCTTCGAAGTTTGTGAAACACATGCCTTTTTTTTTTTAGATATAGTAGCAGGTATTTCACTGTTTGCAATATACAGATAATAATAATTATTAATTTTAATTAAGATGTTTTGGCTCCCTTTCCCTCCTGCCAGGGTATGGCTTTTGGCTAGAGTGTTGTGGAGATTACCAATCTTTTGGGGGCTTTCTCCTTTTCTCTTTCATACCTAGCCTAACAGAACAGAAGCCGACAAAGTTTTATGAGGTTGCAATCCATAAAAGTACTTAGACATGTGCTTAACTTTAGACACGTGAGCAGTACTATTCATACTCGGAGTTGAGCACATGCTTTAGTGCCTTGTTAGCACATTATTTTAAGGCTTTCATTCAAATAATCATCAGATATAGGTCCTTTCCCTTGCAGTTAGAGTTGTTGTTTATCCCTTGTATATTTTCCAGTGTATTGATCAAATTTGAAAATTTGTTTCTATTACTTAATTTTCATATTTGATTTGCACAAACCTCACCTTTGTTTATTTCAATCAGTATTGAGTCTTAAAGTTATAGTTTGAATTCGATTAGTTTGATATACATTCATTCGATAGTCAATATTAATTCATTGGTTAATCATAAGTCTTAAAATTAACTTATCCAATCAAATAACTTGCCCTGCACCAGACAATGACCAAACAATTACAAGTTAGAAAAAATAAGCAGATATCAAAACAGATATTAAAAAGACAAATTCTGAAAAATAACACAGTTCCAAAGTTCCAAAGTTAACAAATACAAATGTTGACTGGAATCCATAAGTTCAAATTTGCAGAACTTGATTGATATTCATACGTCTCACAACAATATCACTGTAGCAGGGTGGCTGGAGAATAACCGTGCTCCTGTAAGAGAGAGCAGAGAGCCCTAAAAAGAAAGCTAAGATTGAAAGGTCATCAGGGCACAGGTGACAAGAAACTGCCTATCAATGGGGTAGTTGGTGGGGCTGCCTGAACTTACCAGCAGGGAAGTCTCACTGGGGCAAGGTGATCCAGGCAGGAGAATTTTATTTATTTATTTAATAAATTTATACCCCGCCCCTCCTGCGAACAGCCTGGGGTGGCTTTCAACACTAAAATACAATAAAATACAATTTAAAATCATCAATAATAATATAAATTATTAAAACAGGGTTCAGATTCAAAACAATACATAATAAATAATAAATCAGGTGGGGGAGCTAAAAAAAACCTCCCCCCACCCTCCCCAAAGGCCTGGGAGAAGCAGTGAGGCGATAGCTCCAGAACTGGGGAGTTGAACAAGAAGCCAGAGTGGTAAGAGAGGAGTGGGACCAAGACCTCAAGAAGAAGAAAAGCTACAACAGGCTTGCCTGGATAAGGGCTTGAACCAGGCTTGTTCAGGAGGAGCTCGAGCCAGGCTGCGCCCGAAGTAACTGGCAAAACAGAGCCCAACTGTAGAGCAGGAAGGCTCGAGGGCAAGCACGAGACACAGGACCTAAGATACATAAGAAGGGTTAAAGAGCGACAGGGCCAGCCTTACCACAGGGTGACCTGGGGTGGCTGCCTCGGGCCCCGCTCTTTCTGAGGGCCCCACAATGGCCTCTGTTTTCACCAGGATAGGTTGTGGGGGCACCAGTCCCTCTGTGGGGCCCCAAACATGACCACCTTCAGGGCACCATAGAGGTTGCCCACAAGTGGGAGACCCCCCATTTTACCTTTGTCCCCCATTTTATCTTTGCCCTGGGCCCCACAAATCCTAAGGCCTGCCCTGAAGAGCAAGCCTTAGCTGAGCAAAGCTGGGACCATAGGATCAAGGGTGTGCAATCCTGTTACAATCCTTGTACAGCAAGAGTTGGGACCCTGAGGCCTGATGGGGGGGGGAGGTCTAATGTGGTCAATGGTTGGGGGGGTGTTGTCTGTTTGTTTTTGCCCCTTTGCAGTTCCTGGATCAAGTTCCTGTTCCTACACACGGACAAACTGAGCTCAGGGTAAGGGAGCAGAGGTGAAGACATGCACACAAGGATAGGAGACAGATCCATGACACTCTCCTCTTCTTGAGCTTACCCTTTGAACACCTCTGCCCTCAACTTCTATGCGGCCCTCCGAGTTTGTACTAATTTTCAAAGTGGCTCCTGGGAAGGAAAAGGTTCCACACTCCTGCTTTATAGTCCATATAGGCACTTGGACATGAAAATTATTTTACCATAACATTCTCAGCCAAAGATCAGGAGTCCCAAATCCTAATTTGAATCAGACCGTCCTAAACCGCAACACCTTGGTCTCATCCACTAGATTGGACACATTTTTCAAAGACACTTTCCCTCAAGTGTCGAGGATATGCAGTAAATCTAAAATTTTCATAATCTGTATTGAATTTGTGAGTGGCTAAAAATGCTCACTCATTCAATTATTTTCATAAACTACCTAAGGAAGGGAATCGGGGTGGGTGGGTTAAAAATTGTGTTCTGACTGATAGTCCTTTTTTTAATATATAAAAGGATGAGGAAATATCTTGTCACATGAATCTGGTTTATTTGAAAGTTGAATGGATTGCAATTCCAGCTCCTGTCAATATTTTTCATGGGCAAATCTTCCCCAACCATACAAAGAGGCCATACTGCCTTTTGTTATCAGTAACAATGTGTTACTTTTAGGAGATGATGGATAGGTTTTTGCTGTTTTTGACTTATATATGTCACCAGTAACTGGAAAGTTTGGTCCTTTCCCCACAAATGTGTGATCCCTGCCTCCCCCCATCCCAGGTGTCTTATTTTACCTCACGTGCCAATCTGCTGTATAAACTCTGCCTATGGATGCAACTTAATCGGATTTCTAAAATCAATTTGCTTTACAGTCATTTTATGCTTGTCTGCAGAAAACTCCCAACAGCTCAATAGAGTTCAGATCTTCAAGAAGAACTTAATTTCAGATTGGTTGTGGGAAAGAAAGTAACTCTTGTCTCTAATAGCCATCATGAGGGACTTTACTCTCTGCTGCTGTCAATAGCTCATATGTTTGTCTTCTGTCATGCTGATAGGTAATAATTTTCCAAGCAAGCTTAGGGAGCTGTGACTCCTTATTAAAACTAAGAAGGGAGGGAGTCACAGGTTTTTAAAAATCACTCCTGAAATTATTACTGACAACTCTCTCTTGAATTCCTAAGCAAAAGGAAAGCCCTGAGAAGTTAAAATGCACTGTATGAAACAACCTGATTCAGGATATTAAACATTTTTCATAGGAGTGTGCAGTTTGTTTTCATTTTGTAATTACTAAAACAAATTTGTTTTTGTAATTAAAATTCAAACACAAATGACTAAGCAAACAATTATCATTTGCTTTCATCAGTTTTTATTTTAAAAATAATAAACAAACCATGCATGTTCAAATGGACACCATTCTCACATGCACACCCATTCCCAAAATGGCACTGATGCTGCTGGTGCAATTTTAGGAAAGGATGCACATACACAGAATGGTTCTGGTGGCCATTTTGTGTGCGCGCAGTGATTTTTTTTACTTTTTACTTTTAATTTTAAAGTGCATTTTTTTAAAAAAATCACTGTGCATGCGCAGAATGGTCTGGTGGACATTTTGCACATGCATAAGGATTCTTTAAAATTAAGTTTTAATAAAATTAATAGGGAGGACCAAAAACAGTAGGCTTGTTTACACACACCCCTGAAAATGAAGGTGTTTTGTAAATGAAAACTAAAACAAAAATGGTGTGGGTGCTTTCTGCACACCCCTAATTTTATATTGTAACAGGAACTTGTCCTACAAAGTGTGCAATCTTAAAAATAATGAAAGTTTTAAAAATATGAATTGTTATGCAGAATCAAATTGTGGCAAAACCGGGAGCAATGAATTATGAACTACAGTTATAGTATATTATATAGCAAATAAATAGCAAATGAAATTTATTTAATCACTGAAACCTTTTGGATATTTTTTCATGTGTATTGACAGTGTTACATATTCAGAGCGTAAGCCACAGCACATGTTCAAAGACAGAAACAGTTGGTGTCTTTAGACATAATGTCAACGAGTGTCTGAATGTGTGTTTTGACCTTCATACGAACACTAGTTTGGCCCTGTGTTCACCATGTGGCGCTATTTAGACACCCAACCCATCTTGGGGCAAATCAGTGTTTTGCTCACCACCCGATCTCAGCACACAAGCGCTGCTGCCTTGTTCCCCGTGATGTACCTGCTAATATTCCATGTAATATCATTCATTAGACACAACGTTGGCCACGTGTTCAGCCGGAACGCACAAAATGTCCATGTGATGCCATGGTGTTCATATCGTGTGTTCAATGGGTGGCCAAATTGGTATTGCAATTGTTATGGTGCTTACACATAACAGCCAAACACATGCTTAGGAGTTTTGACACCCAATCTTTGTTATGTCTAAAGACGCCGAGTGTCTTTGTAAATGAAGGTCTTGACACCTTGTTCATATTAATTTTAGTGCTTAATAAGTCAATTGATTTCTTGGCGTTCCTGAAGCTTCACTTTTAAAAAAAAAAAAAAAGTTGCAGCAGTGATTTTTTGCTCAGAAATGTATGAAAACATGGGGGGAACCCCCTACAGCTTGAAGCATCATACTTTTGAGGTACTAAGCAGATGAAAAAACATACGATGGTGTAAAAGCTCATGGTGATGGCATGGAGAGTGTTGTCAGGATTGGGTCCCAAAGGTACACAGTCATGCAGGAATTAGCTTTAACAGTTTATTATCAATTTCAGTCTCTATCACTTATCTCCCTATACTGGGTATGCAACCCCTCCGGCCCCCTAAACTTACTAGCGCCAAGCACAACCAGGTAACAGTCCACAGGCTTGCTAATAATAATCAATCTTTACCAAAGTCTAGTCTTGTACTCAAGCCTCCTTCCAGTCAGGACAGCTTCTCCTTACTTCAGACTCCAAAGTCACTCCCAGCAGCTTCAGCACAGAGCTCCTGCTCTTTAAGAGTCTAACAAAAGACTAAAGCTTGGTTACCTCGGTTCCTTTATATAGCTTGGAGGCCCCGCCCAGCTACTTCCACTTCCTGTTACTCAGCTTCTAGCTGAGTCCCATTAGCCTATTAACCCTCAGTAGTAGCTTGTTGACCACTTCCAGGCTGTCTTAAAGGGCTTGCAGCCCTACTAGGCTCCACTCTGTTACAGGTGGATATTCTGAAACTCAGCATACATAAGGACATAAATACCCTACAGAAGAAGTGGGGAGACTTTTCCCTCCCGGGGGTGAATTCACAAGTTAGTACAAGCTCCGAGGGCTGTATAGAAGTTGGCGGGGGGAAGAGGGTTAAGGGTTGTACTCAAGAAAAGGAGGTTCTAACTTAAAGGAGGCTTTAACCCGTGTGGCCATCTGTGGTACCATCATTTCTGATCCTGCTCGCCAGGTGTTTCCACGAACATGATCAGAGGTATCCACTAGGGGTGGGAAGTTCGGATCTTCCGGTATCCGATACTGCCGGTATTTTGGTGTACTGGCAGTATTGGATTAATCCGGTATTTGGGGGGGTATTACCGGTACTGGATCTTTTACATTGCGGCCATTGAAATGAATGGCCGCAATGTAAAAAAAGAAAAGACAAAAACCCAAACACTTTCCCTCCCCAGTCCAGGCTGCATGGGTGGAAGGGGAGACACCCCCCACCCACCCTTCCAAGCCTGGATTTTTAAAAAAAAAAATTCCCCCAAAGTCCCTGCTAGTGCGGGCTCCAGGCCGCTGATGGTGACCCAGAGCCTGCACCAGCAGGTAGGTACTGTCGGTACTAGGGTGATCCCTGGGGTGGGGGGTGGTTTAACACACACCCCACCCCAGGGATCACCCTACCTCCCCACCCAGGGATCACCTACCTTTGGCGTTATGGGCAGCAGCGGTGGTCCGGTGGCTTCAGCGCTGGCTGTGGCTGCCGACTTCAGCGCAGTTTCTAGGCCTTCCAGGGAACTTCCTGGTTTCCCTGGAAGGCCTAGAAATGGCACTGAAGCCGGCAGCCACAGCCAGCGCTGAAGCCGCTGGACCACCGCCGCCCAGAGTGCCAAAGGTAGGCGATCCCTGGGTGGGGAGGTAGGGTGATCCCTGGGGTGGGGGTGTATTAAACCACCCCCCACCCCAGGGATCACCCTAGTACCTGCTGGTGCAGGCTCCGGGTCACTGACGGTGGCCCAGAGCCCACACTAGTAGGGACTTAGGGTAAAAAAAAATTTAAAAAAAAAATCCAGGCTGGGCAGGGTGGGTGGGTGGTGCCCCCCTTCCACCCGCACAGCCTGGGAGGGGGAGGTGGGAGGTATTCCATTGATTTCAATGGGGACAGTTCCCCATTGAAATCAATGTAATAAATCCAGCACCGGTAATCCGGTTTTAATCCGGTAACCCGGTATTTTGCATACCGGTAACCAGTAAAACCGGTAGCCGGTATTTTGCCTGATGTCCCACCCCTAGTATCCACAGATTGTGCCAGGGTTTAGTCCGTGCTGTTACTTGGGCTCCCTGCCAAGTCAAAGCACAGGCTAAATGCTGCCATGGTCCGGGGAAGCCATCCACGGACCAGGGTAGAGCAAGCCATCATGTGATGGCCCGCTCTACCTGTCTCTGGACTTGGACAGGAGCTTTTCCAGGTGGGTATGGTGGCCTCATAGACCACTGTGCTCACCTGTCAGGGAGGTGGGTGGGCCATGCTCAACAGCACAGGGACTGGGTTGCCCCACCCTCTCCCACCCCCTTCCCAGCTCGGGCTGCCAGCATGTGTGTTCAGCGGCTGGGCCAGTTCCTGCCTGGGGTGAGGGCCCTAACCCCGGGCAGGATTAAAGCATGGTGGCGCGTGATGCCATCATATCTAAAAACACTCCATGTCTGCTCATTTACCTTGAGCTCAGTTTTTCAGTGCTTAAGGGTAGGAACTAGACCCAGGAGCCAGATTCAGGAACTGAAAAGGGGCCACATAAAAACTTACCATGACTTCATTTGGCCCCCTGGGCCTGAGGTTTCCTGTCCCTTCCCTACAAGGTCAGACGAAAGGCCCACCTAGCCCACGGTCTTATCCTCAACAGTTGCCAGTTCGGGATGCATTAGGGACAGAGTACAGGAATAAGGCGCATAAGGAGCAACCATTGCCTGCAATTCACTCCCTGCTTATGGCTGTCAGAATTCAGATACCCTGAGCTTGAGGCTGCATCCCCTGTACATTTCATTTCAGTTAATAGTCGCTGATCTATATCCCCACCACCCCACCCATGAGCTTACCTAGTGCCTTTTAAAACTGACATGAACTTCTAAGTGCAACACATGTATGCATATTTAAAACAAGCTGTCACCATGAGTGTTAACAGATGTAATGCTAAATCCATGGAAATCCTTTGCACACGGAGTATTTTCAGACAGACAGGGAGTGGCCCGGAGTCCGGAAGCAGGTGTGTGGGTGACCCAAACTGGAGCCGGATTCACCCATGGCTTTGTCTGCGTTGAGGCAGACAGCCCAGTGTGTGGGTGAACCGAGTGTACAGGCAGCAAACATGCCTCCCCCCCTACCCCAGGAAAGCCCTGGCTTGGGAACACACAGAGAGACAGGCCAACCATGTGCTCTGACCTCATGGCTTGCTCTGGTAACCATGGCAATGGGATGGCCATTTTGTCCGCCAGCATCTATGATCTGAGTGGGACAGTATTTGGCTGAGACTCATGGGCCCGTTTAGATGGACAGTGTTTGCCTGTTGTCACGGGTTTGGCCAGCTACCTCAGTACGGCACGTTCGGGGATCTTCATGAGTGCCACCTGCGGGGCTATCCCAGCGCAGCCACCGTCTGCTCCACTTGGCACATCTGGCGGTTGCTCTTCAAACAGACAGGTCAACTCAGGGGGTGAGATGGAGCAGGCAAAAGTGGAGCTGCCGTTTGTCTGTTTGTTTACACCCACTGAAATGACTGATGTCATCGGGGGTGCATGGATGGTTACAGACACTTATGCCACTGTTTGTTTTCGTGGTTATCCAATAGTCCAATCCCAGCAGCAATTAGAAGCTGTCCCTTAATGCAAGGGATCCCTATGGTATTTCGGACAACAACAAACCAGAAATGGGGCAGCAGGCATAACATAACAGTGGCTACATACGAATGGCTCCTGTGTGATGTCTGAGAGACCATGCTTTGTGAGATCACAACCTGTACTAAGTACATAGTGCAAAGTGTGTTTACACAAACAGGTGAATGTGTGAATGTATGTGTAACATCCTACTGAGTAGCGCTAGTGTGATGTCTGGTAATGCCTCATGTGTTAACAGGGTGGTAAAACTGGAACTCCACTGGCTGCTTCTACCACTTTCTTTAAAGCAAGTGTCTCAAAGGGGAATTTTATAAGTATTTTCAGGCACTAAGGACAAATATTCTAATAAAAATGCATATGGAGCTTCAGGGCTTGATACATTGCCAGGTTCTTATTTTTTATTTTGAGTTGGATTATTGTTCTTGTGGAGCAAACTCACCATTTTCTCATTGAGCTGTTAGATGCATGAAGGAGTTTGTTTAAATAAATGGCACTCACTGAAGCTTGTTCTGCTTTGCAAAGTGATCCTCCAAATCCTGTTTTATCTCTAAAAGTACATGGTTGTGTATTGGTGTTATTAAGGATGATGTTCTCCTATATTTGTCTGTTCAGGAACCCAAGGCAGCATGAAACTGAAAGTCCCAAATGCAAGCAACCTTGTATGACATGTGGTGAGGCGTCTCAAACAAGTTCAGAGACTCATAACTAGGCAGACATATGAAAACATCAGTCAGTACCTAACATGTTTCCTGAGCTAAGAACAATTAAACCTGAAGTAGTTACAAAAGAGCTGTACACCAGAAATCTACAACAGAATAAATTCTATTAAAAGAATGCCAGACGGTTTCCCGCACTGTAAGTGGGAGTGAATGCAAGATTTCAGAGCATGACTGGTGACGTTCTAAAGTAACAGCTGCATCATTCACACTAATATCATGTAAAAATCATAGACTAACTGTCTAATATGAGGCCAGTGTGGACTGTGGACACTGGATGTCTGGTTTTGGGGGCATTCAAAATGGGTCTTCTCTGATGAGAGAAGAAAAATCACACCGAAACACCAAAGAGAGCTGAGAGGGCGAGGGGACGTGTTGCGCTGGAGAGGACCTCCGCACGGGTCCTTGACCTCATTGGGGAGTCAGTGGGGTTCCTGCAGAGAGAACCTCGATGGGATGCGCCCCCTCCAGGCCCGGGTGGAGGAATGGCAGCCGAGTACCACCAGGGCGCCCCCCCACAGATGCAGGTGCCCCCCCTGCACTTCGGCCAACCCTGGTTTCCCCAACAGCACCCCTTCGCCGGTCTCGTTGACCGGGTCCCTCTGCCCCATATAGTCCCACAACAACAGCCTGTGGGGCTGCCCTTCCGGGCCACACCCCTCCTGGTTCCTTCACAGCTGCCTCTGAGACCCTCCCTCAACCACACTCAACCCGGAACCTCCAGGTGACCAACCGCCAATGCCGGCTGCCCCACCAGCTCCGGTAAACTGGACCACTGGGCCGTTAGAAAAGGGGGGGAGGGGGGAAGGCTTTACCAACAGCAGAGGGATGGGCAGAGGGGATGCTGTGCGAGGAGCTATGGGAACACCTGAGGGCCACGAAAAGGGTTGTGGTGCCGGGGTAACAGTGCAAGGCAGGGTGTAACACTGACCTTAAGTTCCATCACCGCAGGGTCCAGCACCCCAGCCCAGCACAGCCTGTGGACAATGGAGAGCCCAGGTCGTCTGGCCACCGCTCCCAAAGGACGGCGGCTGCAAGGACCCACAGGGGAGCGAGCCCCGGTGGTACACTGAAGCGGGCACGGGGAAGGCCCCACAAACCATGACACACTCCCCTTGTACAGAACCCCAAATAAACTATGTTGTACATTACTATTCTGTTGTTCAGTGTGTCAATGCGGGCGCCATGGTGCGCAGGGGTCGCTCCACATGCAGACAGGGGCAGGACATGCACAATTTGGATGCCAGACTCATACGTCTCCAACCTGCAGGCAGCCAGGTGACCAACAGCATAGCTCCCATGGCATGGTACAGGTCTGCACAGGTTAGGTACCTCAGTGGAGTACCAGCCATGCCACCGCACAGCTGGTGAAGGGCTGAGGCCTGGTGCGGTCACTTGCCATGGCTAGAAGGTAGTGGGTGACCCAGGTGGCGCGGGGCACAGACCTCACAGGCCCGGGGAACCCCTACAACCCAAACACCAAGCCAGAAGCGGATGAGGGAACAGACATAGCAGATTTTATTGTTACCCGTTACATGGTTCTGTGAAGGGTAGGGGCTGTCAACATCACTACTCAGTTGCCTGCCATCTAGGTGACAATGCTCCTACACAGAGCATCCTGGTTCTCCTACGATATGCGCCAGAACGCGCCTCCCTGGACATGTTGGTAGAGGGGCACGGGACTTTCTCTCTGCACTGGTTGGGGGTAGTCAAGGGCAACTCCGCTGGTCTCACAGATATTGTGCAGGATGCAGGCAGCGAGTACAAGGATGGGGGTATGCTGCAGATCACACTGGCTCCTGTTCATGAACGGGTGCCAACAACCCTAGAGCAACCCGAATGCCTGCTCCACCACACTCCAAGTCGATGAGAGGCATTTATTGAAGAGGCGGCGGTCCCACTGTGTGCGCCACGGGATAGGCCCCCATGAACCACAGGCTCAGCAGGTAGGCAGGGTCCTCTATCACCACTGGGGCCATGGAGACCCCTCAATGACCCAGTACAGGTTGGGGGCTATCTCCCCATCAAACATGCGTGCATAGAAGGGGGAGGCCCGCAGTATGCGAGCATCATGGGTCCTCTCTGGCCAGTGTCGACATCGGTGAACAAGGCCCTGTGATCCACCACAGCCTGGAGAATGATGGAGAAAGTCTGCTTCTGATTCAGGTAGTGCCTCTTGGCATGTGGGGCCAGATAATAGGGATATGGGTGCTGTCTATCGTCCCTATGCAATAGGGGAAGCTCAATTCCTCAAAGATGTGAATGACAACTTCGGGATCCCGGAGCCATATGACCCGCTCGAGCAGTAGTTCCACCAGCAGGTCACACACATCATGGAGCACCCTGTTAACAGTTGCGGTCCCCACCCTGAACTGCTTCCCAATGCTCCGACAGGAATCGGAGGTAGCCAGCCTCCACACGGCCATGGCCAAGCGCATCCCTGGCGGCAGCGGATACCATATGTTGGTCTCGTGCCTCCAGAGATGTGGATTCAGGAGCTCTCCGAACTGGTCCAACAGGGAGCGGTTCATGCAGAAGTGGTCCATCCATCCAGGTGGACAGCATGTTCTCCCACCATTCATTGGTGCAAGAGCGCATCCAGTTCAGCCTCCGCGTTGGGACAGTGACACTGTGACCATAGACATTCAACGGCCCCCAGGACAGGACCAGGTGCATGTCCTGGGACACCGCTGTTCTGAACATGGACTGTCAGTGGACAGCTACCCTCCATGCCCACCGCAACGATGCAGCTTGGCACATGTTGACTGCCCTCTGGCGCCAGACGCCATGGTTGTAGAAGCGGTGACCTGGCAGGGGTAGCTTGGCCCATTGTTCAAACACCAGTGCCAGGATCATGAAGCAGGAAGACAGAACCATTAACAGGATGGCCCACTCCTCAGGGGGCTCATCAATAGGCAGCATGGTACCAACAACAACACGCACACTCAGGGGGAACCCACCAACAGTACCAGTGCTGGATAACCTAGTAGCTACCCGCCTAGCTTACGTGGCTGGCAGACCTGACACAGGCCCACACAGCTGTGACTGTGTCCCCTTTAACCACCCAACCTGTCAGTGGCATCAGCATCTAGTTATCACCCCTCTGCAATCCCTTCCTCAGGGCCCCTAGCCATGTGTGCCCTGAACATCCGCACCATGCCTCCCACATCCCCTGCAACTCCAAGCCTATCCCAGGGTACCAGGGATGGCTGCATGGGGTAATCTGCTGTGCCCACCTGTCTACCCGCGCCTCAGCACCTACACCCTGTTCTGGACACCAGCACCACCTTTCTATCACTATGCTAAATCACTATCACCTCTCATTCACCACGCTCACACCACCTCACCCTCTACACCCCACGCCTGGCCACAGCAACCAGCACACATATGTACCGTGGCAGTCCGTGCTCTGTGCCCTGTGATTGGTGTGGTACCATGGGTGTGTTCCACGCACCTGATAGGGATCCCCCCTCACCTGCCCGCCAACACGTCCCCCCCTCACGGACACCAGGCAGCCATGGGGTGCACTCCGAGGCTCCTCTGTGTCCCTGGGGTCACCCCACCCCCTGTGCCCCCTGCCATTACCCCGTGCGATCCCTAGCCAGGGTGCATCCGCACCGGTCTTGCTTCGGTCACATTACTTGAAGGCCATGGCACTTTGCAGCTGTGTTCCATCAAGATACACTGCTTGGAGGGGCTCGTTAGCTCCCTGCTATAGGCAATTGTGGCCTTGTTGATCTGTCATGACTAACACTGGAATGCAGCTGCCAGGTGCATTGGGAAGGGATTCACAGGGCCTTACCGGTGTTGCACTATCAACTGTGAATGGCCACAGCCCAAGTAGCACTGCACAGTGTCTCGCGCAGTGCCCAGTCACAGTTGCTCTCCACAGGATCCTAGTGCAAGCTGCTGTGCAGTCCTTGGAATGGCAGGGTGCAGAACAGGCCCCGAGGCCGCCGGTGGTGCAGGGGAGGAGTGGTCTCCATGTGCCAACATTCTTTTGGGAATGCTGTGGCAGAGCTGCTATGTCCAGCTGCTGATGGGCGACCCCCTGTTGGTGGCAGATGGCTTCAATCTCCTGTCGCGGTACATGTGGGTGATGGGCCATCCATTGGGGGGGTCCAACTTGCCGGAGGCGTGTCGCGGAGCTCAGATTTACCCTCTCAACAACCTCTGTGGGACCAACCAGCCGCTGTTGCAGTGCCTTGGACTGCACCGGAGATCACGACTGTTCACCTGATAGGTGCACAGCCGGAGTATGTACTGGTCCTCCAGGCCGGGGGTCCCCATGTTGCTACCGACTACACCGGCATCCTACTGTGTGCCCGTGGCATCTCCCATCTGCGATTGGACTGCCAGGCACTTCTTGGGGAGCTGGGCCTGCTACCCGCTGATATTGGAGGACCCCTACTGACCAGGGCCCCTACAACATGTGAACTTGGCACCCTCCGATCGGTGATGAACCTATGGGCTGTGAAGGCTGCTGCTGCCATGAGGAACCACCTCCTGCCCCATTTCATGGTGGATGTGAATATGCGTTCCTGGGGATACCACAGAGGCCTCTTTGCCTGGCAGGGACTTCTTCTGGGGCAACGGTTCCAGGGGCATCCTCTGGCCTATCCATGAGCAGAGCATCCTGAATGGCCCCTCCATCACATTGCTGTTGCTGTGCCTGTGCTGTGGGCTGCCTCAACCATTTGCCCCTGCTCTGGCCCATGGTACTGTGTGACCCAGGGGTAGGCTGGCCTGTCAACCAGACCCCATTGCTGCTTCTCTTCAGTCCAGACCCCATTGCCCTGTACCATTACTAAGTGCCTCCTTCTCTCTTGGAGTGACTGCAATGGTGCACCTGTGTGCTGCTTGTGGGGAATGGACACAAGCCCCAGATCGCCCCGTCACTGGCCTCTGTTTGGCTGTTCCCCCTCCCCCCCTTTCACCCCATCATGAATAAAGTCTGTGCCTTTGCCCGTACCACCTTAGGTGCATTCGTGTCCTTGTGCGATGCCAGTTGCCCCTCCCCTGGCTGCCACCCTGTCCTTGTGTCTTGTTACTGTGATGGGGGTCACTGGCATCCCTGCTCGGGATGACTGGGGCTGTCGGGTGGCAGTGGTGCATGCTGCATTCCTGTGTGGGCTCTAGGATAGATCGTGGGTTCGCCCCGGTGGGTGGTGTAGGCCCACCGCGTCCTGTTGTGAGCCCTGTCCTTCATTTACCGGTGTCCTTCATTGTCCTTCTTCCATGTGCGGGCACCCTTCCTCTGGCCTACCCCCTGCTTCTTCCTGTGGAGGTGTGGTGTACCGCCTGGTTGGATTGGCTGGACAGTCGTGGCGTGCGTGTGCAACATGTGTGCTGGTGATGTCCCATGGCGGTGCTCTCTGTTGTACCACCAGCACGCAGGGGGCGGGGGACAGGCTGCATCCCCAACCCCTCCTTAGCAGTTGGTGTT
The DNA here is from genome assembly GCA_003113815.1 of Sphenodon punctatus. Classification (NCBI taxonomy): domain Eukaryota; kingdom Metazoa; phylum Chordata; class Lepidosauria; order Sphenodontia; family Sphenodontidae; genus Sphenodon; species Sphenodon punctatus. The sequence continues at coordinate 492,299 of QEPC01005340.1, forward strand.
GCCCTGGGGGCCTTTGCACTCACGTTCTGGCCTGTCTGGCTGGGGATACCTATTGGTTGGGCACCCTGCCTGGGCTGCCCCGCCTTCCACCGCTCCTGGTGCCCCCTGTTGGTTCCCACCATTTACACTCGAGGCGATGGATGGGTGGCAGGTGGGATGGGCAGCTGACCATGAGTGTGGGCAGTGTATGGGCCTGGTGTTGGCTGCCCGTATTCCCCCTTGGTGTGAGTGGGTGGGGTGCTGGCTTGGGTGTCCCTGCCCACTGGGTTGTGCTTGTTGTGTGGTTCTGACCCCTGCTTACCGGCACCCTTTCCATGCACCCTCTCCCCTTCTCCCTCTCCCTTCTCCCTTCTCAATACTCTGGTTGTCTTCCTGGCAGTTTTCCGCCTGGTACGGATGGCCAGGCAGCTACAGCATGCACCTCAAACCTTCGCGCTGGGGCCCTCCTGTACAAGGAGATCAGTGAATGTGCTGCGTGTGTGTGGGGCCCTCTCCCCGGGTGTCTGGTCAGGGTTCCACATTGTTGGGGCCCACTGTCCCATCCTGATGGCTCCATCTCTCTATCCCTTAGTGCAGGCGATGATTGCAGAGCAGACACGGGAGCAGGAGGAGGTCGTGCACCTACTGCTGCACCTCCTGGAGTGGGTGCACCACCTGGACCATGCCCAGGTGGATCACTGGAGCTGGGTATGGGGCCAGAATCTCTATTGGGGCCAGGGCCCCACCCCACAGACCTCTCTGTGCTGCCTCTGCATCTCCCTTGGACCTTCCCATGTGCCACGTCCTTCCTCCTTGTAATAAAGTTGCTTTGCCCCCTTCTCTGGTTGTGTGTCATGGTCCTCCATGTGGCCTGGTCTCTTGTGTGAGTGCCTCATAGTGGTTGTGGCCCTGTTGACTGGCAGGGACTGGTTATCCCATGCCCCCCCTCCCAGTGTATGTGAAGCTGCTCTGCTGTGTCCTATGGGTGTCCCCCTGATTTTCCTGACCTGGGGTGTTTGTGGCCAGTCAGCCATCTGCCATGGTTCCCTTATGTCCCCCACAAGCCTGGTCTCGATTCACTCCTTTTCCCCTAGTCCATTGGGCCAGGGGTCTGTCCCCTTGGCTGCTGTCCTGGTGCCATCCCTCCCTCCGTTTGTGATGCCCCCCCCCCCCGCATCAGCCGCATGGATCCCTTGTTGGTGTGGGGATGCCTGCTGCAGGTTTGCTGCTGGTGTGGTCTGGGTCTCTCCCCCTTTCCCCCCCCCGCCATTCCCTGTGAGCCCTGCTGTGCTGTGGGCTTCCGGTTCTGCCGGCGTGCCTGCATGTGTCCGGTTCCCAGCTCCTTGTCTGGGGACCTTGGCATTGTATGTGCGGGGCCTCTGCCAGGGTGTATGCATGTGTTGAGGTCCCCTGCTGCATAGGGCCTCTGCCTCCCTCCCCTGTGCCCCTTCCCACCCCACCCCCCAGCTGGGGGGCCCCCACCTCCCTGGCCTTGTAACCCTTCCCTGTGTGGTTGTGTTCGCAGTTGTGTGTGGGCAGTTTCTGGTTGGGAGGGTCCCTGGCACCCGGCTGTCTGGCCGTGTCACGGGGCTGGCTGGGGTCTACTACTGTGTGTCTCCTGTCATCCCAGCTCCTTCCTACCCCACCCACACAGGATCTGGCAGTTCATGGGTGGGGCTGTGTCCCGCAGCTTCATTTGCGCTCAGTTGTGTCATTGCTGTGCTGGGCGGGGTTTCCCTGCTGTTCAGTGTCTCGCGTGTCTGTGTAACTGTCATGGGTGTTTGCTTGGTGTTTCCCGGGGTGGGTGTTTGGCCGCTGGGTGTGTGCCGGCCTCTCCCTTTCCATCCCACAACCCCTGTGGTTCCGTCCATGTAAATGTCACCCGGTTCGGCGCCGCCGGGTGTTCGCAGGGTGTGCACACCCACCCATCTCCACCCACCGGGCCTGCCGCAGCATCTGTGTAAAAAAGGCCTAACATGCATTTCATAATGTGGTCAAGCAGTCTGAGTCACTATCACACAGAGTGTGTAAATAAATGGCAAAATAACAATGCTGAAGTAAACATGTGTCTGTGTCCCCCATATCCACGTCTAGTGTGTCAAACCTAATAAATGGCCAGCCGTCTGCATGGTGAGGTTCCCCATCACCCACATCACCATGCATCACCACCCCCATCCCACCTTTGTATTCCATCATACATTTCACAAGCTGCAGTTTGACAGTTGTCCTATTCTGGGTGCACCGCATCCCCCCTGGGCCAGTCCCAAAGAGCCACACAACCTGGCACATCCATTCATTCCTCCCCACTCCCAAGTAGGGATGTGCAGGGGGGAACATTTTCATTTTCGTTTTCATTTTGTTTATGTTTGCTGTTTCATTTTTCATTTTGTTTTTATTTAACTTGTGTTTTAAAATGTTGTTTTCTGTTCATTTCAATGGGCATTGTTAGAGAATGGGGGAATGCAGTGTGATCAAATGCCCATGGGGGGCAGCAGAGGAGCACTGGAAGGGAGAAAAAGGGGCTGCATGCAGACACAGGGAAGTCTGTTTCCAGTCACTTCTCTGAGGGTGTTTTTAGACGTTGGTGCTTTCCTCTGGACTTCAAAAGTCTGGGGTCAGGAAACCCCACAGGGGGGATTTAGAGACTTGCTCCCCGACTGGAAGTTGTCCGGGTGCCATTGGAAACAGTGGCGCTGCATGACTCCTGCACATTTTGAGACCTGGACTTGTAAGACCTCAGCTATCGGGGTTTTTACAAATCTGGGTCTCAAAGCATGCATGAGTTGCATGGTACCGCTCTTTCCAATAGCAGTCAGGGGACTGCCCCTCCCACCCCAATTTCCTGGCCCCAAACATTTAAGGTCCAGGAAAAAGTGCCAACATGTAAAAATGCTCTAAGGATAGAAGTCACTTAAAAGAGATTTAGTAGGGTTATATGAAGACAGGCAATTTTAATGCTTTGGAAATGAAGGATAAATAGATCTCCCCAATGCTCTGAAAATAGAACCAGAAGCTAGAAGCAGCTGCAGTCTCCCCTGATATGGCTTTCACAGGTCCCTCCCCCAGTGCCCCTGGTTGGCTACTCCAAGCTCTGGTATCACAGAACGAATCCCTATCACAGGAATACGCTGTGTATGTCAAGTGCTGCACGATGTCTTAGGCTGTTTTTAGACGTACCACTGGGGCTGGCGGATTTAAATAACTTGCATTGAAAAGTTGTGCAGGCAGCATTTAGACGTGCCACCACCATTGAAAGCCTCCAGTCATGCAGTCATAGGAATGAATAATTTATTAGTGTTCAAATCCATAGACCATAACACTTGTTTAAAACACTTGATTAAAACAATAATTTGAAACCATACATAAAAATAATACATAGACAGAATCCCCCATTAAAAACAAATACAGAGGTAGGGAAGGTTGTGCATTCTTTATAAGCTGCATTTTAAATTCCTCGATACCTCGATACCTTATAAAGAATGTGCAACCAGCAGTTTTCAACGGTGGCAGCACGTCTAAATGCTGCCTGCGCGACTTTTCAACGGCAGATTATTTAAATCCACCAGTCCCGGTGGCATGTATAAAATGGCATTAGTGATCCCAATTGGTCAGTCTAGATGCCAATCATGCTCTTCCCATTCCGCCCCCCCCCGGCTTAAATGGATACACTGTTTGTTTTTCCTGACACAAGCTCACTGCAGCAGGCACTGTCAAGTAAAACAAACAAAATTCAAACATTTCATTTTTTAAAATTCTGTTTATGTTTTCTGTTTACCTTAAACAAAAATTTAAAAATTCATTTGAGTTAAACAGAAAACATAAACAAAATACACACACCCCTACTCCCGAGTTCCATACTCCCCAACTAGTTCACCCTGGTGGTTCCATGCTCCCTGCCTCTAAACCTTGTTCACCCTGCCTACAGGCCATCTTATCTCACTGTCCCATCCCAGGTGCAGTGTAACTTCCCTGGCCACTCCCTGGGAAGTTGCGTCACACAGCACAGCTCATCCATCCTTCCGGGAAATTGTCGTTCCATGGAACACCCTTCACATCAATGGCCCTGGAGGACTGTATCTATGCACGTACAAGTACATTTCCTGAAAATCGGCCCATGCATGCACATACATGTTTGAAGGTTAGCCAGAATTAGCCTGCACGGTGTTCCTCGAATCTAAGGACAAGATGCCATGCTTGGAGCCGTGCACCCAAACACGTGTTCATGAACACTGACAACCTAATCAATGATCATGTCAATATTTACTCATGGGAGTTATTGTTTTGTTTGTTAAAACAGAGTCACTGACATGTTAGGAGTAGCAGGTACAGGCTGCAAGTGCCAGGTCCATGTCAACAAGCAGCCAAGTCTCCGTAGAAGGAATTCTTCTGTTAACAAGAAGCAGGTGTCTGAATGACGAGAAAGCTATCAAGATCAGAGATACTGACTACTCTTGAAATGTTTTATACAAGAAGCAAAATAATTTTCTCATCTATCCAGAGGTTCAACTTACCTACACCAGCTCCTTGGTTTGTGTACTTTATTAATTGCTAATATTAGTTTCTGATGCTCATTTTCTGCTGAAATTACTGTAGATCCTCATCATATTGCTCCATATACTTTTGCTGTCACCAATGTAATGGATGCATTTGCATTTCATTTTCAATAAGGAAAGGAGGGAAGATGTTACAATATTTTTTAATGATACTGGCCGCAATCCCAAGTAGGATCCGCATGGGATCCACGTGAGATTTGCGCAGGTCCCGCAAGGGATCCGCACAGCACAATGCAATCCCTATGGAGATGCGTGTGCTTTGCATGCATGTGTGTGTGCACAGGATGCGCACAGCATGCGCAGGCCATGGAATCGCCCCCACTAAGGACAGTGCTGATGTGTTACCTTTTGAAATTCTGAGCCTTGTCAGGTGACTTGTGGCCAGAAAATAAGGCCTCATCTCTCCCTAGCCATCCTGAGTGTATACCACATGCAGGCTGCTGAAAGATTTCCATTTCTCCGAGGACAAATGTGAACTCCCATGTTTGTTCTGAAAAATAAATACAGCTACCAACCACCTACCTACTGCAGCAGTTATTTTGACCCATACAAATTAATACCTCCTTGATTTGTTTTCAGGTGAAGTTTCTATTGACTTCACTAGTAGTTCATGAGGCAGAATAATGATAGGATTTATTTATTTACTTTAGCAATTTATACCCTGGGGAAGGTCCCCCTCCGCCCCCGGTCTGCTCCATCTGTGGTGGGTTTATATAGAGCCTGCCACCGCCAATACCCACAGTCTGCCCGCACATCCCCCTCCTCACTGCCATAGAACTGCAGGCGGATTGGCAACTGCTCTAGGCTGCCACTCGCAGCTCTATGGCCATTGCCAGGGCAACCTGCAGCTGGGAGCAGAGCTACAGAGTCTGTCCATCCTTTAGAAAGACTGCTAATCCACCCCTGGCTGCCTGGTGCTCCAGGTCTGGGCAGCCGGCTCCACTCATGGTACTTTGGGATACTCTGCAGCACCACAAGTGTAGCTGGTCCAGAGCAGGCAGCACCTGTTTCACTTCTGCTCTGCCTCACCCTAGGGTGACCTGTCTCTACAAGGATGGGCCACCTAGGGGTTGGGCGGAGCTGGAGCAGAGCAGGTGTCTCCCTAAAGGTGTTTAGAGGAGCAGCAGAGTCACAAGCAGATGAGAGTACGGGCGGAGGAGGAACGAAGCTCCCGGGCAGGAATGTTGCAGGATACAAGAGCAGAGAGATATGGGGGAGCAAGGTAATGAAGAGTCTTGAAAGTGAAGATCTAGAGCTTGTGTTGAATGTGTTCCTGAAGAGGGAGCCAGTGTAGGGCAGAGAGAAGGGGCTGAATGTGATCAAAGCGACGGGCAAGGTGGATGAGTTTGGCAGCAGAGCATTGAACGGAAATAAGAGGGTCGAGATCAGAGCAGGGGAGGCCAGTAACGAGGAAGTTACAGTAATCAAGGCAAGAGAGATGACTAGAGCATGGACTAGGGTTTTTGCAGTGGCAACAGTAAGCCAGGGCCAGATTTTAGGAATGTTATACAGAGTGAAGTAGCAGGACTTGACAACAGCCTGGATCCAAGGCATAAAGGAGGGGAAGGGGTAGCCTGGGATTTATCTTTAAGTCCTTCCTCTCCTTTATGCCTCAGATCCAGGCTGTTGTCAAGTCCTGCTGCTTCACTCTGTATAACATTCCTAAAATCTGGCCCCTTGATTGTAAAGTGCCAGGGAGATTGTTATTGTTATATAAATGCTTAATAATACCAATAATAATAATTTTGCATTTGGTGACTAATTCACCAAAACAGAGGGTAACAGTACTGATTTTTTTAAATTCATCCATATTTCTTTATTTCTTGAACTTTATTTCTATCAAAGTTCAAACTACAACATTTTGATTTTCCTAAGAGGAAAAAAACATCTTCCTGTCAAATATAGGATCCTCCAAATATTCCACATGTAATTTTGCCTCATCACTCCCTATTTAAAAATTTTTTGAAAGCTGTAATTACATAACCAGAAAACCTCCCCCTCTCTGGCTGGTGGAGAAATACGTATTAACTCCAGACGTACAGTGGGTGGTTTGTCTTTTTTTGAAAAGGAAGCCTCTTATTTGTCAGCTACTATTAAGCATTTTCTAGAATAGTATAACTCTTCGAGTGTGTAATGGAAATAGTTGTCATCTCTAGTCACTGATTTGTTTCATTATATTTTTTGTTTTGTTGTGTTCAGGGTTGGATGATGAAATTCCTACTGTATTATAAAAATATTACTTTTCTCACCACATGTTTGAAGTTGGTTAGGTTTGCAAAACTACCTATGACATTGGGACATTTTGTTATATTTTTATGAGCAGATCCACTCAAATAAAGAGTATTCAGACGTGCATTACTCACATGTTACAACCCTCTCTGTATATTTTTCTTTAGAGATATAGGGCCCAGTTTGTTTTTGCAATTTATTTATTTATTTTTATTTATTTAACTTTTTATACCCTGCCTCTCCTGCAATAGCAGCTCGGCGCAGCTGACTATTAAATAAAAACACCAATAAAAATACAATAATATAAATACAAATATAAATAAAATAAACATTTTACAAACCACCAGGGTGACATCAAAAAATATACAAAGATATATTAAAGCCCTCCCACTCTAACCCTAAAAAAAAAACCTCCCGTCCCCCGCTCACCTGTCTCCCTTGCCAAAAGCCTGATGGAACAACCAGGTTTTGCATTGACGTCGGAAGGAGGGGAGATCCGGGCTTGGCTTACACTGGTGGAAATCAGGAGCAATTCTACTGAAGTCAATACAATTGCTGCAGTACAAGAACAGCTGAAGGTGTAACAGAAGGCAAAACGAAGTGGGTATTAATTGGACTATTCAATTATCTATTAAACCTATAATATTAAATAAATATTATTTCATTTAATACCCATATTAACAGCTGTAGCAATGCCGTGATAGCCCACAGTTCTCTAGGTAATTAGAATGACCTAAATTGTCTACATTACCTAAACTAAGCCCTGGCACACTGGTTGGCAATCACTGGTTCTATTTGTATGTATGCATGCATGACTGTAGTTACATATGTAACTTCGGACATATATATATTTGAAGCCTTCTGAGACCTACCAAGCAGCAAACTGCAAGCATGCAAATGAAGTGGGAGATGAAGAAGTGTTATTGGCTCAGCTGCTGCTGCTGTCACAATCAACCCAGGCCCTTTTCACACGGGCACACACACCCTGTACACGCGAGTGGGGGGCACCCGTGCGAATGCCATCCGCGGTGCAGCGGGGATAGGTGGGCACCCGTAGTAATGGTGTCCGCGTTGGATGGGGATGGGTGCGCACTCCCGCACTCCACCCATCTTCACCCACCTCCACTCATCACCCACCCATGGAGCAACGGGCTCCAATACAAGGTGCTATGTTCATGGAGATGGGTGAACGTGGATGGAGATGAATGTGCACCCATGGGAATGGGCACCCACCCACCGAGGGCGCACAGCCATCCCGCCACCCACCGCAGCCCGTTTGCCCATTTTCACATAAGACACTCTCCGCTCACCCACTATACACGTTGCAGGGCTGCAGTTTTGCCCTATGGGTGCCCTGTAATGTGTAGAGTGGGTGGGAGGCGGGTGGGTAGTGGGTGGAAAGTGTCTTCTGTGAAAACACCCTTTGAAAAGGGCTACAGTTCAGAGGGGCATGGCAAGGATATATGTAGCCAGTGCTGTGGGGGTGAAAAGACTGACTGGGAGTGTTTGCAGCCAGCAAGGAGAATGGGCAGCCCTTCAGGGGTTTCTCTTCCCATCAGTGCTAGGGAGGAAACAGTGACTATAGGCAACTCTTTGAGTGCAGGGCGGGGGGGCAGACAGTGTGGTGTAGTGGTTAAGCATACAGTACCTGAACCAGGAGGTAGCAGGGAGGCTCTGGTTCAAGACTCACCTTAGCCATGAACTCACTGGGTGACCATGGCCCAATCATAGGTCTCTCAGCCTAACTTTCCTTACAAAGTTGTTGTGAGGATTAAGAGTTGAGATAATTAGTTAATAAGTTAAATAATTATAAGCCACCCTGAGCCTAAGGAATAGGGTGGGATAAAAAATCTAATAAAATAAATAATTTGTGCCTGTGAAATTCCCAGGTAACTTGCTAGTTTAGGAAATCTCATCACCCTGGAATTTTTATTCCAAATTCAAAGTGTAGCTTGCCTCTGTCTTTGAAGAGGCAAGAGAAAGGGTCTCTATTTCCTTACTCCCTCTGGACTGAGTCCCATGCTTTTACTTTGTTTCCATAAATACTTTGTGGGGGGTCTGCCAGTCACACAGCAAGTTTTCACCACAATGGGTGCAGCCAGACAGTGGCTTAGCTGGGGTGGAATGGGAAGTCAAGGTGCCACCCCCCACCCCCCATCCCCTTTGTCTCTCGTTGGTGGCTTTGCCGCCGGTGGGCCTAGGGGCGCTGCCCGACTCACATGCATGTGAATTAACTTTAAAGGCGCTTCTACCCTTCCTCAAAAAGGAGGTTGTCTGTGCTCACTGCGCCCTCAATGATGGTTTACAACTGGGTGTTTCCCACGATTCCAACTACAAGCATCCCATAAGCAGAAAGCATGTAATAAAGTGCGCATGCAGAGCACTAAGTTCCAAATGACCAAGCCACAATTAAATACACAAGACGCCCCAAAATACAGCCTATTAAGCATATTATGCCATGCAAAGAGACATTCTTCCAGATATATAATCAGTTCATTTGTGCCCCCATAATCAATTCATGCTGTCCCCCACTCATAACCAGTTCATTGTAGCCCCAGTAATCAATTCACGCTGCTCCCAACCCATAGCCATTGTGCCCCCAGCCCCATAATTAGTTCTTGCTGCCCCCCGCCCACTCCAACCCCCACCCTCCCAACTGTGTGGAGTGGCTGTGGGCCCCACCCTCCTGCCCAACAAGTCCTCTCTCCCCTCCCCCTTCCCCTCTCCCCTCCCCGTGGTGTGCAGTGGTGGCTGGGGCAGTGGCAGCGGCTGACGTGGTGGCTGGGGCGGTGACTGGGGTGGTGGCTGGGACTGTGGCGCTGCTTGCAGTGGACCACTGACTTCTGCCCCTCTCTACTGTCCCCGGGTGGCGGTCAGCTGCTTTCAGAAGCCTTGTCTTGCTGCAGTCCGGTCCCCCCCATGGCACTGCAGCTTGAATTTGCATGTCTAGTATCAGCTGCTTCTGTCTGGAGCTGGAAGCAGCTGATACTGGGCAGCCGCTGAGGTGGAAACTCAAGCCACAGCACTGCGGAGGTGGGGGGGGAGGACCGGACTGCACAGCAAGGTAAGGCTTCCTAAGGCAGCCACCCACCTGCCTGGGGAGAGTAGAGAGTGGCAGGAGTGGGATGCCCGCTGTAAGGAGAGGGGAAAACACTTTACTGGGCTCGGTGGCCCCTGGTGCCTGGCAGCCCTTGGCATGAAGCCAGGGTCACTCCGTGGGTCTTACATCACTGCAGTCAGACAAGACAGGTCATGGAGGTTACCACACTATAGATAGCCTTACCCCTCCATGGGCAAATGAGCCATACGATGCAGTGGCTTGTGTGCCCAAGTCCTACCAAATATTCCCTCATCCAGGGCAGGGAGAGCAGCTGGCTGCTCCGCGACACTTCCTTTGAAAAATTTCAAGAATGTGTCACAGTGCAGCTGCTACACAAAGTGAAGCACTGCATGACCATGAGCGATGGGTGCTAGTGCTCACCTTGCATGGCCATGTCATGGCCAGGGGCAGGATCTCAGTCCAGTCTGGTTGATTGGAGGGGAGGGGACGTTCAGAGGAGCATATGTGCATCCCCTCTTCCCACCCCGACAAACAACTGATTGGGGGATGAGGGAGAGGAGCATGCATGGATGCTCCTCTGGGCCCCTCCTCGCTCAAAACAGGTGTTTATCTGGTGGATGTGGAGGAGGGAAGTCTGTGTTCATTCCAGGCTCCCCTCGCCCCTGATCCACCCAACTGACAGCTAATTGAGGGAGGGACTGGGAAGAGCCTATTGGCAGCAGGCATGATCCTGCACCTCAGCAGGAGTCAGAGCCTCCAGCCCCCTGGCTGTCTGTACTTCCTTGCTACTGTATTGCCAGCTCCCAGGACTTTCCCTGTAGTGTGGCAGTGGCAATTGCCCGCCATGGGGCCATGCAGCTCATGTGGCTGCACCAAATGAAAGCACAGATAAGGGATAAAGTGGATCAGTAATGTGGCAAAGGGGGACCAGTAAAGTTTTCCATTGCCATATTTATTTATTGTAGTTATTTATTTATTAGATTTCTAGGCCGCCCCTCCTGCTAATGCAGCTGGGGGCGGATCACAGCATGTTATAAACCAACACCAATAAAACATAATACAAATACAATATAAAAATAGCATTAAAAAGAACCTCCATGGTGGAGTTAAAAACCCTCCCTCCCCCCATTAACAGACAACACCCCCCCCAATCACCCGTCTCCCTTAGGGATGGGCGAACAGATCGCGGTTCGGGTTCATCCGTTCGGTTCGTCCATTCAGTTCGGCTGCATTCGGTTCATCCATTCGCTTCGGCAGTTCTGCTAGTTCACCGAGTTCAGGTTTGGCGGTTCGGTTCGGCCGTTCTGTTCAGCTGTTCAGTTCGGCCATTCAGCCATTCAGGAAATGTTATTATGGATGTTTGTTTGTTTTTTATATATTTTTTTGTTTTTATTGGGTTTTATATGGTTTTCTTTTGGTTTTTATTTGGTTTTTTGTTTTACATGGAGTTTTTTAATTTATTTTTTTAATCTTATATTATATATATATATCTACACTAAATATAACTGCTATTAACTATTCTAAATGCTATGAACTAAATGGATTATCTAATAAGTACACAGACCGACTCCTACAAACACTAAAACTAAATCACTAACGCTATCTCTATCACTAAGCTAGCTCCTACAACTGTCTACTATCTATCTATCTATCTATCTGGAGATATATATGGAGATATATGGATATATATACATCCCATATATATGGGATGGGGGGGGGAAATCACAAACAGAAGAGGAGTCTGTAGTGAAATACATACATACTCAATGAGTCTGTACAGTGAAATGCATAACACAAGGTTTCAGTTTAAGGTTTAAGTTTCATTTCAGTACAAAACTGAAATGAAACTTA
>QEPC01005340.1:511370-530191 GCA_003113815.1 Sphenodon punctatus
GAGGGAGGGGGCAAGGCGGATGTGGGTAGGGAGGGAGTTCCAGGCATGGGGGGCAGCGAGGGAGAAGGGTCGAAGGCGGTTAGGTGAGCAGGAGAAACGAGGGAGAGTGAGGGAGGGGACAGAGGAAGAGCGGAGAGCGCGTGCAGGAGTGCGTAGGGAGATTAGGTCCGAGAGGTAAGGGGGAGCTTGGTTGTGCAGTGTTTTGAACGTGAAAACCAGGAGTTTAAACAGGATACGTTCAGGAATGGGGAGCCAGTGGAGAGAGAAGAGCAGAGGCTGCACATGGTCGAAGCGATGGGCAGAGTGAATGACCTTAGCAGTGGAGTTTTGGATTGCGATAAGGGAGGAGAGGTGAGAGTGAGGGAGACAAATGAGGAGGAGGTTGCAGTAATCGAGGCGAGAGATAACCATGGCATGAACAAGGATTTTGGCCAAGGAGGTAGAGAGAAATGGGTGGATCTGAGCAACGTTATGGAGGGTGAATCGGCAGGATTTGGCAACAGAGTCAATATAAGGTTTAAAAGAGAGGTTTGTATCAAAGATGAAGCCCAAGTTGTGGGCTTGGAGAACAGGATAGATGGTGACTCCATCAATGCAGCTGGACAGGTTAGAGGGAGAGGAAGGGGAGGGAGGAAAAATGAGGAGTTCGGTCTTGGCCAGTTGAGCTTAAGTTGACGTCGGGACATCCAGGCGGAGATGTCAGAGAGGCAGTTGACAAGGCATGAGTGGACAGAAGAGGAGAGAGAGGGAGTAGAAAGATAGAGTTGGGTGTCATCAGCGTAGAGAGTAGGACCTATTTAGATAGCGAATGGATCTCTTCATTTAACTGGAATTCATTCCACTTCATGATTCTGATTGCTTGAAGCTTCTTCCTCAGATTGATGTCTAACATCTTTTCAGTCGGGGCCATGAGGGGCCATGTTTCAGTGCCAGAGATCAAGACGCTGACCATCCAAGCATTGTAGATCCTGACCTTTAGTCATACTGCTCCATCCACTGAAACCAATGGCTCAGCTCCCATTAACTTTAATGGTGGAGGATCACACCCTCCATCTTTTTATTTGATTTGATCAGGATATTCGATTTGTGAAAGATGTTCTTACTAAGATGCCTCATTACCGGCATCATTGCAGTGTAGGCTGTGGTGTAGGCTTTTGTAGACAAGCCCATGTGCAAACAACTTACTCAGGAGTAGCCTCATTGAAGGCCATAGGACTTACTCTGGAGTAAGTGGTTTGCAGATTATGGCTCAAGTCAGTAGCATGGCTGGGAACAGAACACTGGGATTCCTGTGTCCTAGTCCACTTCTCACACCTTTAGATATCTATGTCATAAAACATAGCTCCAGTATTGCAGGACAGTGAGTGTCTCCACACAAGCTGCTGGGGCCCCATCCTTGCACAGCTCCATGGTGGGCAAGCGAACCACCCCACTGCAGGACCAGCACAGTGAGCTGGACCGATGAGAGCCCACCTCCACCCCTGCAGGGCAACCAGGCCACTGCTGGAGATTCTGCCATGACTGGGACAGGCCGAGGTGCCAGCCACACAAGTGGGTCTTATGTGGCTGCACCCAGTGAGAGAGAACAAAATAGAGATTGTATAAATATGTGCTAGTGGCTGATCTCTTATGACATTTTCTTTCATTTGTGAAATGAGACTGAATAACTCACTCATGCCTACATCAACTGAGAATGACCTCTCCTCTTCACACCCATGAGGAAAACTGTCCTAACAGTGATCACTCCTCATGTGTTTCTCTTCATTTGGTTTTCTTTCATTTTAGAGCTAGCAGCTCGGTTTGGGGAGCTGTGTATTAGCACCACACAAAGTAAAAGGAACTCTTAATATGATGATTTATTGACTCACAACTGAAGTCATAATAAATGTTAACTCAAACGTCTTCCTGATAATTATATTTATTTATTTTATTTGTTTATTTTACTATTTTTCTACCCTGCCCCCTCCTGCTCACAGAGCAGCTCGGGACAGCTTACAAAACATTTTTAAAAATAAAAAGAACTAAAAGGACAGAATTCCCCCTCCCCAATCCACCCCACCCTACCCATCTCTCTTTCCAAAGGCCCGGTGGAACAGCCAGGTCTTACACTATCTACAGAAAGAGGGGAGGTGTGGGGCCAGGCGGGCCTCTGTCGGGAGGGAGTTCCACAGCCTGGGAGTGGCCACCAAGAATGCCCTCCCCATCATCGCCATCCGGGCAACCCAGGGGACTTCGAGTTGGGCATCAACAGCCAACCACAGGGGCCGCAATGCAATCCAGGGCCTGAGGCAGTCCCACAGGTAAGCTGGGTCCAGGCCATTTAGGGCTTTATAGATCATTAACAGCACCTTGAATTGGGCCCAGAAGATAATAGGCAGCCAGTGCAGAGATCGGAGCATCGGTGTAATGTGCTCACTGCGACCCGTCCCCATTAAGAGACGAGCCGCCGCATTCTGCACCAACTGCAACCTCCAAACCATCCCCAAAGGCAGCCCCACATAAAGTGCATTACAGTAGTCTAGTCTAGAGATGATAAAGGCATGGATGATGGTGACCAGATCCGAGACTGCGTTCCCACCTGTGGTAGCAGTGGCAGCAGCGGGAAGGGCGAGGGAAGACGCAGCAGTGCGGAGGAGCTGACTGGCGGGAAAAGAGCCAGTGTGAACATGGATCTGCCGCACCTTCTCTTGTGCATGTCAGGGCAGGATTTTGTGCCCTGACATGCGCGGGAGAAGTCGCGGCAGATACCCATTTGCACTGGCTTTTTTCCCGTCGGCCGGCTCCTCTGTGCTGCCACGTCTTCCCTCACCCCTCCTGCTGCTGCCACTGCTGCCACAAGTGGGAACGCAGCCTGAGTCCTAAACATACAGCTGCAGCCATCAAACCAGATGTAATTGTTGAAATGCTCCCCTCGTCACAGCCTCTACCTGGAGTTCCAGGCGGAGTTGTGAGTCGAGGAGCACCCCCAGATTACGGACCTGTGTGGCCATAGGGGGGCAGACCCCATTGATGATGGGGTCCACCACCACCCCAGTCCTACCCACCAACATCACCTTAGTCTTGTTGGGATTCAACTTCAGATAGCTCGCCCTCATCCATCCCCCACAGCTGTCAAGCACTGAGTGAGAACCGAGACTGCCAGGTCTGAGTCTGTAGAAAGAGAGAGGTAGAGTTGTGTGTCATTGGTGTACTGATGACAATGCACACCGAACCCTCTCACCACCTCGCCCAAAGGCTGCATATACACATTGAACAGGAGCGGGGACAGAATAGAACCCTGCAGGACTCCACACGTGAGGTCCCAGGGAGATGAAGTCCATTCCCCAAGAACCACATGCTGAGTTCTCCCAGCCAGGAATGAGCGAAACCATTCAAGAACAATTCTGCCCACCCCGGCCCAGTCTCGCAGCCAAGCACCAACATCTCGTGGTCAATGGTATCAAATGCAGCCGACAGATCGAATAGAATTAAAATGGAAGATCTGCCCCAGTCAAATTCACAGTGCAAGTCATCAACCAAAGCCACAAGCGCGGTCTCTATGCCAAACCCAGGGCAAAAACCAGACTGCGAGGGATCAAGAAAACCGATAATTTAGATGCCCCTGAAGCTGCCGAGCCACCACCCATTCAATAACCTTCCCTAAAGAGGAAAGGTTAGAGACTGGCCAATAGCTGGCTGGGAAGTCAATGTCAAGAGATGGTTTCTTGAGCAGGGACCTCACCACCACCTCTTTGAGGTGGCTCGGCACCCTGCCTTCTCTAAGGGAGGCATTGACAACCCCCGCCAGCAACGGCCCTAATGTCTCCTAGCAGGCCTTGACCAGCCAGGACGGGCATGGATCTACTTCACAACAGGTGGCCCTTACAGCCCCAGGAATATCTGCCATATTAGCGGGCGACACCCACTGAAATTGATTCCATGAAATCCGACAAGGCGGGTCCGACCTCCGCCCCCTCAGGTTCACCTACTGTTATAAGCATAGCATCAAAATCACGGTGAATCTGAGCGATTTTATCCACAAAAAAGTCAACAAACACGTCACAGCGGGCATTGGAAGATTCCAGTTCCAGGCGGAGAGAGGCTGGACTGACCAGCTGCTGCATCACCCGGAAAAGCTCTGCTGGGCATGCCTTTGTGGATGCTATGAGGGCAACAAAGAACTCTTTCTTTGCTGCCCGCACCACCACAGCATAAGCTTTTAAATTAGCTTAATGTTGAAATCGGTCTACTTCAGCACGGCTTCGGCACCACCGGTGCTCCAACCGCCATCCTTCCCACTTCATCCAGCGCAGATCCTCTGTAAACCAAGGGGACTCGAGTCATCGGTATTCCAGAAATGGATGCCTGGGAGCCGTTCGGTCAATGGCCTCAGTCAACAAGTTGTTCCAGAAGACAATGGGTATTTTCAGATGTTACGGGATTGTTGCTCACCACACTGAATCACAGTGGATTCCGTTTGGTGGCGGTGATCTCATGAATGTCTATTTGCTCCAGGCCAGTTGTTCACCACAGTGAACACCCAGCTGGGATCAAATTGACCATTATTCTGGAGGTGAGGCTGGCCTCATCTCCAGAACCATGGTTAGGTTGTCCACAATCCGGGATGGGGCTGACAATGGCCACGATGAATGTCTGTTTGCCATCCCTGTCCCAGAATTGGGTCCCAACCATGGGACGGGATTGGGTGCAGCGGTCAATCAGGGTGGCCAGCCATGGACACTCCGGGGGCAGGGCTGGGCAGCTGCACATCGCACCGCACAGTCCTGCCCCCTCCAAGATTCCCCTCTGCGATCAGACTGGCACATCTGATGGATGACTGGTCTGATCACGTACCGGAATTTGAGACAGATCCCAGTCCAGGGTTCAGCATGGCAGGCCGAAAGGCCCATCACATCTGAGATAATTACCCAATGAGACTATTGAGCAAGAGGTCATCAAGATCAGGAGGCAATTCCCCTAGGGCATTCTGGAACCTCTCTGGTTCGATAAGTCTCCGGGGGCAGACCAACCAAACTGGTCCTACACCTCTCTGTGGGCAGACATGTGCTGGGAGATCGGTCTGGAGGAGATAATGATCCGTCCATGACAAGGGTGTTCCCCCCACCCCCCAGCCGAACATCCCCCACCACCGGATCCCTGGCCTCAAGGCCAGTGCAGAATATTAGGTCAAGGGTATGTCCTCCAGCATGCGTCGGGCCCACAACCCTCTGAGACAGTCCCATGGTTGTCATGGTGACCATGAACTCATGCTCCGCTCCCCCAAGGTTGGTGTCAGTGTGGATGTTGAAATCCCCCAGGACCAAGGTCCTTGGAGACTGAAAGACCACCTCTGACGCCAACTCAGCTAGGGTGTGTAGGGATGCTGCCATACAGGTAGGTGTGCGGTATATGAGCAGCAGCCTCAATCTGTCTTCAGCCAAGTCAATCACTAGATGGATCCCCTTCATGCCCAAAATAGTCTGCACTGGATACCCCCTCACAGACCAGGTGTCCTTAAAAATAATGGCAACACCACCTCCCCACCTCTCAGGTCTAGGCTGGTGCTGTACAGAGTACCCAGCTGGAACAAGGTCAGCCAAAATTGGCCCCAACTCAGTATCCAGCCAGGTCTCTGTAATACACATGAGGTCAGCTGATCCTGCCAGATCAACTCCCAGATCATTATAGATTTATTACCAACTGACCTTGCATTCATCATCATCAGTCCCGGACCAGCCCCCCCCCCCCATCTCGATCACTGCATTACCTGTCCAGGGGCCTGTGAGGGGGACTGGCATCAAGCACCTGTCCCTCCTCATTGGTGTTACCTGCCTCCCAGAAGGACCATAGTTGCCCTGGCCCATCACGACCTCAATGGCTGCAGCCCCCCCAGCCCGCCCCCCCCGTGGCTTTCCCGCCTGGCCCCCAAGGGAGACACCTCCCCCCATATCCCACTCCCTCCTCACTCACTCTCGACCCCTCCCCCCAATTGGGTAATTATCTCAGATGTGATGGGCCTTTCTGTTAAAAAGTGTAAGACCTGGCTGTTCTGCCGGGCCTTTGCCGAGGGAGATGGGATGGGTGGGTTGGGGTGGGTTTTATTGTTTGGGGGGGGTGTTAATTCTGGGAATGTTGTTTTTAATGAATTTTATTATATGTTTTAAAATGTTGTTAGCCACCATGAGATGCTTGTAGTAGGAGGGGGTAGCATACAAATATTATTATAAATAAATAAATATTGTGACTTGTAGCTCATACAGCTCCCACAGGGCAGTGAGCCAAGCCACAATCCTGCCTCAGATAGCCATCTTGTAAATTCGGGTCTGCCTTCTTTGTCATTCTTAGATGTAATGGTTCATAACAACTGCTTTTATTTAGAGACTGGGATATTTCACCTTTCTCTCTTTGTTTGTTCTTCTCTTATTCTACTAAACAATCTTGAGAGCAAATTGTATGGGTATGATAGTCCTTAGGGTCAGATAGGCATTTTATGGTACCCTGAATCCAAGTGCTTCCCTATAAGCCATGGTGGTGAAGACTTGTCCCTACCACATATTAACAGCAGTGTTAATAATAGTCAGTATTCTTTATTTACATAAAAATGGATTTAAAAACCTTAATGAAGAATAAACATTAGGGATGGGACTCTCGGTATTGCCAAGAACCAAAAGTATCCAATAATGGACCTATTGGATTAATTCGATATCTCTGTTCTTTTCTTGGTATTAGCATTATTGGGGGTTTTTTGCATTGGTTTTTTTATTGGATTTTTAACATTGCAGTTTTCCCCATTGAAGTCAATGGGGAAAACCACAATATTAAAATTGCAGTCAATGGGGAACTGAATATCTTTAATGGCGAATATCTCAGTTCTTTTTTTGATATCAGCGTTACCGGGGTTTTTGCATTGGTTTTTTTAGGACTGTAACTCGGTCTTCAGAAAACTTTGGAAACCGCAGAAGATTACTGTAGCAGGGAGCATTCCTGTGGGGCTGCTGCCCCTTTAAGAAGGGGACCGCATGGGTCTGCCAGAGGGCTGACAATGCCCAGGGGCATGGCAAAGACAGCCTCTAGATGGGGAACAGCCTGTAGGGTAAACAGGCTGAGGAAACCAGAGTGGACAGGTTAGTGGCCCTTTAAGACTGAGGAAAGGAAGTCTTGCCACATCCACTCTGCCTGTACATAAGGAGAACAAGGCAGACCGGAAAGAAGCCTCTACCAGGGAGCTGAAGGAGCAACATCTCCCAACAAGCCTTCCTGGCCTACACTCTCTAAGGTACTGAAGGTTGGAGAATCAGAGGGACCCAGGCAAGTGGGAGAGGCTGTGCCCAGGAGGGAGCCTCTTGCCTGGGGAAGGCTTGGCTGGATGGACTTTGGGGGTTGATATTGTGGTGTTCCTGTGCCTGAGAGAGACGGACCTGGGCCTGCAGGGTACAGGTGACAGAGCCGGCAGCCCCAGGGACTGTGTACACTGGTTGTGTCCAATAAAGGACTGTGGACTTAATACCCTCTGGACTGTGTGGTGTGTCCTGAGAGGGTACCCACTTCCGTAAAGAGGGGGAGTCAGTTGAGGCTCGAGGCTGAAACGGTGTAGCAAGGGGTGAGCTAATTCCCCAGCGTGCGACTCCAGTGCCCCTGGGGGAAAACCCCTGCTACAATTACGGTATTTGGTTTGGAAAGTCCAAAGTTCCGAGGACCAAGGCCGTTATTCAGAAAACTTTGGAAACTTCGGAAACCACTGCATACGTGGGGGTCTTAGTGCCAACTTAGTGCCATATTTGGTAGGAAGGAGATATGGGAGGGGGCACTTGAGTGATGGTAAGCCAGATGGCAAGCTTTTGATTGGCTGGCAGGGCAAAATAAAAGTGGCTGCAGTCATTTTATCCATTCTCTTTGGTGAATTTGGCTGTGTGCTACAGTGTTGCTGGATCTGTAAGTAATCAGCTGGGCAGGGGAGGGGTGCCTGGCCTTGGCTGGCATGGTATGGTTTGGCCTGTCCTGTCAATAGGGCCAATGCTGGGGGATGAAGCTTATGTTTATCTTTACCATGCCGTGCAGTTTTTTGTTTTTTTTAAATAATTGGGTGCCACATTGCTTCTACTTTTGCCTGCTGCTTGGTTGGCGCTTGGCACCATGAGGCCAGAGGGATCTCTCTTCCTGGCTCCACTTCTCTTTTCCTGGTCTGTTCAAGTTACCAGTGCCACAGTACCAATGCCATGTCAAGAGTACCAATGCCATGTCAAAAGGGTGCCCCTGGGTGTGTGTGAATGTCTAGTTTCTTAATTTTGTGACTGCTGGGGCCTGGGCTTGCTGGCTTTTGGCAAGATTTATTTCTCCATGCAGTTGCAGACTGTTTTGCAGGGTTGTTGTATTCTTCTTGAACAAATGTCCCTTGCTAGTCTGCATTTTTGTGCACTGCTTGGTTGGCATAATGATTAAAGTGGGTGCACTCATTGCTGATGGTGGGCCATGCTGTGGGTATACTACTGTTGTTGTTTTTATTTCTGCACGCAGTTGCACTTTTGTGTGATTGTCTTCTAGAGCAGTTGTCCCACTCTTGCTAGCCTGCTTTACTGGGTAGTGCTTTGCAACAGCTTTCTGAAGTTTTCTGAGGTCTGAAATTCCGAGTCCAAATTCCAAAACTTTGAAACAGCGCCGAAGGGCCACTGAGTACTCGGGTCACTTACTTGGAATTTCAGTATTTGGCTCGGCACGAGTACTCTGAAGTACTACTTGGTACAGCCCTGGTTTTTTTATCCAATTAACATTGCGTTTTTCCCCATGGGGAAAAACACAATGTTAAAAAACCAATACAGAGAGTACTAAGAACCAAAGGAAGAACCAATAAATGAGAACTGAGAATTGGTATAACTGAGATTTTACCCAGAGTTCCACCCCTAATAAACATGTACATGAGGGCTGGGATTCTGGCATATGAAGGATTAAGGAACCCAGCTCACTGGCTCATTCCCTCTCTTCCTGTGCAGAGGGGGACAAGGGAGAATCCATTTTCATGAGTCCCAAGAGAATGGTTAGGTTCTTTAATCCTGCATGCACCAGAGTGAGGAGGGATGGAGCCCGATCCAAGGAACACAGCATGTTTACTGGTGCAGGGTTAAAGAACCTGGCTAACGGGCTAACAAGGCAGCTGACAGGCTTGGTCATTTGCTCGCTCCCTCCCTGATGCCTCTGAATGCATTGGTCCCCTGCCTCCTCCAGCAGAGCCTCCCTCCAGAGCCCAGCTTCATTGGGTCCCCCGCTGGCTTGCCTGAGGGTTTGGGCTGGGCTTTATAGTGGCTGCTGCTGCCTCCTTCATTCCGCTCTGCAAAGCTGAATGGTGGGGATAGGGATAGGGACAGCACTGTCTCTGCTTATCCTCCCCTCCCCCTCTTCTCTCCGGTTGGTCGCAGGGCCAGGACAATCCCTCACTGGAGGCCAATCTCAGGCTGCAGTCTCACAAGCCTTTTCTCCAGGCTCTTTAATTAGATGCACAAGAGTACAGTTGCACTTGATCATACTTTATCATCCTTCACATGTGCTGTCAAATCTCCTTCCCCCGCTACCAAATCTCCTTACCCTGCATTAAATCCCCCAGAAGCTGCTAACAATCCCATCATTCTCAGCGGCTGTTATCTCCTCATGAGTGGAGGGCGGGGGGCATTTGTTACATGGAGGAGATGGAGTTAGACATTGAAAGCAGCAGCCTGGGAGCTGAACGAGGACTGAAATGGGAATCAATTTGATTCTTGTGAGAATCTCACGAGCATCAAGAACTCTTAGTCAGTTCTCGCCAGGATCTCACTAATGAAAATCTTGCTTAATAAGAAAAAAAGAACTGCACATGTGCAAATGGCTGCCGGGACATTCTATATATGTGCAGCCCTTTTCCAAAATGATGCCAGCAGAGTTGCTGCTATTTTGGAAAAGGGCAACTGGTCTGCATAGAATGGCTGCCCTTTTCCAAAATGGCGGCGATGTTGCCAGTACTATTTTGGAAAAGGGCTGCATATTCACGGAATGACCCAGAAACCATTTAGCAGATGTGCCGTTCTTTTTTTTTTTTTAATGAGATTCTTGCAAGAATCTCAGACTGTTAGTGAGATCCTGGTGAGATCTCGCTAAGTGTTCTCAATCCTCCTGAGAGTCTCATGAGAATCTTACTGATTCTCATTTCAGCACACCAGCAGGCGTTGGAGACAGAAGAGAGAAGAGACAGACAAATGTGGGATGCAGCACACACGGTTCTGGTAACTAGATGGGGGGCGGGGACTGTTAAGAAAATATCGGGAACTGGAGCTTTCCTTGATTCTCGTGTTTTTCTTGATTCTTGTTGAGAAGCTTGATTCTTGATGAGCATCGAGCGAAAAACCAGATTGCGTTTCAGCCCTAAGCTAAACCAGCACACTTTGATCTTTGTGCACTGGCAATGCTGGGCTGGAAGAAATGACTTGAACTGGGAGTGTGTATGAAGGCCAGCCAGAATGCCACACACACCCAACCCACTTCTATGACAGTGGAGGAATAAGAAAGGCCAATACAAAGTTAATTGTCCTTCACACATTATCAGCAATGCGTGGGAGGGGCTTAGCTCAATTGTTAAACCTTGGTTTATTTATTTATTTATTTATTTATTTGTTGTTTTAAATTTTAATCAGATTTTAATTTGAGTTTGCAGCTCACCAATTGAGGGTGATTTAGGACTTGCTAGCGCAGGATCTTGAGAGCTAAACATGAGCCAATGGGAAGCATGGGAAGCAATTTGTGCCGTATTTTATGTCCCGTGTGAATGCAGCCTCTGTGGCTTGGCTCCTCCATAGAAAGCCAGCCACTGACTTTTCAGCCCTTCCTCTCCCCCTCCCCCTCCCCTATACTGCGCCAAAGTGCTGCAGGCAGAGGAGCCTCTCTCCAAACAGAGGCTTAGTCAGGACTCTAACCCTCTCCCTACCCCCACGCAGCTGCAAGGAGACAGCAGCCCTGCTGTTCAGTGCTGTTGCCTCCGCTAGGGGGCAGGAAGGTCGACACCCCCCACCCTTAAAGAGAAACCGCCCCTGTGAATCAGCTTTCTAATGACATTTAGAAAGGATAAATGCTTGATTAAAATGAATCCATCTTATCTAGGCTCAGCTTGTAAAAGGTTGCCTTGACAAAACAGCATAACACCCACAAAAAATCTGGTTAAAAGAAAAGGTTTGATTCTGATCTCACAGGCACCAGCTTCTGATGAGTGTAACTCCACTGACTGCAGAAGGTTTTCTCCTGATTCACAATGTATATGAGAGCAGCATGAAGACTAGGGTTTTTAATATACCAATATCTAAAGAACAATAATCTGTGAGTTTCACATATTCCACCAAGCTACAGAAAACCAACAGAAGGATCTTGAGCTTCTGCCATGTCATCTTGGAGGGTGATCTTGAGTGACAGCACGAGTCAAACATAGTCAGCCCGGGAGAGCTGGAGGAAAGACCTAGGTGCAGATGAAAGTGGGGCTGGTGATCCAACAGCTGATGGAGTCAGCTTCCACAGAAGTGTCATAGTCAGTAGTAGTACTACATCAGTGCTGCAGTACAGTGCTGAGAAGTACTGCATTGCTTGCTTGGAGCAGATACATACAACCAAGGTCCTTATCAACTGTGCTAATTGAAAATGCCATGCCACTCTTTATACCACTGCAGGGTTAACCCCATTGTTGAGAATGATTTAATTTTTTGGATTTATATCCCACCCTTTCCCGCAGGCTCAGTGAAGCTTATAAATGTACAAAATTATAAGAACCAATAAAAATGAACCATATAGAATTTCAATTAAAACCACTCCTACCTCTCAACCCCCAAAACCCTATCCCCACCTACCAAAAACCCTGTCAAATAAATAGGTCTTATGTTACTTTCTGAAGATGTTTAGGCTTTGGCAAGACTCCAGGGGAAGGGAGTTCCCAAGGCTGTGGGGCAGCCACTGAGGATGCATCTCTGCATGCCCATGTTTTCTGGCAGTGGTGGAAGCTGCAGGAGTGGCTGACCTAAGGGAGTGTGGCAGAACGTAGAGGGGAAGACAATCTTTTAGATACGATATCCCTCTTTACTAAACTGAATGCTAGTGCTGTGCATTGTTGAACAGTTGTTCAGGGCATAGCTAGATTTCAATGGGCCCTGGTGCAGAAGATGGAATAACACCCTCTCCTGCCCCCCGACTAGTAGCAGGGGATTAAACTGTACCAGGGATTGTAGGGGGCTGTCCAGACTCATGGGCCCCCGTTCAGCTGCATTGCTTGTCCTATTATAGCTATGCTGTTGCTGCTGCTCCATTATATCCCAAAGGTGACTTCAGTTCTATTGCAAGTGAAGGGCTCTCCATATTTATATACATTTTGCACATCTGTTTCTGAAGAAATGCAATTCTTTGTCACAAGGTGCTGTGTAGGTGCAAGGTGTACACTTTTATTTATTTATTTATTTATTTATTTAATTTCTTTGTATTTATTAGTCACCCCACTCATGCCTACGGCATCTCGGGGCGGCTTACAAAGGGCCAAAAATACATAACAACAATAAAATTCAATAAAAAATACTGAAACTACAGCAGCATCTTTTTAAAAATATCTTAAAACCCCAAATTTACCTCCCCTCCAAAGGCCTGGGCAAACAGCCAGGTCTTGCAGGCTCGGCAAACGCCAGCAGACCTGGGGCCAGGCGGGCTTCCTCCAGGAGGGAGTTCCAAAGTCATGGCCTGGCCACCGAGAACACCCTCTCCATTGTGGCCCCCCGTTTTACACGGGGGACCTCCAAAAAGGTGCCCCCAGTGGACAGAAGAGATTGCTCTGAGGTGCGGAGGGTGAGGTGGTCCCTGAGGTATGAGGGGCCCAGACTGTGTAGGGCTTTATAATTCAACACCAACACCTTGAATCTGGCTTGGTACACTATAGGCAGCCAGTGCAGAGTACGGAGCACAGGCCTTATGTGCTCCCGCCGACCATATCCCTGTGAGGAGACGGGCCGCTGCATTCTGCACTAGCTGCAGCCTCTGAACCCGTGTCAAGGGAAGCCCCACGTAGAGCACGTTGCAGTAGTCTAGCCTCGAGGTGATGAAGACATGGGTGAGGGTGGCCAAGCTGGGCCTGGAAATGTACGAACGCAGCCTCCGCACTAGATACAACTGGAGAAAGGTAGCTTTAGCCACCGCCTCCACCTGTCGATCCAGGCACAGGTCTGAGTCCAGAAGCACTCCCAGACTCCAAACATGCTGGACTACAGGATGGTGGTCTCACCTACAAGGGGAGCCAGCACCTCCCTCACCCTGCCCACCACCATCACCTCCATCTTGTCGGGATTGAGCTTCAGTCTGCTCTGCCACATCCAATCTGCCACGGCCTCCAAACACTGGGAGAGTAACGAGACAGCAGGACCTGGGTCGGTTGAAAAAGAAAGGTACAGCTGAGTATCATCAGCTTTTATACTCTGCAAAGGATGTTCAGAATTCTAGTGATGAAGTGGTTCAATTTTAAGATAACAAAGAGCCACAAAAGGAATGATAGGGGTTGGGAGATGTGGTCCTGTCCCTTCACAAGAGAGGGTTTCTTAAACAAGAGACGAGTCCCTGTTTCTTTTAGGGTGTCTTTAGACATAATGCTGTTCAGTGTTCTGTTACACAGTGTCCTACCATTACAGTGTTTAGACATACCGCCAACACAGTGTTCACCCCAAACACTGGATGTTAACAACTGCCAGGTCTTCACAGTGTTTTGGGTGAATTGTGTTGATGGTATGTCTAAACACTGTAACGGCAGGACACTGTGTTACAGAACACTGAACAGCGTTCTGTCTAAAGACACCCTTAGGAGTGTGTATGTCGTTTTCATTATATCGATAATGAAAACTAAAATTGTCATTTTCATTATTGTTGTTGCAATAGTGAAAACGACAAAAAATAATAATGAAACCAATAATGAGAACAAAAGTTGTTATTCACTTTGTTATTGCCTGGAGTTGTTTGTTTGGAGAGGGGAGGAGGGAGTAAACATTTCTGAGCCAGAATTCTTGAACTGGGAGAGGAAGGACCTGCTGGATGTATCTCTGGCCAATGAGTAGTGCAAGCATGTCCCAGAAGTTGACTGGCACCCTGCGATGATTTGTCAATGCCTCTGCCTCCCAGAACCAATCAGGAGGGCTCTGGGGGAGGGCACTGCAACCCTTTGTAGGTCTTATCAAGGGAAGAGACAGCAGAGATTATTATTGGAGGAAAGGCATCTGTGGAAGGCAGGGAGCCCCAGTCTTCCACAAGCACTGGCACTGGGGGAGGGAGCAAAGGTGGGGTGCAGCAGCAGTGCACCCCTCCTGAAACACCAGCAGCGGGCACTGGCAGCAGTGATATTGCACTGGGGGCAGCTGATGCAGGGAGGAATGATGGTGCTGTCGATGTGGGTGCTGTTGCTGTGAGTGATGCAGGGGCTGGGGCACCCACCTCTCCTGTTGGGCAGGCCTCCCCCTCTGGCACCACCCTCCATGATTTGGAGGAGTGCTTATTTAAGGACATCCCAGTCCTTGGCAGCAACATGAGCAGCCTGTTATTCTCATTCTCCCCCAGTGTTTCTGTGAATAGCAGCAGGGCATCCCGATTCCTCTCCCGTGCTGCAAGTGGTAGCAGCAGCAACTTGATCACGGGTGTCATGGAGTTGGGCAATGAGGGGGATAAGAAGGAGACTCCTGCTCATGATGCTCCTCCTGTGGCCCTATTGAGGACAGAGGCAGTGGCCCCCAGAAGCAGTGGCATGAAGAAGGGTGCCCCAGGGGGCCAATGTGTGACCACTTTCAGTCAGTGAGGGCAGGTGACACCAGTGAGGTGTCCTGCATTCACTGCGGGAAGGTGGTGAAGCATGGGAATAAAAGGGCAGACCTCAGCAACACTGGGATATTCTCCCACCTGAGAAGTACGCATCAGGCAAGGATGCTGGAACTGGAAGGGAAGTTAGGCACTGTGAGCCTGGGTTCCAAATCCCTGCTGCAGTGAGCACACCCTCCTCCTCCTCTGCTCATGGCAAGGGGAATGAGGCAGAGCATCATCCCCTATTTCAAACCCCAGACCATTATGGAGGAACTGGGGTTTGGGCAGTTCCGACATGGAGGACGTCCTGAAGTGGCAATCAAAATCACCAGGCAGGTGGGTGAGATGATTGCACTGGATGACCAGTCCTTCAGCATAGTGGAGAATCAGGGATTCTGCCGGCTGGTGGCACTGATTGCACCTAAGTACCAGATTCCCTCATGTATCACCTTCAGCAGGTGCGTGGTGCCCTCCCTGGTGCGCACACAGGGAGCAGGTGAGGGACCAACTGATCATGGCAGGTGGGGCAGTTGTACATTTTACAACAGACATTTGGAGCAGCCAAAATGCACAACATGCCTACCTGGCCCTGACTGCTCACTGGTGGCAGCAGGAGGACGAGCAGTAGGGGGCAAGGGTGAGGGGGCAGGGTACAGGTGGGCCCTGCTTCATGCCCAGGTCATGGATAAGAGTCACACTGCTGCCAACATAAGGGGAACCTTGGACACCATGGTGGTGATGGCTAAGTGAGGAAGGACCTTTCACCAAGGGGTTTGTGGTCAGTGACAACGTGGCCAACATAAAGAAGGCAGTGCAGGATGCCGGGTTCCACCACATTCCCTGTGCTGCCCACATCCTTCACCTGGTGGTGAAGGATGCTCTGGCCCTGGGGAGATGGCAGCCCCTTTACCCTGATGATTGAGAGGAGCAGAAAAATCACAGGGTATTTTAACAGGCATGTGAAAGGTGGGCACCTCTTGAGGGAGAAGCAGGTGGAGCTTCGGGCATAGCAGCACTGCCTCATACAGGACATCAGTACGAGGATGAACTCCATCTACCTCATGCTAAAGCATCTGGTGGAGCAGCAGCGGGTCCTGCATGAGGTAGCCCTTGAAGGGGAGATTGGGGTGGCGAGGCCGCTAGGACGGGAAGAATGTGTCATGATGGCCCAGACTGCATGTCCTCAAGCCCTTTAAGGACATGATGGAAACCCTAAGTGTGGCTACAGCCACCCTGAGCTAGGTCACCCCTATGGTCCGTAGTCTGCTCAGACAGATGGCAGGCTTCCTGGCTGACCAAGAGAGGTGACCTCCAGAGCGTCACCTTGTACCAGAGGTGGTGGCCCTGTTACGAAGGTTGTAGAAGAGGCTCAAAATTCACTCTGATCACCTGATTGGAAAGGAGGTCTATATTCTCTCCACCATGGTGGACCCCAGGGTGAAGGCAAGTGTGGCACATCACATGGCAGACTTCACCCTGAGGAAGCATTATCTGGGGGGAAAGGGTGCGGGCAGAAAAGGGGGTTATACGGCGGCAGCAGCAGAGCCATAAGGAGGGACTAAACAGCAGCAGAAGGGAGGACATGCAGAGCACCCCCAGCAGCAGATCTGATATCAGGGTCAGCAGCAGCTCCACGGTGGCCAGGCCTACCACCCACTGGACCACGGCAGGACATGCAGCATGGGAAAAGGCGATTGGGGAGGAGGTGGGCAGCAGCAGGCAGAGGCAGAAGGAGCCTGACAGTGTGGAGATGGCAGTGGAGAAATATCTGGAGGAGCCAGTGTTAGACCACAGCAGCGATCCCCTGCAGTACTGGGTGGAGAAGGGGAATGTATGTCAGGCCCTGACCAGGGTGGCACAAGAACTGGTGTCCTGCCCACCAACCAGCGTGCCCAGCGAATGGGTCTTCTCTCAGGCATGGGACATTGTGGGTTCCCACCCTATGAGGCTGGGTTGGTGGAGTAGTTGCTGTTCCTGAAGGTCAACCTGTCGCTGCTGAGTTTCGCTGAGCTGGTGGTGGACGCGGAATGAGGGGGGCAGTAGCACACTTGAGACTTCCCATGGGTCTCTCTCTTGATGTCTTCTGCACCCACCCCTCTTGCCCAAACGCTGGATTTTTAAATTTTATTTTATTTTATTTTATTTTAATTCATTCATTCATTCATTTATTCTCGCATTTATATGCCACCCCCTCCTGCACAAGCATCTTGGTTAACAAAACGCATAATCCTGTGGAATGTCATGTATTGCTGACCGAGACCATTGATCGAACAGCTCTAGGCGTCCGCTTCCCGAATGCTGACGATGCAGGTCTCCTTGGTTTACGGAGGGCCTGCGATGGATGAAGCAGGAGGGACAGCAGTTGGAGCGATGGTGGCGTTGCACTCGAGCTGAAGCCAACCGATTACGGGATAGAGTTAGTTAAAAAACCTATGCAGTGACTGTGCAGACAGCAAAGAAGATGTTCTTTGCTGCCTGCATAGCATCCGTGAAGTCGCATCCAGCTGAGCTTTTCTGAGTGGTGCAGGGACTGGTGAGTCCAGCCTCTCTCCGCCTGGAACTGGATTCTTCCCGTGCTCACTGTGACATGTTTGTTGATTTTTTCGTGGATAAAATCACTTGGATTCACCATGATTTTGATGCCACACTTATAGCAGGGGGAGAACCGGAGGTAATGAATTTCATTGTTCAATTTCGTGGGATCAGTTTCAGTGGGTGTTGCCCGCTGATGCGGCGGTTGTTCTTGGGTCAGTTAGAGCCACCTGTTGTAAATTAGATCCTTGCCCATCCTGGCTAATTAAAGCTTGCCATGATACACTCGGATTGTTGCTGGCTGGGGTGGTCAATGCCTCCCTTAGGAAGGGCAGAGTGCTAGACTGCCTCAAGGAGGTGGTGGTGTGGTCTCTGCTCAAGAAACCATCGCTTTACATTGAGTCCCCTGCCAGTTATTGACCAGTCTCTAACCTTCCCTTTTTAGGGAAGGTTATGGAACAGGTGGTGGCTCGGCAGCTTCAGGGGCATCTGGATCGGATCAGTTTTCTTGATCCCTCGCAGTCTGGCTTTTGCCCTGGGTTTGGCACGGAGACTACGCTTGTGGCTTTGGTTGACAATCTGCACCATGAGTTGGATCGGGGCAGATCATATCTTTGGATTATGCTAGATCTGTTGGCAACATTTGATACTGTTGACTATGGGTGTTTTCAGACGTGACGAGATCACAGTGAACTACGCTGGATACCTACATGTGGTCACTGTGCCCTGCATGTCTCTTCGGCGGCCGCCAAATGTTCGCCACACTGAATACCCACATGGGGTCAATTTCAACCACGCTTCCCGGGCTACCGGCGTGAAAATCCACAGAAGCGTGGTGAAAGTGATTCCAGGCAGGCATAAAAAAAAGTAATGTCTGGTCAGCTATCACAGCCCAGAATCCCCGGTGGGATTCCGGGCCATGGTGAACTTGGCCAGACGCTGCGGCGGCATTGGCCTTGCCGCCCGCCCGTCTCCCCAGAGGACGGGCGGTGAGGCAGCATGGAGGGGGCGGGGCTGTGCGGCCGCACGTGGCGCCGCGTGGCCCCACCCCCTCCCTGATTCCCCGCCAGGATCGCTGGCACGTCTGTTTGCCATGCCTGGGTGATTGCCATGTGGGGAATCTCTGGGTTGTTTTCAGGATGGGGTGAAGGCGCCCCATCACGTCTGAAAACACCCATTGAGATGTTGGTGGCTCACCTGCAGAACTGAGCAAGAGTGGGCAAAATTGTTCTCAATTGGTTCCGCTCTTTCCTGACAAGAAGAAATCAGCGGGTGGTGCTTGGGGAATGCTCGTAATCTCCCCGGGAGCTCATGCGTGGTGTACCCTTTTCCTTGCAACATGGACCTGTCTGCTGTCATTCTCATTGTAACCAAGCCAAGCACGTGCACTTGAGACCTCGCATCTTCATGAATGTTAGACCCCTTGTCTCTCCCTCTGTTCCCCTTCCTAAGTCTCTCCCCCAGCTCCTGTCTCTCAGATTGTAAGCCCTAGG
>QEPC01005340.1:530457-551102 GCA_003113815.1 Sphenodon punctatus
AGGGGGAGGAGTTAGGAAGAGATACATTGAAGGATCAGTCAGAAAGGTAGGAGAAGAACCAGTCGAGGACAGAGTCTCGGAATCCCAGGGAGTGAAGCGATTCAAGCAGGAGGGAGTGATCAACAGTGTTGAAGGCAGCAGAGAGATCAAGGAGGACCAGAATAGAGTAAAGGTGGTTGGAGTTCGCCACAAGAAGATCGTTGGTGATCTTAGCCAGAGCAGTTTCAGTGAAGTGAAGGGGGCGGAAGCCAGATTGGAGGGGGGGGTCAAGGGACTTTTTGCTTTCGTTTTCCATTGGTTTCAATGGAAAACACATTTATGGCTGTACCTTTTTGTGTTTTGCTCTATTCAGCTGAAACCTGGAGTGTGTATACCTCCAGTGGAAGGCATTATGTGTATCAATTTCCAAAATGATTGGATAAAGGAATCCAATTTTAGAAGCAGTTGAATTATTTTATTTTGCAAAAATATTCATATACATTCTTAGGTGTAACTTCTTGCCTCACGTTTAATGTATATGAAAATTAGCATGTTTATACCCCTTCCCATATTTACTATCTCTACAAACATTCAGAAGAATTGGATAAAGGGTTCTGGTGGTATAAGCAATTAACTTATACATGTAAGTCTGACTAACATATTTGTAGTCCAACCAGTGTACAGTAAATTTGGCAGTCTGTATATCACACTTTCATGAACATCTCTGCCACATATCAGAAAGATGTGATAAAGGGTCCCAATTTTATATGCCTGCATAGCATATGCAGAGAAGAAGCCTATGCCAGGGATTCTCTTACGTGTCACTGTGGTATAAGATCGGTTTGTGATGCTAATTTGCCAGCAGACAGGTCAACCAAATATCCTCATTATGTGCTGCAACCATCCCAATATCTCTCCCCCACTTGTTACTGGGAAGTCAGAAGCATCTGTTTAGGAAAGAGTCAATAGAGATTCTCTTATGTCCTCTGTCACAGTGCTGCAGGATGTGATTGTGATAATAATTGGACATCCTGGATGTGTAAACTATGTCTCCTAATTGCTGGGATGCTATCCCCAAAGTCCCAGTTATGTTCCTTCTATGCCCACCTCAGGGCTGCCCCCTATGCCCGCCTCGAAGCCACTACCAATTGGTTTAGTAAAGCTAGAATCATGCAGTAATTGGCCAGTGAATGTGTCTGTCAGTCTTTTGGGTTGCTCCACATCTTCCGTCCTACAGCCTCTCTCCCCCTGCCATGCCAGGTGCCTGCCTCTGACTGGCACTGCATGTGCTGCTATATATCTGAATAACGGTCTTCAAGGGGGCAAATTCAATTGCTTATAAAATAGGGGCCCTTTATCAAATTGCCCTGTAGTTTGGCAGAGATGGCATGGATGGTATGTGATATAATCCTGCCAAATAACTTGTAAATAGGATGGAATATACAAATGTTACAGCTGGAAATGTATATTCAAGTTAATATATGACAATTTTCATTATTGTTATTGTAATAATGAAAACGACATGCACACCTCTAGGACGTGAGAGGGTTCGACGTATGATGTCATCAGTATGCCGATGATACACAGCTTTACCTCTCTTTCTCAGCAGACACAGACCCTGCAGTCTCGGTGCCTGATCAGTGGCTGTGGGGGATTGGATGATGGCGAGTCATCTGAGGCTGAATCCTGACGAGACGGAGGTGATGTTGGTGGGTAGGACTGGGGGGGGTCGTGGCCTCTGTCATTGATGGAATCTCCCCCCCTGGGGTCTCCTCCCCCCCCTCCCCAGCCACTCAGGTCCATAGTTTGGCGGTGCTCCTTGACCTGCAGCTCAACCTAGATTCTCAGGTGGAGACAGTGATGAGGAGCATTTTTTGCCAATTTCATCTGGTGCAACGGCTGCAGCTGTATGTTTCAAACTCTGATCTGGCCACCATAATTCATGCCTTCATCACCTCTAGGTTAGACTACTCTACATGGAGCTACCCTTGGTGACAGTCTGGAAGCTGCAACTGGTGCAGAATGTGGTGGCCTGCCTCCTTACGGGGATGGGCCATCGTAGGTACATTACACCACTGCTCCGTTCTCTGCACTTGGTGCCTATTGTTTTACGGGCTCAATTCAAGGTGTTGGTAATGACCTATAAAGCCCTAAACAGCCTAGGACCTGCCTATCTGCGGGACCGCCTCATGCCCCAGACCTTGGTACAGCCCCTGCGGTCGGCCAGGGACGCCCGACTTGAAGTCCCCCAGGTTTCCTGGGTGGCAACGATGGGGAGGGCGTTCTCGGTGGCCACTCCTAAACTGTGGAATTCCCTCCCATCGGAGGCTCGCCTAGCCGCCGACCTCCATTCTTTCCAACAACAGTGTAAGACCTGGCTGTTCCACCAGGCCTTTGGGGAGGGAGACGGGGAGGGGGGTTGAGTTGGGGTGTGGGTATTTCTGCCCTTTAAAAATGTAAATGTATTTTATGAATTTTATAAATGTTGATGTTTTTTGTTGTGAGCTGCCCCGTGCTGCCATTGTGCAGGAGAGGGTGGGATATAAGTATTTGTAAATTAATTAATTAATTAATTAATTAATTAATTAATTAAATAAATAAATAAATAATATAAAAGCCACCATTTAACAATAACTCAACAATAAAAATAACCCAACAATAAAAAACCTCACCCTTATCCAACCCACTCATCCCATCTTCCTCAGGAAAGGCCCAGCGGAACAGCCAAGTCTGACATTGTCTATGGAAAGAGGGGAGGTCTGAGGCCAGGTGGACCTCCAAAGGGAGGAAGTTCCACAGCCATGGAGCAGCCACCGAGAACCCCCTCCTTATGGTCGACACACGGGAAACCTGAGGGACCGCAAGCAAGGCACCCCTGGCTCACTGCAGAGGTCGATCCAGAATCCGGAGGGTGAGGCGGTCCTGCAGATAAGTGGAGCCCAGACCATTTAGGGCTTTAAAGGTCAAAACCAACATCTTGAATTGAGTCTGGAAGACTAGCAGCAACCAATGCAGAGAATGGAGCACTGGAGTAATGTGCTCACGACGATTTGTCCCCTTAAGGAGATGAGCTGCCACATTCTGCACCAGCTTCAGTCTTTGGACCATCATCAGGGGTAGCTCCACTCCACATAGAGTGCGTTACAGTAATCCAGTCTTGAGGTAAAAAAAGCATGGATGATCGTGGCAAGGTCCGAGTCTGAGACATACGGCTTAAGTCATCGATGTAACTGGCAAAATGTGCCCTTTGCCACAGCCACCATCTGGACATCCAGGCAAAGCTTCAGATCCAGGATCACCTCCAGACTATGAACCTGACATACCAGGGGAGGACAGACCACCTTAAATGATGGAGGCGATCACTCCCCCGACTTTCCCCACAACCATCACCTTCGTCTTGTCGGGATTCAACTTCAAGCAACTCGCCTTCATCCAGTCCCCCACAGCTGACAAACACCGGGTAAGCACTGAGACTGCCGGGCCTGGATCCAATGAAAAGGAGAGAGATAATTGGGTGTCATCAGCATATTGATGACACCTTACACCAAACTCTCTGACCTCCCCCAAAGACTGCATATACACATTGAACAGCAGCAAGGATAAGACAGAACCTTGCGGGACTCCATACGTGAGGCCCCAGGGAGAAGATGAATGATCACTCAGCACCACATGCTGAGTTCTCCTGACCAGGAAAAAGTGGCACCATTCAAGAACAGTCCCACCCACTCTGGCCCGGTCCCATAGCCAAGTCACCAACAACTCATGGTCAACGGTATCCAGTGCAGCCGAGAGATCTAATAGGATCAGGGTCAAATGACCCTGGCCCAACTCTTGGAAGAGGACATCAGCGCAGTTGCCATGCCATAACCTGGATGAAAGCCAGACTGCATGGGGTCCAGGAAACTGATCCAGTTCAGATGCTCCTGAAACTGATGGGCCACCACCCATTCAATAACCTTTCCTAAAAATGGTAGGCCAATAACTGGTCAGGGCGTCAATGTCCAATGATGGATTTTTGATCAGGGACCGTGCCACCACTTCCTTGAGACAATCCGGCACCCTGATGTCCTTAAGGGAGGCATTGACTATCCCGGCCAACAATGGCCCTAACGTCTCCTGACTAAAACCAGTCAGGACATGCATGGCTATAATTCATAGTAATTGGTTCAAACAGTCCCAAGAACATCACCCGCATTAGAGGGCAACATGCATTGAAATTCATCCCATAAAATAGGACAAGATGGGGCTTCAACTGCCTCTGGTTCACCCACTGTTAAAAGTGCATCAAAACTGTAGTTTTTGATTTTATTCACAAACAAGTCACAGCGAGCATTAGTTAACTCTGGTTCCAGGCGGAGGGAGGCTGGACTGACCAGCCCCCTCACCACCTGAAAAAACCCAGCCAGATGGGACTTAGCAGAAGCAATGAGGGCAGCAAAGAAAACCTTCTTTGTTGTCTGCACCGTCACAGCATACGTACGTAACCAGACTCTGTGTCGCAATTGGTCAACTTCAGTACAAGAACGACGACACCATCGCTCTAACTACTGCCCTTCTTGCTTCATCCACCACAGCTCCTTCATATACCACAGGGACCTGCATTGTCAGTGATTCTGGAGCAGACACCTGGAAGCTGTACAGTCAATGACCTTCATCAACACAGAATTCCAAAAGGTCACAAGGTCGTTGAGTGAATGGCCATCAAAATCAGAGGGAATATCCCCCAGAGCCTTTTGGAACCTCTCTGGTTCCATAAGCCTCTGGGGGTGAACCAAACGATCTGGCTCTGCACCCTCCCAGGGACCAATGTGTGCCTGGATACTGGCCTGGAGGAGATAATGATCTGTCTATGACAAAAGCACTGTTGACACCTCCCCCGCCTCAAGGCCAGTGCAAAATATCATGTTCACGGTATGTCCTCCAACATGTGTGGGGCCAACAACTATCTGAGACAGGCCCATAGTTGCCATGGCGACCATGAACTCACGCTCCGCCCCTCCAAGACCAAGACCAGTGTCGGCATGAATATTTAAATCCCCCAGGACCGCAAGACTACCTGCAACACCAGTTCAGTCAGTTCCCTACCTGGATGGAGCTGCTGTCCCCCCCACTCTTTATTATTCGCCCCCCCCCCTCCCCTGGGGCAGTCTTTCTCTTTCTCTTTCTTAATAATTCACCCCCTGGAGCAATCTCTCTCTCTCACTTTATTATTCCACCCCCCCCCGAGCAATCTTTCCCTCTCTCTTTATTATTCTGCCCCTTCCCCAGGGTAATCTCTGCAAGTTGACATCCTGTAACGTAGGGTAGTGCCAACAGCCAGTGCCCGTCTGTCATTCCATCTACCTCACATGGTCCCATTAGGCCACTCTGGGGCACACTCTGCAAGTTGAAGCCTTGACTTTGTGTCAGGTAGGGATCTGACAGCTGAGATTTACACACAGCGGCAGTGACTGGACTATGCTGGCCAATGCTACCTGCTATGTAGAACCAGAGAGTGAGAGAGCGAGAGAGACTGCTGGCCATGCCATTATGAAGCGGGGGCGGGGGCTACCCGCTGCTAGAATGAGAGAGAGAGGGGTGCATCCTGCCCAACCTGCCACCCACCAGAACCAGAGAGAGAGCTCATCTGTGGCAGGTGCTCATTTTCAATTCTCACATCCAGCAGCAAACCCACCAGAACAAGACAGAAACACAATATATGTGCCTGCTACCACGTATTGCAATGATTGAATGACGTGAGCCCAATCACTCACTAAGTCTCTCTCTCTCTCTCTCTCTCTCTCTCTCTCTCTCTCTCTCTCTCATTCTCACTCTCCTATGTCCTGCTCCCTGTGGGGTGATCTTCCCAAGTCTGCCCCCCGTGGGGTGATCTCTCTGCAAGCTGAACACACCTTGGCACTCGAGGGCTTCATAATGACCAACCAAGAAATGTAACCAAGTGTTATGTATCACACCTCAGCTTCCCACGACTGCCCCCTGTGGGGTGATCTCTCTGCAAGCTGAAGATGCCCCCCCACTCAGAGGCGAACTCTCTGCAAGCTGAAGATGCCTCACCACTCGGGGTCTTCCCAAGGTCGCCCCCCATGCGGCGATCTCTCTGCGAGAGTGGGCAGTGCACGTGCTGATGCCCACTGATGCCTCTGCCAGAGCCTCTCTCTCTCTCTGGCACACCCACACAGACACAAACCCTGCCCCTCCTGGGGTGCTGTCTGCAACTTGAGACCCTAGCACATCTCGGGACTAAAACGCTACCCGTGCTGCTGCTGTCAGCTAAGGATCTGACAAACTATATATATATATATATAATGAGGTTCTGCTGCCTGCCAGAAAAACCACAGAGGGATAACAGATTGAACAAGTCAAAATGGGTTGGTAACAAATATAACTTTTACAAAAAAAATTCAAAACACATTTTAACTATGAGGAAAATAAACATTTGAATTATGTGCAAAAAAGGGGGGAAAAAATACCTTAGGATTCTTCTGTCCTGTCCCCTGGAACATGGGGGAAAGTGTACAATGGTCCATCGGACAGAGGTGTCGAAACCTCAGCGACCTCTGCCCCATGTCGCCTCGCAACATCAAGGGCCCTAACATTGTTTCCTTCCAGTGCACCAGGGACTGGTGGAACGCCTCGACAGCATCCTTTTCAGTGCTGACATACTCCACGTAAGCCTGTGACTGCCGCTCCCTTATCTGGAGTGCCTGGAATCGCTCTACCAGACTTTCCTCCACATCCCTCATGGTGGCCTGGAAGCCCTTGAGGTACTTGGTCACCGTTTTCCTCAGCGACCCATGAAATGCCCTCACTTCAGGGTTGTCCTTGTCACGTGGGGCTGGGCAATCATCAGAGGAGCTGGAAGGGGAAGGACGGACACAGCACCTCTTTTGGCGCAATTTCCTTCTCCACTCCACTTCATGTTGTTCCTCCCTCCGAATGCTAACAGTGCCAACAGTGCCACCAGATACACTCCTCTTCACCTTGATGAGGTGGACAGTCTCAATATAGGCGATGAGTCCAGATGTGGTCCCCTGCAGCTCCCTCTTTATGTTTTGGTCTCAGATCTAAAGAACATAAAAAGATAGCAACATAAGAAATGCCATACTGAGTCAGACCAATGGTCTATCAAGCCCTGACTGCATTCTATCTCCACAAGTGGCTGGCCAATCTCTGTCTCTACGGGGGACTTCCTAACAGGTCGTAGGGCAATCCATTCTCTGTTGTTCCAGTCTTCTGCCTTACTTTGCATTGTGTGAAGCCACCTTTTGGGGTATGGTAATGTTTCCATACCGCAGACCTTGTTGGTCTGCTTTGGTTCTGGGACATCAGCCTTGATTTGAGGCTTTTGCAACCAGCATCATCATCATCATCACCCTCTCTGAAACAAGAACACATAACTACATAATATTATGCAATCATGGTCAGGGCCCCGATTCTTCCGCGGAATTTTTTAAAAAATTCCACGGGAGTCAGGGCCCAATTCTGCGCCTCGGCGCGATTTACCATGCGGGGGGGGGCGGGTTGGCTTGCCTCCTCCTCCCCCTGCACTGGTAAAATCCTCAGGGCTTCCCCTCCCCAGCTGTCGGGGCTTGCCCTCCCCAGCTGCCGGGGCTTGCTTGACTCTCTCCCCCCCCTTTTACAAAAGGAATTGCCTTACCAGAGATGGCAGCAACAGCTGCTCCGTCCAGCGTGCTCGTACTTCCTGGCCCCTCCAGAAGGGGTCTCTCAGGGCGACGCAGCCGGATGATGTCATCCACCTACGTCGCCCTGAGAGGCCCCGTCGGGAGGGGCCAGGAAGTACGAGCGTGCTGGACGGAGCAGCTGCTGCTGCTGTCTCTGGTAAGTTAATTAATTATCTAAATGGGGGGGAGGCAAGCCCTGGCAACTGGGGAGGCTAGGGAGGGGAAGCTCCTGCCCCGCGTCCCCCCAGCGCAGGCTAGAAATTCTGCGCTGGGGTAAGCGGGGCAGGAGATTCCGCGGGGGGAGGGGAACTCCGTGGGAAATCTGCGAATCGCAGACCCACGTTTCCCTCGGGGCCCTGATCATGGTGATGCCTCCAGTCCTTCCCAGCCCAATACCTATTCTCCCACCCCAAGTGTATGGATGGTGCTGCTGTCTCCTTGCCACTTTCCCTTTCTCCCACCTACAGCACCACCACCTGGGGTGCTCTCTGCACGTTGAGACCCTGGCATGTCTTGGGGTGCTGTTGCTTGTGCCTGACTGCTTGCCTGCCCACCACCCTGCTGCTCACTGTCACCTGCAGCTGCTGCTGCTGCTGCTGCTGCTGCTGCTGCTGCTGCTGAAAAAGTCTTTCTCTCTGGCAGACCCACAAATAACACATGCAAGCTGTGCTCTTCCTAGGGTGCTGTCTCCAAGTTGAGACCCTGGCATGTGTTGGGGTGCTGCTGCTCATGCCTGACTATCTGCCCACCAGCCTGCTCCTCCACTGCCACCCGCTGATGGCCACTGCTGCTGCTTAGGTCTGAAGTGGCAGTTTTGTTTGCTGTTCTGCTTTGGACTGCTTCTTTTTTGGCTCCTCTGCTACTGGGCCGACAGCAACAAATGGCAATTTACGATACTTCACAGCAATTTACGGCAGTTTTCAAAAATGTACAGTAGCTTATGGCAGTTTACGGCAGTTGCGGAGTTTATGGGAGTATGTATAACTTTTCCTGCATTTATGATAGTTCACAGCAATTTACAGCACTTTTAGCAACATTTATGACAATTTTTGGCAGTTGTCCCATGGTTTACAGCACCTTTTCAGTATATCAATAGACTGTTTAGGCTCCCTCTTTGCAACTCAGCCCTCAAATTGTTTGATCACACAACAAGCTCCATTCACCCTGGTAGAGCACTTTGAGGATTAAGCTGTTAATGGGGAGCCTTCTTTAGCAGAAGAAGAGATCAGCATTTATTTATTCCTTCCTCTCCGATTCAAGTCCAAATTTCCCCATGCTAGCAGAATTTCCTGGGTCAAAAATATCCTCAAAGGGGAAACAAATACGCTAAGCATTACATGCGTGCTTGCTGGCTACTGTGCCTGCAGTCAATTACATGTTTAATATAAGCGAGTTACTTTTCTATTATCTCATACAATCGAATAACAAAGCAACTTACCAGGTATGGATCTAAATATCCTGTTTGTGTGTGTGTGTGCCTGTTGTAATGTGGGTTTCTTACGTTAGATGGGGTAGCTCTGGCATGCAAGGGGCTGAATGAGCGAGCCCTCAGCAGAAGTCAAATAGAAAGAAAAGGAATAAAGGGAGAGCTACCTTTGAATACCTATGTGCTAGTTCAAGCAGAGAGGACAGCCACTAAAACCAATAAAAAGCAGGGCTCTCCTCTGATCCACCAATCACAAAACAGTACACACAGCAATTTATGACAGTTCATGGAAATTTACGACAGTTCATGGAAATTTACGGAAGTTCACAGCAATTGACATAATTTTACGAAATTATACAGAAGTTCCCGAAGGTTTACAACAGTTCATGGAAGTCCACGAGAGTCTCTGAAACTTTCAGAAAGGAGGAGAACAGCGATATGCTTGAGCAGAAAGTGGCAGAAAATATTGGTAAGTGCCACTGCTTCAGGGGTTTGCCATGTACATGAAGGCGGTGTCGGGTTGGACATGTCTGATGAAAAGATCTATCACTGCTGCTTGCCATTTCACCCCTACTGCTGCTGAAAGAGCATCTCTGTCTTGCAGACCCACAAATAATACATGCAAGTCCTGCCCTTTCTGGGGTACTGCTGCTCATGCCTGCCTGCCTGCCTGCCCGACCACTTGCCCGCATGCCTGCAAGCTCACCCTATAGGATAGTATTAAGGACATTACAACATAAGTAGTGCCATACTCAGTCAGACCAACGGTTCTTCGAGCCCAGCATCCTGTCTTCTGACAGTGGCCAATCTTGATCACATGGGAGAAGAACCAACAGTCACAATGGGCAATCCATTACCCGTTGTTCACTCTCAGCTCCCGACAGTAAGACGTTCATCCTGTAAGCTACTTGGTTAATAGCCATTAATGGACCTACTCTCCAAGAACCTATCCAGGTCTTTTTTTAAACCCAGCTATACTACTGGCCTGGACAACGTCCTCTGGTAACAAATTCCATACGTTAATTATGCATTGAGTGAAAAAGTACTTCCTTTTATTTGTTTTAAATCTGCCAGCAGCTAATTTCATGAAGTGTCCCCTAGTTCTAGTACTATTTGAGAGGGTAAATAACCATTCCCAAGCTACTCGTTCCACACCACTCAATATTTTATAAACTTCTATTATATCCCCTCTCAGTCTTCTCTTCTCTAAGCTGCAGAGACCCAGCTTGTCAAGCCTCTCTTTGTATGGAAGCCGTTCCTTACCCTTTATCATTCTCATTGCCCTTCTCTGTACCTTTTCTAGTTCAGCTATGTCTTTTTTGAGATGGGGCGACCAGAACTGCACACAATATTCCAGGTTTTTTCGCACCATTGATTTGTATATAGGCATTATGACATCCTCAGTTTTGTTCTCTATCCCTTTGCGAAATAACTCCTAACATTCTGTTTGCTTTTTTGACTGCTGCTGCACATTGGGCTGAGGATTTCAGTGTATTGTCCACAATCACTCCCAGATCCTTTTCCTGAGTGGTAACTCCTAGCTCAGTATCCAGCATTGTGTATGATAGTTTTGGTTATTTTTCCCTATGTGCATCGCTTTGCGCTTGTCCACATTAAATCTCATCTGCCATTTAGATGTCCAGGCACCTAGTCTCGTAAGAGCCTGTTGCAGTTCTTCACAGTCTTGTCCCTCCATCCTCAAAGTTCTATGGAATACTAAATAAATAAAAACAAATTTTACAAACCTGGCAGTGTCACCTCCTCTACCCTCCTCCTCCTCCTCTGGTGAGGATCTCACCTCCACCACCTCACAAGATGGTCCAGACTGGACCTCCATGATATATTCCTCCACCTCCACCTTGACCATCCTTCTCAGGTTCTTCCTATTTCCTTCCATCCTCACACAGACACACACAACTCTCACATGCGCACACACAGTTAACTAGCCACAACAGACACACACAACCAAGCAGCCACACACCATGCCACCGCACAGACAACTGAACTACCGTTTCCGGTTTTGGTATCATTCCTGGTCTCACGCGACGATGATACCAAAAATAAAATCTTTGTTGGTGCACAAATTGATATCAATACCAATAACAATACCAAAAACAAAATCTTTGTTTGAAATCGGTACCGATATCGATAACGACAATGATAATGAAAAACAACATTTCATGAACAATGATAATGAAAATGACACATTTTAATAATGAAAACCATTAAAAAAAATGACATGGGGCCCTGGTACACACCCCTAGTTTCTTTGACTTTGTGGAAGCTAGAATTCACCCCTTTTATCCCATGGCAGGAATTCTTCCCTCTTCCCCCCCCCCCCCCCCCCCAATACAACAAATAGCTGATGTGGAGAAATTCCTTCACTCCGTCATTTTAGACAATACCTGTGCTAGGAGTAGTCTTGGAGTGATGTAGGAAGAAGTCAATAGGCAGAGTAACTTACTTAGAAGCTGGAAATCTCAGGATCTTGATGTGAAGCATCATAAGAGCCTTCACTTACCTGTTGTTGAGTAAATAGGGGTGGGAATTTCGGTTCCCCCGGTATCCGAAACTGCCGGTATTTTGCTGTACCGGCAGTTTTGGATTAACCCAGTAATCTGGGGTACCGGTACCGGTTCCCCGTGCCGGATTTTTTTACATTGCAGCCATTGAAATGAATGGCCGCAATGTAAAAAAACAACAACAAAAAACCCACTCACTTTCCCTCCCCCATCCAGGCTGCACAGGTGGAAGAGGGGACACCCCCCACCCACCCTGCCCAGCCTGATTTTTTAAAATTTAATTTTATATTTTAATCCAAAGTCCAGCTAGCAGCAGCCAGGGCGATCCCTGGGGTGGGGGTTGGTTTAACACCCCTCACCCCAGGGATCGCCCTTCCCCCCCACCCAGATCGCCTTACTTGTCTTGTGGGCAGTGGCGGCAGCAGCACAGCGCGGGTCTGGGTGGCTTCAGCGCTGGTGGCTGGCTTCCCGTCACTGCTTCACTAGGCCTTCCGGGGAACTTCTGGGTTTCCCCAGAAGGCCTAGTGAAGCGCTGAAGAGAAGCGAGCCACTAGCGCTGAAGCTGCCCGGACCTGCGCCGTGCTGTTGCCACTGCTGCCGCCACCGCCCAGAGGGCAAGTAAGGTGATCCCTGGGCGGGGGGGTAGGGCGATCCCTGGGGTGGGGGGTGTTAAATCACCACCCCCCACCCCAGGGATCGCCTAGTACCTGCTGTTGTGGGTTCCGGGTCACCGCCACGGGCGTGGTGGCGGCCTGGAGCCCGCACTAGCAGCCGGACTTCGGGTTAAACAAAATTTTAAAAATCCAGGCTGGGCAGGGTGGGTGGGTGGTGTTCCCCTTCCACCTGCGCAGCCGTGGGGGGGGACGTATGAGGTTTTTTCCATTGATTTCAATGGGGACCGTTCCCCATTGAAATCAATGGGGGAAAAACAGTACCGATATACCAGTTTTAATCCGGTAAACTGGCTTTTTGTAAACCGGTAACAGGTAAAACCGATAACCGGGTTTTTGCCCCAAGTCCCACCCCTAGTAAATATAATTGCAGGACATCTTTACAGGACAGCCAATTTGTTTGCCCACATTTTATTTCTAGCAGAACACAAAATCCAAGTCCCAGGGATCCAAGGCTATTAAAAATTTGATGGAGGGATCTAGATTTAAGTTTGTATTTTTTGTCCCATTTCTAGAAAATGTGACACAAGGATCTCACCCATATTAAAGCTGTGCAGCATTTTACAACTATAACTGCGACTTCCAACTAAATATTTCTCCTGAAATTCTTCATCACAGTAAATAAATAAGAACCACAACAATGTCCCAATAGTTTCCAATTCCTGGAGCACTCCTGGAACACTTGGCCATATTTTTAAGTGGAGAAATCAAAGTCTGAGGTGCTAAAAGCCTGTTGTTTAAAAACAAAGGATCAGCCCAAGCCCATATTTGGACTTCCTGCCACAGGCAAAACCTTCTCAATCCTCAGAGTCTCCGAGATTGCAATCTGCAAACTGAATATAGCAAACAGCCACCTGGTCCTAATTTTACTCTTGGCATTTGGAAAATTGTCCTTTTTTTTCCAGATTTCACATTACCGAGGCATCCCTGTAACTGACAAAATAATGACCTTAGAAACAAAGCATTGTTTACTGGGGATAATGAACTAGAAAATTTAGGATAATCCTGTCAGCAAACACCAGGTCCATTTTTGGCCTAACTCTTAATTTACTTTTTCTTGCATTTTTATACTTTCCCTGCCTATGCAGGAGTGAGGGTTGTTTCATATAGTATTTTTATTTGTATTGTACCCTTACTAGTGTACTCATTCTATACTCATGCTTGAAAGGAAAGGAGTATCAGGTGTGTTATTTAAATAGGATTAATAATAATCTCCTGTATTTCTTTCCTTCTTTTATTCATTTTAGTGGATAGTGCTGAGCTTGGATGTAGGCATACCACAGAATTAAATTTCACTGTCATTCTCTACTGAGCTGAAAACTATTCACATCCTCATATGTCACAAAGAAAGAAGTCTGATCAAAACTCCCCATTGGCCTCTCTATAGTCTATTCCCCATCTATCACCTTCACAAATGTCTAGGAGGGAAGGTCAATTTCGCAGAATGCCTAGAAGGTTAACAAGCTTGGGCTCTGGTGGCTCAAGGAAAGGAAGGAGTTACATTCTTCACAAACTTCATTTTCTAAATGGGTAGCCCTATGTAGAGTCCATCATAGTCATTTAATCCTCAAATGCATTGTAAACTCGGGTATTTCTTTTAAATGTCTTTCCTTGACTCCCATAAACATTTACAGGACTGGGAGATTTGCCATCAGTTTCAATAGTAACAGTACTGGGCTCCTCCTTATGACACCTGCAGCTATTATATATATGTGGAAACTGAAAGGCAGGGTGCTTATTTCCAGGACTCAAAGTAGAAACCATACTTGAATTTCTCTAATCCAGAGCCTTTCTTAATCCATCTTTCGGACATGTCTTTTGTCCCCTGCAATTCTTAAACACACTGTGTTACTATTGCAGTGTAACCAACCCTCTTATTTAGACACCACTGTAAAGTGAACAAAAAAGTATCCCCTCCCAGGTATCCAGACAAATGAGTTTCTGTTCCAGACACC
Source organism: Sphenodon punctatus (assembly GCA_003113815.1). Taxonomy (NCBI): domain Eukaryota; kingdom Metazoa; phylum Chordata; class Lepidosauria; order Sphenodontia; family Sphenodontidae; genus Sphenodon; species Sphenodon punctatus. Next base: position 544,693 of record QEPC01005340.1, read on the forward strand.
AGTCTAAGGCGATTACTTTAGGTATTAAGCAATGATAATCAATGGCTATAAAAATAAATAGGATCAAAAAACCTTTGGTTTAAGAGAGGAGTTAAGGCTCTTATAAATTCAACCATGCTCCAAAAAGCATAGAAAGTGAAAGTTTATTTATTTATTTATTTATTTATTTATGTATTTATTTATTGCTTCCATTTTTACCCCGCCCCTCTTGCAAAAGCAACTGGAGGCAGCTTACATTTCTAAAGATAAAACACACACAATATAAAATGGTTACAAATATAAATATGATACAACACGTAATAAAGAGCTAGACTAAAAACTCTGGTTGTGCATAAAAATACAAATAAGAATAAGAATAAAAATTAAAAATAAAGAATAAAAATACCCTCCCCATCCCACCCTCCCCCGCCAAAGGCCCAGCAAAAGAGCCAGGTCTTACAGTTCTGTCAGAAGGCAAGAAGATTTGGGCTAAGGAGAACCTCCACCAGGAGGGAATTCCAGAGCAATGGCACAGCCGCCAAGAACGCCCTCCTGTCCATCTGAACTCGCTGATAGCATGGAACTTCCAGGAGGGTGCCCCCGGACGACTGCAAGGACTGACCAGGGGGTGAGGCAATCGGTCAGATAAGCAGGGCCTAGGCCATGAAGGGCTTTAAAGATTAAGACCAGCACCTTAAATTGGGCCCAAAAGACAATAGGCAGTCAGTTCAGTGCTTGGAGCACAAGTGTTATGTGCTCTCCGTGGCTCTTGCTTTAACTTACACGCTATGTAGGCAGTAAAGACATTGTACAATCTCGCTTATAACTTAGGCTCCATGCACCTGTGCTTTGCCTTGGTCTTTCAGCCCCAATTCTCTTCCTCTGCAGATTGTGGGCAACACTGAAGCTGGGGACAACAAGCTCCTCCCCATCTCAATATTATGGACTTGATCCCTGTCTCCACTGTAGCCTATACATACAATTCTTTTCCACTCCTCACTGCTTCCAAGGTGTATCCCTGAATCACTCATCTCTCAGCCTTCTCCGCCCATTTACACCCCCAGAACCTGTCTGCCCATTGCAGATACATACACATTTCCCCACACCTGCCTGTCCCCCAGTCTTGTGTGTGCATATACATCACCCATTTTTCAGCCTTGTCCCCCAAAAACACTCCCTCAGGATCTGGATGCCCCCTCACAATACAGACACTTCCCCCACTGCCCAGCTGCCCCCGTCTTCTCTTCCTGTATACATCCTACATCTATAAATGTTGTTCCCCCACATATACAGCCCCCAGTACTCAGCTGTCCCATTCTCCCCAACCCAAATGAAAACATATAGGGAAAACTGACCCCCAGCTTCAGTGTTGCCCCCAACCTTTAGAGGAAGAGGACTGGGGATGAAAGACCAAGACAAACTGTGAGTGCATGGAACCTAAGTTATAAGAGAGCACAATATGTGAGACTGTACAATGTCTTCATTGTTTATATGGTGCACAAGTTAAGGTAGGAGCTTTAATTTACAATTTCCATGCTTTTTGGAGCATGGTTGAATTTTTAAAAGTCTTATCTGCTCCATTAAACTGAAGGGTATTTGATCCTATAATTTCCTTCAATTTCCATGGATTTTGAAAGGGGAATACACTAAATCCCCCCTCCTACAACACTATCAACATGGAAATAATAGACTGACTTTTTTTGGAATTTCCAGGACTTTTTCTTGAACTTTCCAGAACTTTTGGGGACTTTTAAAAACGCCTCACTCCCCACCATCAACCCAATCCTAAGCTTCATAGAGGAGACTGGCAGCTGGCTCAGGCCTCCTAGAGTGGAAAATATCCTTGTGACACTTCTCAATAGAGGGACCAGCCCACCCACTGAATCTGCACCCGTGTTCTCCGCATGCATGACATAACTTCATAAGTTCAGTCTCTCCTCTGGATAACATAGGAACTTCAAACATCAGAACTTAAAAACAACATGATGTATTTTAAAAATACACACTCAGAAATCATTAGAATGCAAACTTGAATTTTCTGACACCTCAAACTTCCAGACAGATAACTGTAAACACACTTTTCAAATGGTGGCAAAACACAGGGGGGAAAACAGTTCTGCCTCCAGTTTTCAAACTCATATAACTCAGCCATTTTGCAATGGAGTTTTCTGAAATTTGAACAGATTATCTCCCTTACTCCCTCCCTACAAACCTTCACAGTGATAGAACAAATCATATTAATTTTATAACAAGTACAAAGTGCAAGCTCTTTTAATTATAGAGCCATTCCTGTGTGATATGGTGACTGAACAATACTTATACGTGATGAGGAATGTATACAGTTTAATTTCAGCTATGTCATAATTTTTATGGAATTCACAAATGCTACTTTCAGGAAGTGTGATGCTGGCATGATCTAAATCTTGTTTTCTGGACTGAAAAATACGTAATTATTGCTTACATATTAGTAGTATTGGCATAATATAGGAAATAATGTAGCTGTCCTAAATCATCTGAGAAGGGTGGGGAAGAAATATAAATTAAATAAAATTAATTAAATAAATACAAATTTATTTAACAAGCTTCTTAAACTGAAGGTTTTTTGTCTAGGTAATTTGCCCTTCTTTTAAAACTTAATAGTTTTGTTAATGCATAAGCTGGCCCCAGACACAAGAACACTGCAGGTGCAGACATGTGCTCACCCATCCCCCTACATTCCCCACATGGAGCAACCTGTTTTTTCGCAGGTTTGTCTGTGCAGGGGTGATGGGTGGAGGTCCATGTTACACACAAGTAACTGCTTTCATACTACGTGGGTGCGTCTCATGTAAAAGAGGTCACACACTCATTCACACACGTGCTCTCACCTCTCACACACACACTCGTTTTAACTGATCATACACACAGTCATTCAGACAGGCTCTGAATATGCACACATGCTCTCATCTCACATGTTCTTCTCACACTGATCATACACTCATCCATACACACTACACACACATGCTTTCACCTCACACACTCATTCAAATTGATCAGTCATGCACACTAGACCAGGGGTGTAGCTAGGGTGCAATGGGCCCCTGGCCAAGAAGTCAAGATTGGCCCTCCTCTTTGTGTCCCATCAGCGGGCCTAGGGATGCCGCCCGGCTCAGTAGGCCTTGGAGCACTGCTATCAAACACACAAGACACCCAAAATGCAGCCAGCCTATTAAGCGCATTATGCCATGGAAAAAGACATATATAACCAGCTCAGTTGTGCCCCCATAATCAATACATGCTGCCCTCACCCCATAACCAGTTCATTTGCACCCCCACTCCCCATATAATCAATTCACGCTGCCCCCCACCCATAACCATTTCATTTGTGCCCCCAAAGCAGTGTGAATTGATTATATGGGGGTGCAAATGAACTGGTTATGGGGTGGGGGCGTAAAGACAGTATTCCTGTTAGCAATAACTTCATTAAGAAGAGTTAGTGAAATAGCAGCCATAATAATCTCAGAACCTTATTTGCAGATTTTCCAAGATAAAATAGATATTGCTATACATCCTAAAGTCCTACCTAAGGTAATATAAGACAGGTGTGAGAATGTGGCCCTTTTTATACGGGCCTCTCCCATCCATGAACACACAGATTTCTGTGTGTTGATGGGTGGGGAAGCCCCGGGTGGGGAAGCCCCGTGTGCACGCACCCATGGTGAGTGGGGGTGTTTGCACGCCCGTCTAACACTGATCCCTAACTCACACACACCCACCCACTCGTCCCCACGCACGGAGCAACCGGGGGAAACGGCGGTTACTCCGTGGGTGTGGATGAGTGGGGCGTGAGTGGGGATGCATGTGAGACCGTGTGCATGCCCCGCCCATGCACCAGCATGCCCACGGACCGCCCCCCCACCCGGTGGAGCCATGTAAAAATGGCCTGTGAGGAGCCACTTGAAGAACAGAAGGTTGATACCTTGTAAAAGGTTCTTTGAGCTGGCTACTAACATTCTCACAACACCCACCCTTCCAGCCCCGCATCGAATTTTTTTCTTATATTCCTAGAAAGGGTTGGAAGGAACTGTCATTCTGAGGGGGGAGAGTGCTTAGAGGAGCTCGAGACCATCACGCGGTCTATTATTTGAATAGGGTGAGCAAGCACAAACCAGTTGTGAGAATGTTAGAAGCCATCTCGAAGAACCTTCTTCACAAGGCAACAATCTTCTGATCACTCACAAGGCGAGGAGTTGTTTGCAAACAAACAGTTTTATCTCCCAGTCCCATCCGTGTCCCACTGCTGCTGTTGCTGCTGCAGCACTAATAGTAGGCAGAAGAAGGTGAGGGATGGGGACCCCCACACACACACCTTCAGCACCCACCTCATCTACGGTGGCCAGATATCCAAATTTTAGAGGACACTTATGAGAAATACAGGTTGCAGGGCTGCATTGGTTCTAATGAAGCCCTGCAACCTGTATTTTTCATTAGTACTCATTTTATAATACATTAACTGCTCATTTTATAATACATTTTGGGATCAGTTTTGGCTTTTAGAACTCAGAGCCATGCTATAGAACAGGCCCAGAGGTAAGGTGGGAGAGGGAGTACAGGAAATTACTGTCCCTCTCCACCCTGTAATTTTTTTGCCTCCCCTGTGGCAATCTTCAAATGGTTAAATGTTTATTATATTGCATAATCATGTATTTAACTAAATAAAGTTGTCTTAAAAGGTTTCTGACTGAGAATGTATTTTGAACGAAGTACATGAACTTTTGAAGGCAAGCACAATTACTCCTTTGTCCCGCAGTCTCTTTACTTCCTCCCACCCCAGCGTCCTAGCTATGAGCCTGATATAGAGAGTTCTAGAGATGAAACAACTACCCACAAAAATGGGTATACCCAGAGAAATTAGGTTACCTGACTTCATTCAGTACCATCAGGTACTGATCAGAACCCAATTAGTGCCCAATTTACAATAGCGTTTCTGTGATTGAATTTCCAGTTTTCCGATACCAATTTTTCATTTCTGCCATGTACTGAGATAGGAAAATGTATTTATTATTTATTTATTTGTTTGTTTATTTATTCAAAATCTTACGTCGCCCTTCCCCTATGGCTAAGGGCAGCTTGCAGCATAAGCCACCCATCAGGAACTTTTAGAAACCATGAAAAAATGTGAAACAGTAAGTTGGAATGGGTCGGTAAAATGGAAAATCGGTTGGTAAAACAGAAAATTGGCAACTTGATAATGGTAATATCTGGTATTTGGGGCAATTGGTTGCCCAGTTCAGTAACTGGGTACCAACTGGACACCTGACAGGCTACCAGGAATTACCCACGGGTAGCAAATTAGGTACCTGTTTCAGCTCTAGAAGATTCTAGAAGATGCACCCCTCCTGCAGCAGCACCAGGAGCATAATGTTTTTAGGGTGGGCAGACATCCCCGGCTCCTCCTCTGCCCTAGGCTCCTCCCCAGGGTGGCCAGAGACCTAACCCCCTTCGCCCCTTCTCCCATGCTGGCCCTGCCTCCCCCATCCCTGGAACTCCCTCCCTGAACACATTTGTTCTACTCCCTCACTTCCAACCTTCAAATCCCTCCAGAAAACCTACCTCTTTTGTCAGGCTTTTCCTAGTTACTCATCCCCACAGACTGCGCAGTGATGCTCCCTATCATTCAGGGTCCCCTTCTCCCCTGGAACTAAGTACATGCACCTGCAGCTTCTTAACTTTGTGAATGTATCTCTCTAAATGTTGCCTTGTCCCCACTAGATTGTAAGTCCTTTGGGGCAGGGACCTGTTTATAATTAATTATTGTTCAGTGCTAGGTACATTGATGGTGCGTTATACTTATTAATAATAATTATATGTAATTATGTCTATATGGGAGAGAAGGATGAGAGATGGGTGATGCAGAAGATGGAATGGGCCCCCTCCTGGTGGAATGGGCCACCAGCCAGAGGCACCTGGCACAGGTATACTATATGTGTAGGTGGTGCATATGAGCACCCAGGAACATAGGGTATTTTCAGACATTACGAGATCACAGTTAACCACAGTGAAACATGGTCAATCCCGCAGTGGGACCAAAACACCCTAAACATCTGTTTCGCGGGCGCCAGATGTTCACCACAGACAATCCCCACCAGGAGTCAAAATTAACCACGCTTCCAGAGCTCTGTCCCGGACCATCTCCGAAAGCATGGTCAATGCGATTCCCACTGGGAAACAATAAAAAGTAAAGTCTGAATGGCAACCACCGGCCAGAATCAAGCAAAATGATTCCCAGACAGGGACAAAGCACGCAACGCTGCTGCCAGGCAACTAGCAACAACACAGGCCACGGAGGGAGATTTAAAGGGAACAGAGCAGCAGGGGGACATGGTGGGATGGAGCGAGGCGGAAGGGAGAGGAGAGCGGTGGGAGAGAGAGCATGGCAGGAGAAGGTGGAG
>QEPC01005340.1:561186-582562 GCA_003113815.1 Sphenodon punctatus
CGAACTTTGTTTGACCTGCCAATCTTTTATCCCTCTGTGCTGAAGTTCTGGCAGGTGGCAGAATCTCATTGTATATACAGCTTGTCTGTGTCAGATCCCTACCTGACAGCAGCAGCAGATGTAGTGTTAGCGTATTAGCCCCAATATGTGCCAGCAGCAGGGTCTCAACTTGCAGACAGCCCCCCAGGAGGGGCAGGGCTTGTTTATGTGTTGGTAAACAGAGAGAAAGAGAGACAGACTCTTTTGGCAGCGGGCATCCATGGGTGGGTGCGGAGGAGTAGGCTTGTGGGGGGGCAGGCTTGCAGGTGGACAATGATGTCTACTGGCCAGTCAGGCACGAGCAGCGACAGCAAGCAGAATGGAATAACAGCCCCCTGTGACTGGAATGATGGTCCCAGAATCTTGTTGATGGTTCCGTTGATGGTTCCTGAGGCATGACTGCTTCAGGTACAGTGGAATGACATCTTATGGGAGCTGAATGATGTCCCTAGAAGTAGTGCATGGTTGGGCACACTTCATTCAATCGTGCAATAGGTAGGTATAGAAATGCACACAGGCAGGCATATAATACGTTCCTAAAATTCCAAGATGGAATTTTGTTATATTCCATCTCATTCTGGTATGCTTTTGCTGCTGCTGGATGTGGGCATCGGGCACAGATGGGAGTTCTTCCTGGTTCTGGCAGGTGACAGCTTGAGCTGGCCTCCCCTCCACCCCATCACTCTCATTCTAGCGGGGAGCCTCTCTCTCTCTGACCATATAGTGCAGGTGACAGCATGCGTGGGATCATGTCTGTCTCTTCTTCTAGCAGTGGGGTTACTTTCTCTCTCTCTCTTATTTCTCTCTCTCTCTCTCTTGGCAGCAACCTGGGCAGATAGAAAGGCACCTTGGCATGAGAGGCAGGAAGACGGGCTGAGGCAGGATTTGAGCTTGGCGGCAACCTGTGCTACAGAACCCTTGGCACAGACAGCATATATGCCTGGGGGCCATTGGCAGCAGCAGTAGCAGACATTGGTTGCCAGGGTACAGAAACCTTGGCACAGACAGCATATAGGCCTGGGGGGCCATTGGCAACATCATACAGTGGGTTCTGGGGTACAGAACCCTTGGCACAGACAGCATATAGGCCTGGGGGCCAATGGCACTAGCAGCAGCATACAGTGGGTTGCCAGGGTACAGAATTCCAAGGACATTGGTAGCCCTGTAGGAACATTGGAAGCAGCAGCACCTGCTCCAGCACCAACAGCAGCAGAGACAGATGCTAGGGATGGGCAAACGTGGTTCGGAAGTTTGGAGTTCGGAGCGAGCTCAACCAGTTCGGTCAACCGAACCGAACTTCTGAACCGAACTCGATTTTCGAACCGAACCAAATTTCCCAACTTGGTTCTGTTTGCCCATCCCTAACAGACACAGCCTCAAGTCCTGCAGGCTTTCCAGTGCCCTATGTGGCAGTGGAGGAGGGCACTGCCAGGAGGCAACGCTGAGCCACTGAAGCCTGTTGCCCCAAAGCAGGCCTGCTGAGCTTGGGGCATGGTGATGTGCTCGGGCTACTGATGCTGCCTACTGCCGCTCCCCTGGCATGGCCCCTTCCGCCTCTGGCACGTACCCCATTGCCTCCCCTATGGACAGCAGACCAGCCTCTCCTTCCCTTTGCCATTTCTCCCTCCAAAATAATGTTTTTATATTTTATTTTACTTTATTATTTTATTTTTTAATCTAATATTATATATATATATATATCCACTAAATCTAACTCCTATTAACTCTTCGAAAACCTATTGAACTAAATGGAATATCCTAATAATTAACTACAAAGGCCTCGTCCTATAAACACACTGTATCTCTATCTATCTCTATAACTAAGCTAACTACTATGTCTATCTCTCTATCTATCTATGTATGTATCTATCTATACAATATTACACAGGGAGGGGTACAAAACTGAAATGAAAATCAGTCTAATAATAATCCTCCTCTAAATAAATCCAAAACATAAGACAGGGGAAGGGAATAATCAGGGATGGAATAAGAGGGAGAGGGAAAGGATTCAATGGAGGGGGGAGGGAGGAAGGAAGATTGAACACAGGGAACACAGGGAGGGGTAAAAACAAAAAATAACACCTAAATTTATCTAATATAATCTAAATAAATGATAATATGGAGGTAAATGGGTTGGATGGGTGAAATAGGAGGATGATGGCAATGGATTAGGAATAGGAAGGAACAAAAACTGTTGGGAGAGGGAGCCTTCTGAAACACCTGCTGTTCAGGAACAGTGACTAGCTCAGAAGGTGTTGGCAGGGGGGAGGGCAATGAGTTTTGTTACTTGCTGCACCCACCTCACCGCAATCCCCATTTTCTCTTTGCAGCCTAGCCCATGGCCAATCGCAGACTGCGAAGCCAGTGGTCTGAGGAGAAAAGGGATGGTGATTGGGCAGGCTGGCTGCTACTTCAAGCCCCTCCACCCCTGGTGCCTGAAAGTCTGCTTCTCAGATGACCTCCCCCCTCCCTGTGCCTGCCTGTGTCAGGCAGTGGGTCACCAACTGGCTGTGGTCATGGTTTCTCCTGCCCAAACCACCCAAATGCGATCCGAACTGACCAAACTGTTCGGTTGTTTTGGAGTTCAGAATCAGGTTCGGTTCGGTAGGTTTGGGTTTGGGTTCGGTCATCTGAACAGGCCGAGTTCGGGCCGAACTCCACACTTCTGAACCACGTTCGCCCATCCCTAGTAAATTCTCAACATTTTTTTCTTATGTAAAAATTTGCAAATACTTTCATGAGTGAGAAAGGTCTTTGACCTGCTCTCACCGTTTACTTACCCATTTATGATCTTCAAAAGCAGTTCAGGAATGGATGAGAGAATGAAGAAGACTAGGGAAACTGCGATTGCTGCGTTAGTTCCAACTGTACAAGATGAAGGAAGGTGTTTTTACATACACCTTTCTCTTGCATGTTTGCTGCTGCAACTTTCTGTTGTCTAAATCACTCACCCGGATCTTAAACATCTGGCTCTTTGAACTTCTAAATCGTCCCATGGATTTAAGAAGTCCTTGATTTCTGTGGCTTTACAAATCTGGATCCTGTAATATCTGGTGTCTCCCAGAACTTGTGTGTGTAAAAAGTTCTCCTTGTAAACTGCTTTGCTCCTGAAAGTCATAGTCACGTCATTTCCATGGCAACCTCTCTCCTCTACAACTGAGCTCCCCAGCACCACTACTGCAGGCTGCCTCAGGGCAGCGTGTGTGTATGAAGAATGCATCCAGGAACTGACTTGTGGACTTCTAAACCCGGAGGATTGAAAGACCAGCACTTTAAGGTGTGTGTAAAAACAACCAAAGACAAAGCAGTTAAGGTGATACATTTTATTGGATCAACTTCTGTTGGTGAGAGTATGCAAGGTTTGGGCCAGACAGGGCCCTTCCTCAGACAAAGTCTTAATTAGAGACTGTGGAAATGAAGGCTAGTTGTATATCTGCAGTAGCCATCATTTGGATGGAAGAATACACTTCCTCCTGCTTGGGCAGGAGACAAATCAAAGGTTAATGCAATCTTTTCTTAGCAGAGGGACAGATTTCCAGTGCTGTTTGCTATTATCTGTAGTAGCTGCCTCTTCCATTCTCCACCTTTACTCTTTGAATAGGTGCCGAGAGTAGAGGGTTTACCGTTAACCCCCAAAACAAGACTACTCCTCTAATTTAATACCACAATACTTTTCCTTTGTGGGATTCTTAAAGAATAAAATACAACAATTATTTTCTGGAAACTGGAATATTAGGAGAGGGTGGAAGGAATTGATGGTTAAATATACAGATGTTAAAGAACTGGCTGAGCTGTGTGTGAGATAAAGGGTGTTTTTAAATAAGCAAGGCTGGGGGCGTGGCAGCTGCATGGCACAGCTTCAGAGCAGCCACTCAGGTGGAATGCATGGAGAGGGATTCTAATGGTCAGTTTCCAAGCATGGCTACCACAGCAGCTGCCTCACATTCTTCCTGCCACAGACCATAGAGGAGGGGGAAGCATGTCTTTGAAACTGACATGTTCTAAGTGTATACGCTGGGGAAACTGGGCTCCCCAACACTCGCAGCCAGTTCCTGTTACTTGCAAAGGCCGTGTCCCCCGCCTACGCCTATGAGCAGAGGACCTCTCTGCTGGCATGGCCAGCCACCCCAGTTCATATGGACAGGGGATGCGTGGATGCCTGTTGCTATGCACTTATGTGGCTTTCCCCCACACGGCACTCTCGAGGTTTCTCAGCAGTGCGCCATGAGTGGCTATGAATGGGTGCTGAATGGCTCACAGGAATGCACATCCCCGCGCATCACCTCCAGACAGGCAGTCAGATGAGTGGCTTCTAGATGGCCATGCATAGTAGCATCTCATTTTAAAACGACCAAAGACAACGCTTTAAAGAAACGTCAAGTTATTGGATTGCAGTGTGGTTCGGCTCTTAAGAGTTTAGCTAAAAAGTGCATTGGGGTGTCCTGTGTTTATTGCAAAAATGTACTGCTCACTCTGGTTAATTTTCAGTAATATAAGCAGAAATGAGTGATCATGCAGAGTAGATCTGTCAAATAAGAAGGCCCCATTTTTACATACCCCCTTTTTGTTTGGGGAGCATATTTTTAAAAGGACAACTTATTCCCAAATTCTGTTCCATAAATGACAGGTGAAGTCAAAGGCTATTATGGTTCCACCCCTCACCCCCAAAATAACACAACCCCCCACCATTTGTTAGGCTTTATTTCTGTAAAATCTAAGTTAGATTGGCTCAGATCCATTTCCCCTAGTTCCCTTTCTTGCGGGGGTGGTAGCATGTGATACTGAGGGCTTTGGGGCAGGATTTGGGGAGATTTAGAGGGATGAGCTTCAAGGCTGACAGAAGACTGGTTTAGGAGGGAAGAGGACTCATTATTCAGGGATGCCCAACTTCCTTTCAGTGGGATGTGAAGTCACAATGCTTCAAAAGAGGCATGGACCACAGGAAGTGGGTGAAGTGGAAATGGATGATGGAAGGGGCAAATGCTACCTCTTGCTCTACTGCTGGCACCCATAATGAGTTTCTGAGGGATTGGAGGCCAGAGCTGTCTCTGCCCCAGTCTGGACTGTTGGTGCTCCACTATAGTGCTTTCTCAGAGTGTGACTAACTGAAGCTGACTGTCTCTGCAAGCCTTGAGGGTGTGAGAAAAGGATACAGAAAGAGAGTGAGACCAACCAGAGTATCTACCTCTTTGGTTTCAATGGCTGAGCTCCTTTAAAGGATCCGTGCTATATATTATATGCATGCACACTGTGTCTCCTTATGCTCCCACTTCCAAATTTACACTATATGGGTACAATGCACACACGCATGCAAACGTACCATATTCTGAGTCCTGAGCGATGAAGGAAGCAGCTTTCTACTATTTCCCCTAATTTATTCACACCAAATGTCAGTACTGTGTCATATAAAAATCTTGAATGATTTTAAAACAAATGGTCCCTTGGGCAGGAAAATAGTTATAGTACCATTTCCAAAATGAATTGAATTTCTTTGGAATAGAAATAAAAAATGTGCCTGTTCTAGTGCATTTGTTGCCCAGGCTATTAGTAATTGACGGTTCCCTTCAACAAAAATCAAACATAATTCTTCAGCCTTTCATCCAGTTCAGCTGAATGGTAGCTGCCGGTGGAACCTTGTTGGACCCCATGAAGAAGAATTCATTGTCCTACTGCTGCATTTTCTGACACCCTCCTTTGGCATTAATTAGTACCAGATATTTGCTTCAAATGGCTGCAGAAACTATTTTTATTTTTTTGCTAAAGTGACTCATCATGGCAATGGCAGATATCTATTTAACCATATGCACGCAAGCTCTGGACAGACAGTTATTTTGGTATTCCTGGCTGGGAACATTTCCCTCCGCAAGTACAGTTGATGTTCATACATGGGCATCTTTGTCGGCCGTCATGCCTATTAATATGGCAACATGCCTACTCATCATATGGTAGGCTAATTTCACTAGGGCACGTTGCCAAAGGTTCAGATGGGACTGCAAGGGACACACCATCTTCCCTTTTCCCCAACAGAAATATGGCATTGATTTCACATGTCTCTTAATGCTGTGTAGGCCCATGAAGTAAGAATAATATCTGAGTAGCAGGACAATTAAGATAGAGGATGTGGGGAGATCTGAAAAATTGTCAAGAAACATGCTAGCATTTGTTCTATTGCTGGCATGGACACATTTTGACTAGGCCTTGGAACCCCATATCTTGCAAACTCAAACTCTCTGAATGCCCTTGGTCACCTCCTACTTCTGGGAGATGCCCTCTCCTTTGTCTCCTGGTGCTGAGCTTCATGCCCTGTTTCTGGCAGCCCTTTCTCATGTTTCTACTGAGCTTTCTGGAGCCTCATACATGGGGTGTTAACAAAAGTGATGGTGGAGCTCTACCGTTGCAACCCAACCCGGGTCAGGAACCCACTGACAACACAGTCCCGACCGAGTCCAGCCAGCAAACAAACTTGACAGCAGCTGGGCTGCTGTGGAAGACAGAGAACCACATGAACGTGCAGCCTCTCCTGCGCTGTGCCCAGTGACCCCCACCCACTGCGGGTGCCATTCCCCCACATCTGCCACCCATTCATTCCCCCACATCTGCCACGGCATTCTCATGGGTGCCCCCACACACGTGTGGGGGGGGGGTTGCCTGTGTGAAACGGGCCTAGGTTGGAGGGCACTTGACTTAGGCAAGAGATGACATAGTGATGAAAGCACTAGGATCCAGGTCAGAAGAATACTCCCACTGTCGCTAGCATCAATGTAGCTGCATCAGCAGAGATTTCCTGAGACTTGCCAATGCTGAGGCAGACTCAGATAAGGGTTTTTTGTTGTTTTTTTAAGCCCCCACAAACGCATACAGATCTGTTCAGTGATTCAGTCCACATGCTTCTAAACTCCTCTCCTCCTCCCACATTCCTTATGATACTTTGGGAAAAATTAAGCTCTTAAAATAATTTGTTCATGTTTTCTGCTCACTTCTTCACATTTCTCCTCTCTCCTTCTGCTTCTCTTCTACTCTCTGAGGCCATCTCCAACATGGCTTAAGGCAGCAAATCCACCACAAAACGACAGGTCTGTTCCCTCCTGTCTCCCCCTCTCCAAAATTTCAAGATGAAAATGTGAAATATCTCTCTCTCTTTGTGCCCCTGTTCCACCACTATGTTCATATATTTCTCTAGTGCTGAATCTGTGGCCCTGGAAGGGACTCTGCAGTACAGAGTTCTCCCACTTGTTGACAAACCGGAAGGTGTTCAATAGTCTATGGGCGTTTTTACACACACCTTAAAGTGCTGGTCTTTCAATCTTCTGGGTTTACAAGTTCACAAGTAAGTTCCGGATGCATTCTTCACTCACTCACTCACACTCTCTCACACACACACACACACACACACGCTCCCATGAGGCAGTCCTTGGATGCATTCTTCACACAAACACACTGCCCTGAAGCAGCCTAAAGTAGCCGTAGCTGTACACAGGAGGGGTTGCCATGGAAACCAAGTGATCACAGCTGCCCAGAGCAAAGTAGTTTACCAGGAGAACTTTTTACACACACAAGTTCTGGGAGGCACCTGGATGTTACAGGATCCAGATTTGTAAAACCACAGAGATCGAGGACTTCTTAAATCTGTGAGAATTTGCAGAAGTTCAAAGAGTCAGATGCTTAAGATCTGGGTGAGTGATTTAGACACACAGAAAGTTCAGGATGTAACAACAAACATGCAGGAGAAATGTGTGTGTAAAAACACCCTGTATCTCACCACAGTCACAATATCCAGCTCTTGTAGACACTGCCCTGCTTTCGCATGTTGTCCTTTGATCTTTGGCAGGTCGAAGACCCTAGACACCCACTTTATGGTGCCATTGTGGCTGATAACTACTTAACATCGTAAAGGAGCTTCCTCACTATGGCAAAGCCATTGGAAGCATTTCTAGCAACCACTTGACTGCAAATGTGGCAAAGACTAGATGTTTTGGGCAAGGCTTTAAAAATGCCCACGGATGTTGCTAAACATTTTCTGGCAGGGACAGTCAAGCTGGCCAACCTGGAGGAGTCTAAATCACCTTCAAACAAGAGTCAAAGAAGAAAATGTAATGGAGCTAAGCTGTGCTACCTTGGATGGAACGGTTCCTTTCACATTATAATTTTGTTCTGTATAGCACATATAGTTCTGTATTCACTATAATAGGGGCAGGAGGTAAAGCCACATGGGGACCCACAAGCCTACAGGGCTGGTCCCTGCTGCTGGAACAGCTGGGGTGGAAAGAGGTCCCATTCCATCTTCTGCAGCATGGCCCATTCCAACCTAGACTGCGTTCCCACCTGCAGTGGCAGTGGCAACAGCGGGAGGGGCAAGGGAGCCAAATCCTGCCCTGACATGCGCGAGAGAAGCCATGGCAGATCCCCATTCACACCAGCTCTTTTCCCATCAGCCAGCTCCTCCATGCTGCTGTGTCTTCCCTCGTCCCTCATGCTGCCGCCACTGCCGCTGCTGGTGGGAATGCAGCCTTAGCTATAGCACCTTCTGTGAGAATATTTCCAAGATTTTTTTTTGTTAACCTCAGTGATCAGCAGAGAAGCCATGTTGGATGCAGATTTGGTTTGCAGCTGTCCTGAGCCTTTGAGGAAGGGTGGGGTATAAATTTAAATAAATAAATAAAACAAAGGTAGCCCAGAGGCCCACAAGTGATTTTTGATGGCCAGACCAGGGTGATGCATCGAGTTCATATTCTGCTTTGCTATAGACTCACAAACTCTTCTTATGACAGTCTGCCAATTATCAGACTGTAACCAAAAAATAGAAAGTTAGGGTTGCTTGTTTGTTTGTTTGTTTTTTATCCAAGACAGAACCAAAATAATGGAAGCAGTTCCTGGCTCAGAGAGTTTGAGGAAAGGGTATCTTGGCAGCAGATAAATTACAATCGGCAAAGCTATAGAAATGAATCTTCTTCAAGAAAAAGCAGTAAAATTGCCTGGGAAGAGAAAGCAAATGAATTAAAGCATAGCCTTCTCCAAAGGCAGGCATGGGAGCAAATATGCAGAAGCAGTAAAGTTGGAGTGTGGAGCATAGAAAAGAGAATAGAGGTGAAAGAAGAAGCCATGGAATTGAGAGGATGATGAGTTGGGACGAGACCATGGAAGGGTCTGAGAGTAGTAGAGAAGTGACAAAGAATGATAGAGTGGAGATAAACGATATTATGACTGAAGGGTCAGAAGTGTGAGAGATGGGAGGGAAATCTTTGAAAGATAAGGAGTGATGGGGGATAGAAGGAATTTAGAGGCAGTGTTTAGGATGCAACCATGCACATTAAAACCAACCAAAGTATCACCACGAGAATGTGGCAGGGGCATAGCTACCATAGGGACAGGTGGGACATTTGTCCTGGGACCCAGGCTGGGAGGGTGGAAATTCCTCCTGTTCTGTTTGTGACGTGGCCAAGCGGAGACAGAGCAGAAGCGCTGGAAGCACGCAGGATGGAGCAAGCACTGTTGGTGGCACAAGGGAGGCAGCACAGCAGGCTCAGGCGCAGCAAGAGAAGAAGGGGTGCTGCAGTGGTGTCAGGACTGGAGGTGATCAGAGCAGAGGAGAGAGCGGTAGTAGCCTGGTGCCAGTCCCAGGAGAAGTTTGAGAGCAGCAGGAGTGTTTGGGGAGCAGCAGTGCCCTGCCCTTGAGTCTGTGTGGAGGTCATGTGGGGGCTGGATGGGGATAGGGGGTCTGAAGTGTGCGGGTGGGCTGTGGGGGCAGGAGTGGATGGGGAAGGCGGTCTGTGGGGTCTGTGTGGGGGCAGGGAGGCTGGGGGTGTATTGGGGGAAACCGGGTGGTGGGTCTGTGTGAGGGCTGTGGGAGCAGGGGATCTGCGTGGTCAGTGTGGGTCAGTGTAAGTTGACTGTCTTCTGCAATAAGGATGCTGGGGGAGGGACAAGGGAGAAAAGGGTGATGTGTGGGCAGATCCATTTCTTGCACCTTCACCCATTCCAACCTAGCTATTTATTAATTTATTTATATTATTTATTTCGTTATATTTATATGCCGCCCCCCCATGCCTACGGCATCTTGGGGCAGCTTCCAACATAATATAAAATAGTTTTTAAAACACGTTTTAAACATAAAACAAATTTAAAACACCCCCCACAAAAATTAACCCACCACCCCGCCCTCCCCTCCGAAGGCCTGGGCGAACAGCCAAGTCTTACAAATACATTGAAAGACCAACAGGCCCGGGGCCAGGCCAACTATGACCCTGGAATGTGGGCTGAGGAAAAAGTGGCAGGTGTTATTCTAAGGCTGTCAACCGATCAAGTGAGGTAGTCAGTGACAAGCAACAAGAGGTAGTATAGTTTGCACATATTAATAAATTTAACGTCACGGCCCTCCCATAAAAAAGCCAAACATCTATTTTACAGGTAGGAGAAAGAGAATTACAGAGCTTAAGTCTTCTGGCCAGCAAAATATTTCAGCATATATCTAGTTTTAAGCATAAGACTTGAGCAGCTACAATAAAAACCAGTGGGATTTGTTCTTTTGTGGGATTTGTTCCATCTGAGGCAGAGGTTCTTGCTAGTTTGCTGCCTCTGTGACTTGTAACAAGCCCATGGTACAGTCACCAATGGCCCACAGAAGCCCTGATTCTCAGCTCTCTGATGTAAGCAGTGTTTCCAGCTTTGTTTGCAGTTTATTGCAGTACTGTTTATTTGCAGTACTATTTTGATACTCCCAGGACTCATTATTTTGGTTCTTCCAGTACACATTATTTTGTTCTCTTCAATTACTTTGGTATTTTGACATTTCATTATTTGGTACTCTGTGTCCTCAGCATTACTATTTGGCAGGTTTCTTTGAACTTTTGAATGTGAATGTGATTGGTCCTTCTGTGTGATGCCATGCAGGAGAAAGTTACAAAAGTTCTGAATAAGGAATAAAGTTACCAAAGTGAACAAATTCCTGAAGTAAACAAAATACCAAATAATCAAAGATACGAAGAAGCTAATTTCATAATAGTGATGAAAGACTAATTTAGGATTTATTTCAGCCTGGTAGTAAGGGATGGCTGCTGGTATAGTATAGTATAGTATAGTATAGTATAGTATAGTATAGTTGCTGCTATAGTTCAACGTGGTAGCTACCACTCCTCGGTGGGGGTTGCTGTGGACCAGCCCAGGGTACAGAATTGAGGACTTCTGAGCTGGGCCAAGCACTGCTACTCCAGAGCCCTAAGGGTCCCCATAACCGGCATCTGGCTTCTGGGTAAGCAGGGACATCCTTAAGCAGGACCAGTAGGTCCCATGGCCTAGGCCCGCAGTGAAAGAGGGCCCTGCAGGGAGACCAGTCCTGAGTGTCTCAGGCCCATTGCTCCAGAGGCCCCGGGACAATCTATTTCTGCAGAGCCCTCTTGCCGCCCCTGACTCTCAGCCCTCAGGGGGCAGTGCCCTGAAGGTCCCTGCCCCACCCCTTTTCTCACTTTTAGTGAATCACTGATCCCTAAATCCCCCCTGCCAGATGTGTGTGCGCGCATGTGTGTACATGTGTGAGAAAGGGAAAGAATGTGCTTGGGTATGTGTGGGAAAACCTGTGTGTGTGTGTGAAAACATTTATTTATTTATATTTAACATATGACACTTCTGTGTTTTTGTAAGCAAATACCAGATTACTAATTGTGAAAGGGATGGGTATATGGAGGGCAGGGCCATAGGGCCCCTGCATTTTATTTTTGCCCTGGGCCCCATAAATTCTAAGGCTGGCCCTCTGAGTTGAACTGCTCTAGTGCCCATTAAGGGAGGTCAGGGTAGAAGAGTTCCACTAAGCTTGAGCACCATGGCGGTTCTGCTGTCATTTGAGATACCTTCAGGAATGAATCCAAGGCAGCTGCCCAATTTATCCAGCCCTGGTTATAGCAGGAAGAACAGGGAAGTTACTCTTAGTGGCTGCAACATTTCTGGAAGTCTACCTAGATACCAGCATTAAGCTGTGCTTATATCTCCGTTAAAGAGGGATAGGGAGATCTCAGTGGAGACAGAGCTTTAGATCAGCTGGGCTTATGGAGAAGAGATGTTTCATGTGTTAATATTCTCAGATCCTGTGCATTTTGCTACAGGATTGGTCTGCTTAAGGCTTCAGAGTCTGCTATCAACTGCTGACAGCAAATCCGTGGTTAAAAAAGCATTGCAGAAACACAAACTATTGTCCAAGGCTATATCAAATGTTTGAACTATAGAGCACAGGCACTTCTGAAGAGTCAGATTCCTCTGCATTTATTTTCTGTCACATCATATAGACCGAGAAATCATCTTTGAAATAAAACAAAAGGGTTGGAAATGTCTTCATATGTGTGTGCATATGTATGTTTATTTGTGCTGAATATTTGCTGTGCTATGTGCATAATTTAAAAAGGGGCTTGTGAAAATTTGTACAGAAACATGATCTAAAAGCTTTTGTTCAATGTTGTTTGAAAGTTTTTCATATGCTGTTTTGACTTCATATATAAAATAATCACCAAGATTGTTTAGTGCTCCCTTTGAAACTGACTGGTAATACTTTCCGCAAAATCCTGGCAACTCTGGCCAGTGCTTAATCAAAGAAGGAATTAAGCTACGTTGCAGGAAATTTTCTTTCATAATATAATTTAAAATCAGAGTATAATAATAATCATGTACCATTATGTGTAAATATAGTATCAGTATGAACTCCAGAAACTGATTTAAAAACCTTTGAGTGAAGGTATGGGGGTAGCTTTCCCCACACCTCCGCCCCAGCTACCAGGAAGGACCAGGATTAGGGTTGCTGCAGTTTGACTCTGAGACTCCCATACACCAAAATGGGAGTCTCAGGGTTAAACTGTGAGAAGAGGCAACCTTAACCAGGACTCCAAATTTCTCTCAGTAGGCTACGGCTTGTATGTCATAGTGGCTGTATGTAGTGTTTTTACTGAGTTGACTACAGATAACTACAGATTTGGCCCAGTGCCTGCTTCACTGGAGTGGCTGAAAGGGACTTTACAGCAATGTGTTGCTCCTGCCCATTTATGCTACAAGGACTCAATTTTAGAAAAATTAAAACTAATTTGTAACCATGTCCTCTTTTAATTTGCATAGCAACTGCAATGCAAAGCAAGAAAATCATTCCAAATTACCAATAAATGATGGACTCAATATTTCACTAGTACCACTCTTGAGTTCTAGATTGACTCTAATTGTATTACCTAAGCTTTTTAAACCTAACAGCTATTGAATGTCAATGAGAGTTTGGCACCTAATTCCCATCTGCACCTTTGAAAATCTCCCCATAGTTAACTTTTAAAAACATGCCCTTATTCTTTTATAAGAAAAAACCTAAAACTAAAATATTTACATAGTTAGAACAGTCCAGAATTCTACTAGATACTCTGCTTAATTTCCCCCTTGTGCAGGAATCACTCATCAAACAGTCTACATATTTGAAGGCGGCTGTAATGGATTTTCTGAGTATTCTCAGGATCTGGCCAAGAATATGGGCTTGGGTAAGTGCTTACAGGATGTGACTCTTTTAGAAGGCCCATAAACCCAGCACTAACGGCTAACTGACCCCAGCAGGGATCAAGAGCAAGAAACAATGGGCAATACACTGATCCTGTGGCTCAAAAGGAAAAGTTTCAGCAAGGGACTTCACCTCAGATTAACCCAGGGCCTGGCTCGACGGAAGTGGGAGGGAGGAGGGAAGTATAGAGTCTCCAATGGGAAGCCAAGGCTGGAGACCCAAAGGAACGGGCCTGAGTCCTGCTGGAGGAGGATGACTCTATGTTGTGGTACATGGAAATAAACTAATATGAATTTGATCTTCATGAAAGCAAAATATTGACATCCCTAGCATCTGAGATCCTTTATTTATCCACAGGAGATGTCAAACACAGACAACAACAGGACCTAACTGATCCCACTGGGCCCACGTAGGGTTGGGGTACTCTGTCTGCCCACGTCCCTCAGGCAGGGCAAGCTTCTCCACTTACAGGAGTCCCAGACCTATACTAAGCACTGTAACATCATGACATTCCACTGCGGAAGGCACAGCATGGCCATGTCAGAAAGCAACAGGAACTTGTCTGATGTTGCTCTACCTCTTGAAGAGCTCTGTGACAGCGCTTGGTGGGAAGAAGGGCCAACCAGTCCAATTAGGCATGGGCTCAGAAGTACACAAAGAATAAGATCTAGGTGTGAAAAACATAACATTATGAAGGAACCTCGAGTGCCATCTAGTCCAACCCCCTGTCTGGATGCAGGATGACTACAACTATAATATTCCAGATCAAAGGTAATGAAATCAGTGGGTGAGATTTTCAAATGTTAAATGGGAATTTTTCCTAAGACACTGGGCATTTTTGAAAATCTCACCTATAATCTCTGCTGAAGCTCCCAACAGGGAGGGTGAATTGAGTGATATGCCCTCTTGTCCACAACCAAGAGAAGAGAAGGAAGAGTGCATTTTCAAAGCACTTATAGGATTTAAGACCAGAGACACAATTGGCTTCCTCCTGGAGTCTACCTACACTTTCTACATCAAAAGTCACCAAATAGTAGAAAGACAGAAATGCCTTGTGTCACTATCAACTAGGAATGTGCGAACAGAACGGGGTTCAGATGTTCGGCCGTTTGGTCGTTTGGTTCGAAAACCGAGTTCGGGTTCGATCGTTCGGTTCCAAAACCGAGTTCAGGTTTGTTCATTCAGTTCGGTGGAGTTCGGACCCACCGTGAGGCTTGGGGCACTCCAGGGACCCCCAGGAGTGCCCATGGCAGCATGGCAGCTCATCAGAGACTCAGCAGCAGCAGCAGAAACCAGGAAGATTTGGTGCTTGGCACCCCAGGTTGTCTGGGCAGGCAGGCTCGGCGCTTGGCCCCTGGGGGTGCCCATGGCAGCATGGCAGCTCATCAGAGACTCAGCAGCAGCAGCAGAAACCAGGAAGGCTTGGTGCTTGGCATCCCGGGTTGCCCTGGCATTGCAGGCTGGCAGGCCTCCAGTTCTGCTC
Organism: Sphenodon punctatus; assembly: GCA_003113815.1. Classification (NCBI taxonomy): domain Eukaryota; kingdom Metazoa; phylum Chordata; class Lepidosauria; order Sphenodontia; family Sphenodontidae; genus Sphenodon; species Sphenodon punctatus. The sequence continues at coordinate 576,219 of QEPC01005340.1, forward strand.
GCTCTATGCTGGCTGGGTTCTCCATTTCTAGTTGCCATCATGGCAGGCGGTGGCTGGCTGGCTGGCTGGCTGGCCATGTGAATCACCACCAGGCATGGCTACTTGACCAATCTGTAGAAGAGTTGGTTGAGATCTGGTGAGTAGGATGCCAGCCTGAAATGCCCAGCCCCATATGGGGAGGGAGGAGGCTGTAGGAGGGAGGATGTGGAGCAACCCAAAAGACTGAAATGACAGACACATTCACTGGACAATTACTGCATGCTTCCAGCTTCACAGGACCAATTGGTAGTGGCTTTGAGGCTGGCATAGGGGGCAGCCCTCAGGTGGGCATCGAAGGGACATAACTGGGACTTTGGGGATAGCATCCCAGAAATCAGGAGACACAGTTTACACATCCAGGCTGGCCAATCACAATCACATCCTGCAGCACTGTGACAGAGGACATAAGAGAATCTCTATTGGCTCTTTCCTAAACAGATGCTTCTGAGTTCCCAGTAACAACAAGTGGGGGAGAGATATTGGGATGGTCACAGCACAGAATGAGGATATTTGGTTGACATTTCTGCTGGTCAATTGACATCACAAACCGATCTTATACCACAGTGACATGTAAGAGAATCCCTGGCGTAGGCGCCTTCTCTGCATATGCTGTGCAGGCATATAAAATTTGGACCCTTTATAACATCTTTCTGATATTTGGCAGAGATGATCATGAAAGTGTGATATACAGCCCTGCCAAAGTTCATGGTTGGACTACAAAGATGTTACAGTCAGATATACATTTGTAAGTTAATTGCTCCCTAATTGAGTGGGGGAGGAAGCTGGCATTCAGGCTAGCTGGCATGGGTGGAGCAGTGGCAGAGGCCCGACCAGGGCTTGGTGGATGGCACCCCCACTTTGCCTGGTGTTGCAGGCTTGGCTCGTATTCAACAGAACTAAAGAAGCTCTACTGCCAATTGGTCAGGCCTTGCCCGGTGGTGAATCACGTGAACACCCAGTAGCAGACATTGGATTTCCAGGGCACAGAACCCATGGCACAGCAGAGGTGGCATTGGCAGCAGCGAGCGGCAGACATTGAATTGCCAGGGCACAGAACTCGTGGCACAGCAGAGGCAGCATTGGCAGCAGCAGACATTGGATTTGCCAGGGCACAGAACCCGTGGCACAGCAGAGGTAGTATTTGCAGTGGAATACATTGGATTTGCTGGACACAGAACCTGTGGCACCGCAGAGACAGCAGCAGCAGGATTTGCCTGTGCGCAGCACCCGTGGAGCCAGGATGGTTGGATTTGCCAGGGTAGAGCACCCATGGACCAGAAGACATCAGCAGTGGGATTACCTGGCCAGTGGGGCACATCACCCACAGTTGCCAGGGAATACAGACAGCCACCTTGGCATGAGAGGCAGGCAGACTGGGGCAGTGTTCAAGCTTTGCCCACAGGGTGGGCAGACAGGCAGCATGGCATGAGCAGAAGGTAGACTGAGGCAGGCTTTGAGCTTTGCCCACAGGGCGGGCAGACAGGCAGCGTGACATAGGCAGAAGGCAGGCAGAGTGAGGCAGGCTTTTAGCTTTGCAACTTAGGCGGGCAGACAGGCAGCATGGCATGAGAGGCAGTAGGGAAGGCAGGCTGGAATCTTGGCAGGGCACTCAGATAGGCTGACAAAGACTGCAATGTCATTTTTGTTATTGTCATTATTGATAACGATACCAATCTCAAAGATTTTATTTTTGTTATCATTATAGATATCGTTTGGTCTCGTGATCTCATAAGACCAAAAACTGGAAATGGTATTTCGATCGTGTGTGTTCTCGTGTGCAGTGGAGTGGTATCTGTGTCTGGCTTGTGCAAAGTGAAGCGTGAAAACTTGGTTGTGAGCATGTGTGTGTGTGTGTGTGTGTGTTGTGGCTGTGTGTGTGTGTGGTTTGGTTGAGATAGAAGGAGAAGGAAGAAGTGGTGTTGGGGGGGGGGATGAGGCCGAGGAGGGTCAAGGTGGAGGAGGAAGAAGTGGAGGCCAGGCTGGACTATCTGGTGAGGTGGTGGAGGTCAGCTCCTCGCCAGAGGAGGAAGAGGGCAGAGGAGGTGCCACTGCTGCCAGATTTGTAAAATTTATTTTTGTTTATTGTTCCATATAACTTTGAGGACAAGAAGAATACTATCCTTTAGAGTGAGATCCCTGGCGTGCGGGTGGGTGGGTGGGTGGTGGGCAGTCAGGCACAAACAGTGGGCATCAGCAGGTGGCAGCGGATTGGCAGGATTTGCACGTGTCTTATTTCTGGGTCTGCCAGAGAGGGGGGTGGCTCTTCCAGCAGTCAGGCATGAGCCGCAGCACCCACCCAGATACGTGCCAGGCAGGGTTTCAGCTTGCCAACACTGGCACCCACAAGAAGGGCAGGATTTGCACGTGTCTGGGTCTGCAACTGGTATTTCTGGGTCTGCAACAGAGAGAGATGGGGAGGGAGTGGGCTATTCCAGCAGCAGCAGCAGCATCCAGAGTCTCAACTTGCAGACACTACAGCACCACAGATGGTGGTGGTGTACGTGGGCGAAAGGGAAAGAGGTGAGTAGGCAGCACTGCAGCATCATCCATCCACTTGGTGTGGGAGAATGGGTATTGGTCTGGGAAAGACTAGAGGCATCACCATGAATGCATGATATTATGCATAGGGGTTTTTGTGTTCCTGTTTCAGAGAGGATGATGATGAGGACGCTGCTACTCCCGGCACATCATGGCGGACCTCTCAAGGTCAAACCAGGCCAATGAGGTCCACGGTATCGAAATATTTCCATACACTCCAAAGGTGGATTCGCAGAATGCAAGGTAAGGCACAGGGGCTGGAACAACAGGGAATGGATTGCCCTATGACCTGTTAGGAATTTCCCCGTAGAGAGAGAGATTTACCAGCCACCCACTTGTGGAGACAGAATGCAGACAGGGCTGATATACCATTGGTCTGACACAGTATGGCACTTCTTATGTTCCTATCTTTTTATGTTCTTTAGATCTGCAACAAAAAGATAAAAAGAGGGTCACCGGGGACCATCTCGGGACTGATTGCCCATGTGGAGACTGTCCACTTCATAGAGGTCATGTGGGATGTTTCTCGGGCTGGAAGGCGCAGGGACTCCAGGGAGGAACATCGTGCTAAGGAAAGGGTGAGGACACGGCAGAAGCCCCACCCTCAAAGCCCTTCCCCGTCCAGCTCTGCTGAGGAGTCTCCCGCCCTCCATGAAGAGACGCACGAGGCAAGGGCATTTCAGGCCGAACTTTCGAGGCCCACAAAAAAATATATGTCCGGGTTCAGGGTCCACGTCCGCAATATGGAAGACAGGTTGGTGGAGCAGTTTGAGGAACTCTAAGTAAGGGAGTGCCAGGCGGAGGCATACCGCGAGTACCTCTGCACAGAGAAAGACACCCTTGAATGGTTCCGCCAGTCTCTTGTAACATGGAAGGTGTCCATGGAGGAGGCCCTGGACTTTTCCAGGTGACATGGGGTTGAGGTGTACGAGGTGACCACCCCTCGGGCCCTTGCACCACTGTCTCCTTTACCCCATGTTCTGGGGGACAGGCCCAACGACCCCTCATTTATTTTCCTTTCTTTTTATATTAATGTTTGTTTTTTAAAAAGTTTTTCCAAAGTTGTAATGTTGTTTTAAAAGTTTTTATAGAAGTTATATTTGTTACCAGCTGAGTTTTGACCTATCCAATCTTTTATCCCTCTGTGCTGCTTCTGGCAGGTGACAGAATCTCATTGTATAGACAGCTTGTCAGATTTCTACCTGACAGCAATGGCACATGGAGCGTATTAGTCCCAAGATGTGCCAGAAGGGTCTCAGCTTGCAGACAGCCCCCCAGGAGGGACAGGGCTTGTGTCTGTGTGGGTGTGCCAGAGAGAGAGAGAGGCTGTGGAAGTCTGGCAGAGGCATAAGCCGGCATCGGCAGGTGCACTGCCCACTCTCACAGAGAGATTGCCACACGGGGGGAAGCCTTGGGAAGCTGAATTGTGATATATAATACTTGGTTACATTTGTCGGTTGGTCCTTTGAAGCCCTCGAGTGGAGAGGTGTGTTCAGCTCGTAGAAAGATCACCCCAGGAGGGGGGAAGACTTGCAGACAGAGTGTCAGGTAAAGCAGCCAGCCAGGGATATCGTATTTCCTGTGAGGGGGTGCCAGAGAGAAAGAGAGAGAGGCTCTTGGGCAGCGGGCAGCAGGCGGGTGGGTACTGGTGGCCAGAGGGGCTCTTTCAGCAGCTTCAGCAGGCATCCGCGGGTCGGTGCAGAGGAGTAGGCTGGTGGTGGGCCAGGCTGGCGGTCGGGTGTGGGTGGCCACTGGCCAGTCAGGCACGAGCAGCAGCAGCATGCAGATGATGGTTCTTGGGACTTGAGTGACTGCATACAGTGGAATGGAATGACAGCCCCCCATGACTGGAATGATGGTTCCGGGATCCTGATGATGGTTCCTGGGACTGGAGTGGCTGCTTCAGGTACAGTGGAATGACAGCCCATGGGAGTTGAATGATGTCCCGAGAATTAGTGCTTGGTTGGGCACACTTCATTCAATCATTCCAATAGGTGGTACAGGGAGTTACAGGTGATAAAAGGAGGCACACAGGCAGGGGCACATAATTACGTTGTGTGTTATTTCCATCTCATTCCGGTAGTTTTGCTGCTGGATGTGGGCACTGAGCATGAGAACTGATGAGATCTCTCGCTGGTTCTGGCAAGTGGCAGCTTGAGCTGGATACACCTCTCCCCCTCCACCCCCATCTCTCTCATTCTAGCGGGGAGCCTCTCTCTCTCTCCCTCTCTCTCTCTCTCCCTCTCTCTCTCTCTGGCATATACTGCAGGTGACAGCATGGGTGGGATCGTGTCTGTCTCTCCATCTAGCAGTGGGGAGATTCTCTCTCTCTCCACCAGCAGGTTGCTACCTCCTAAAAAAAGAATCTTTGCACTGGCTCTCATCATTGTTACCACACCACCCTGCATTCCATCCTTGCATAGACTTGTCTTATAGCCCTAAAAAGGGTTAGATGGAACTGTCATTCTGAAAGGGAGCATGCTTCTTAGCCTAGAGAGGAGCTCGATGCCATCAGGACAGGCATGCCATGGTGGTGGGCAGTTGCTTGGGCACAAGCAGAAGGTTGCTACCTGATAAAGAAAAGGTGGAATGACAGCTCCCTGTGAGCAGAATGACGGCCCCAGAACCCTGATTGTGGGTCCTGGGGCTGGAGTGACTGGCTGCTTCTTGATGCTGTGGAATGACAGCACCCCGTGAGTGGAATGACAGCCCCAGAACCCTGATGGTGCATCCTAGGACAGGAGTGGCAGCTTCTGGATGATGTGGATGGACAGCTCTCCCTGCCTGTAATGTAGGCCCCAGAACCCTGATGGTGGGTCCTGGGGCTGGAGTGGCTGGCTGCCTATGAAGTGAGGAGACTCAGAGGTCATATTTTATAATGCTGGATAGATACCTCCTCTAAGTATGAATTGCTGCCTGTGTCCAACAGGAGCAGAGCCAGTTCTCCCTGGACTGGGTTGTAAGCGAATAAGGACCCTCCCCTCCATGTGGGTCGGCGGAATGACAGCCCAAGAACCCTGATGGTGGGTCCTGGGACAGGAGTGGCAGCTTCTCAATGATGTGGATGGACAGCCTGTGCCTGTAATGTTGACCCCAGAACCCTGAGGGTGGGTCCTGGGGCTGGAGTGGCTGGAGAACTTTGAAGGCCGAAGTGGAGAAGGGTTCCATGTGAACAGCAGTTGAACATGGGTCAGTCGGTCCTAAAAGATAGGCGAACGCCGTTCCGAAGGGATGGACGATGGCTTGCGTTGCCCTTGGCTGACTGAAAGGGAGTCGGGTTCAATTCCCCAAATCCAGAATGGCGGAGATGCTGGAGTCACGGCCAGGAACGGTCTCAGCACGAAGACCTCATGAGCCAGGATCTCCCATTCCACCCCATTGTTCACCCAGCCTCCGCCCACTGGCGCACTCATCTGAGCTATGGCCAGGGCCCCGAGCAAAACGCGCTGCCGCGATTCGCGGTTTTTGCGCAGAATCCTGCCTGAGGCAGGATTAGCGCAGAAACCAGGGAAATCCCCACGGATTTCCCTTTCACTGCCGGTGAATCAGGGGCTTGCTTTGACTCACCGGCAGTGAGCAATAAAGCAAGCCCCTGATTGGCTTACTGGTAGTGAGCCCCTGATTGGCTCACCGGTGAGCCAATCAGTGGCTTGCAAGACACAAGGAAAAAAGTTTGTGTCAGCCATTTGCCTCTCAGCTGCCGCCGCCTCCTCTCCAGCCTCAGGGATTCAGCTAAGTTTACCTGCTGTGCGCTCTTTCTTTCATGC
>QEPC01005340.1:588644-606941 GCA_003113815.1 Sphenodon punctatus
TTTTGGTTTGAGGTTTAGCTGGCTAGTTGGTTCTTTAGCTTGTACCCATCATGCTCTATAATATGAACCAGTGTTTTTCCCACTTGGGCTAACATATATTCAATACTATTTATATTTAATCTACTAATGCTACAAACAGGTGTTATATAGTTACTAAAGTCATCTAAACGCAGGTTTACAATCATGTGATATGGGGAGAATACAATCAGAATGCAGCACAAGTCAGTGTACACAGTTACTAAGATAAAAACAGGTTTACATGGCCAGGTGAGATTACAATAAAAATGCAACACATTGACTCTGTGCAGCCTAGCCCCATGCTAATCGCAGACTGCGAAGCCAGTGGTCTGAGGAAAAAAGGGATGGTGATTGGGCAGGCTGGCTGCTAGTCCAAGCCTCTCCACCCCAGGCGCCAGGAAGTCCCCCCATCCCTGGGCCTGCCAGTCATGTTTTTGCCACCCGAACGAGACCGAACTCATCCAAATGATACTGAACTGTTTAGTTGTCTTCGAGTTTGTATTGAGTTTGGTTCAGTCACTTTGGGTTTGGTTCAGACATTCGGTTCGGTCGTCCAAACAGGATGAGTTTGGTCCGAATACTGAATGGCCGAATCACATTCGCACATCCCTACTATCAACCCTGACTAGATTTGAATAAGTAAAAACACATGAATGTTTTTTTTGTCATTATCAAGGCCCTGAGCCATTCTCCAAGACAAGATGTTTTAACATCACACCCAAAGCATCACTTCTACAAATTGATACTTCCATCAATGTCATCAACAATCCATCATACATTGCACAACGTCATCCTTGAAAGGACTGCTTTGGGGTCAGGGCTTCATGCAATGATGATATTTAGTAGGGGTGGGACTCTGGGCAAAATTTTTGTTTCAGTTACTTTCGGTTCTCATGTATTTTGGTTCTTGTTTCGGTATCGGTTGTGTCAGATCTTTTCCATTGATTTTTGTTTTGGATTTTTAACACTGCGGTTTGTCCCCAATGTTAAAAATCCCAAACAAAAATTAGTGCAAAAAATTCCAAACAGCCAATACCGAAAAAGAACCGAAATTTCAGATCAATTCAAAATGGCCATTATCGGGTACTTTCGGTTCTATCTGAAACGCAAATACCCAACAAATGTACAGCTGATTCTAATATGCTGCACAGAAAGTATTAAGGCACTCTAAGTAGGATTGTCCTATCTGTACTGCCATTGAAGATGCCTTCAATAGGAACAGAATTAGGCCAGCATTGAGCACTTCTGAAAATCCCACTCTGTAATTCTTATTAAGTCCTTTAAACCATTCTTTGTTCAGCAGCCATAGGCAACTTTCGGTATACTGGTTTGATCCAATTGTAACATATAGTGCAGAGTCACCTGATATAAGTGACCAACCAGCAACCACCTTGATAGTTGATAGAGTTGTGTTTTTTTTAATATAAAAGTCAAATGAAACGGTACTGGAAACCTTAGGGATAATTTAAGGTGGTTAAGGTGAGAATTATTAGGGATGGCCATTAGTGTGTTTCACTGTTCTGAAAAGGCAAACAGTTCAGTTTCGTTGACAGTACAGCCATACACTGTTGTTGCATTGTTTTTAACACTGTCTGCTCAATTGTTAAACCAGTTGCACAGACTATAGGTCTAGTTTTTTTTTACTTACGCAGACAAAACTCTTATTGATGTCCATTACAGATGGAAAGACCTTGACCTAAGTGAAGGAAGCACGGCTTCCCAATCAACAATGATATGAATGGAGGGTGAACAGGCTCACAGATATATCCCTGAAGAAGCTAGGTCTTTCACTAATACAACCTAGCTCCTGTGGGACCAGCGTTTCCAGGGTGTGATTGTCATTTTGAACACTGACCTTCATGATCCCCTGCTGAAGCCAACCAAATCTGAAGAGGATAAGAACTAATTTGCTCCATCCTCTCGCAGTAATACTTCTTTCTAGAGAGCAAACACAGGATTGCTTTGCTTATGCCTAGTTGACGCAAATATGATGTTGCAGCTCTACTCCTTGTGAACAAACCTTATGGTATTTAATAGGAAAGTGATAACATTTCTATAGCTTTTTAAGTCACCCCCCATACAAAATGAATAGAGAATTACATCCCAGCTATAGATTGCTCCAAACAAATATGGAAAGGGTATTAGGCTTGATTGCATTTTATGGGAGTGTTTTTAGAGAAATATCACTAGAAGCTTGTTGGGATATCATACATTCCCTTAAGGAATAACAATATTACTATAAAATACTATTCCCTTAAGGAATAGTACGTACGATTCAGTCTCTCTGTCTCTCTAATGTAAATGTGTATCAGGGATGGCCCAGCCATTGGGTAAGTTGGGCACTTTTAAACAGGGCACCCAGCCTTCCAGAGGTGGCACTGATGAAATCCATCAACTCTTATTTAGAGTTGCACCTGAAAAGCTCTAATAATAGCCAAAAATCCTCTGGATGCTCCCCCCCCCAGGCCATCTATTGGACTCTTGTTCCCTGACGATCCCCATGAGGCAGGTAGTAGGAATCAGCAGATGAATTTTGTCTGAGACAGCATAATACCCCAGCGTATCTGGCCCCATACGAATCTGTGTGAATAGATTTTTTTTGTAAATTTGCTTTAATTACAAAGTAGCAAAGCATTCATTTTTTTAACTCTAGTTTTCATAGAGATTTATGGGGGAGAAAACCGTTGGCACCCCACCCCCTGTCCTTCTTGACTGAGCTGCCCTCCCCTGGGCCTGCTGCTGGCAGTCCTCACTATAACCAGCGTTTCAGTCAGATGCCTCAGACTGGGGACCTCTGGTATAAGATCCTCTGCCATACCGGGAGAGTCACATCATGACATCCAGGTGTGAATCAGAGAGAGTGGCTTGCCGCTGTTCTGGCCAGAATTAATGCACTGTGATAGCTGCCATCCAGAGAGGGTGGGAATAAAATAAAGAGCCCCTGTGGATAAAAGGAAGCATTTCACTTCAACCTCAATGTTAACATTTCTTACCGCAGGGTGTTGTGGGGAGTGGTTTTGGAAATAGTATGTATGTAACAAGTGCTTTGAACCCTGATGATTCTTATAAAATTAACAGACTTTCGTCAACCATAGCAGCGATATTCTTTGCAGTTATTTGGAGAGATAGAGAGAGTAAAAGCACCACCTTGTGGCTAACAGGAATACAGACTAACTCAACAAGGCTGCTGCTGGCATTTTGGTCTTGCTACACCCAGAATCTTTCTGAAATACCTTTTTAACATTGAGTATATTGTAGCCTGACCCCACCTACATACACTAATGTATACCCATACCCATGCAGTGTGTGGGTATAAATTATTGCAGGATTTAAATTCAGTTTCTTCTTATGATTATAAAATTGGAAACATGACAATGCAAGAAAGTTTGCAATCAAACTGTAAAACAAAATGGCTTTCCCCCCCCCCCCTTCTATAGGGAGGGAGGGGAGGGAAATAAGTCCGTGCAGGGATGCTTTCAAAGTAGGACCCTCATACTGCATGAATTTACACATGCTTTTCTTTACTCCTTGGAAGGAAGAGGTTCTGTTGATATACTGGGACAATTTGTATATGTAAATTTAAGCCAGTGCTAAGTCTTTGCAAGACTGGAGCCTTATGGGATTAGCTAGGAACCTGGAAAGAAGAAAGAAAACCTTATGCTCGTATTGCAAACATCCTAGTTTTATTTCATCATCCCCATGACTTGGATTATACTTTTAGTGGTCAAGAATCATTGGGCTCAAACCTTCTGATTGACAAAATAGAGCTTGACTCTTCCCTTCTGTACACTATACACCAGCATAACTCCTAGGATGCCATCACTCCTGATTTACACCATTGAGAATGAGAGGGAGAACAAACCCTCTCGCCGGCCTTACTTTTCCAAATAGAAATAAGCTTGTAAATTAACATGAGATGTTCCCAAGCAAATAAGGCATATTTTAAAGGAGAAAATCTACACACATTTCTAAAAGATTTCTCCTTCAGCTGCACTCTAAAATGCCAGATCTGTATCTGATCAACCTTGATAGCCAGGATCAACTGGACTACATATTGTTTGGTTTCTATGTCTCAGACTGTTATTATTGTTATGATAAAAATTCATGAAAATAAATGGAATATGGATATTCATCTCTTCATTCCTAAGCAACAGTGTCTGAAAAACAAGTTTTCATGTGATTTCCCTTTTTTATTGACATCCTGTGTGTGAAAAGTGTTTGGGTGTCTTTCTGTAAATTCTGCACACAGGTTAAGTTCAGTTGTTTTAGAGAACATTCTGACTGGCATTTCCAAAAAGTGACACATCAATAGGGATGGGCAAACGCAGTTCAGAAGTTCGGAGTTCGGCCTGAACTCGGCCTGTTCGGACGACGGAACCCGAATCCAAATCCGAACATGAACTGACCGAACCAAACTAGATTCCGAACGTCAAAATGACAGTTCAGTCAGTTCGGATCACGTTCGGGTAGCAAAAACGTGTCACTGGAAGGCAAAATGTGACAGGGAGGGGGAATCAGCTGAAGAACAGACTTCCAGGCACCAGGGGTGGAGAGACTTGGAGTAGCAGCCAGCCTGCCCAATCACCATCCCTTTTCACCTCAGACCACTGGCTTGGCATTCTGTGATTGGCCACGGGCTAGGCTGCACGGAGCCAATGTGGCTTGTGGTGAGGTGGGCGCAGCAAGAAACAAAACTGATTGCCTCCCCCCTTCCCAACACCTTCTAGCTAGTCACTGTTCCTGATCAGTAGGCATTTAAGAAGGCTCCCTCTCTCCCAGCAGTTTTTGTTCCTTCCTATTCCTAATCCATTGCCATCCTCCATTGCCCCATTTACCTCCATATTATCATTTATTTAGATTATATTAGATAGATTTAGGTGTTATTTTTTGTTTTTACCCCTCCCTGTGTTCCCTGTGTTCAATCTTCCTTCCTCCCTCCCCCCTCCATTGAATCCTTTCCCTCTCCCTCTTATTCCATCCCTGATTCCCTTCCCCTGTTTTAAGTTTTGGATTTATTTAGAGTAGGATTATTATTAGATTGATTTTCATTTCAGTTTTGTACCCCCTCCCTGTGTTCTTTGTGTTTCCCCTTGTGTAATATTGTATATAGAGATAGATAGTTATTAGATAGACAGTTACTAGAGAGATATACATAGTAGTTAGCTTAGTTATAGAGATAGATAGAAATACACTGTGTTTGTAGGACAAGGCCTTTGTAGTTAATTATTAGGATATTCCATTTAGTTCAATAGGTTTTAGAATAGTTAACAGCAGTTAGATTTAGTGTAGAGTTAGATATATATAAAAAAAGAAACTGCCACTCCAGCCCCAGGACTGATCGTCAGGGTTCTGGGGTCTACGTTACAGGCAGGGAGAGCTGTGGCCAATTTGCATCTAGAAGCTGCCATTCTAGCCCCAGGACCCACCGGCATGGGTCTGGGGCCATCATTCCTCGCACCGGACACTATCATTCCACCACATCAAGAAACAACCACTCCAACCCCAGGACCCACTGTCATGGGTCTGAGGCCATCATTCCTCACACAGAGGTGCTGTCGTTCCACTGTATCAAGAAACAGCCACTCCAGCCCCAGGACCCGCCATCAGGGTTCTGGGGTGAAGTTACAGGCAGGGAGGGCTGTGGCCAATATCCAGAAGTTGCCACTCTAGCCCCAGGACCCACCATCATGGGTCTGGTGCCATCATTCCTCGCACAGAGAGCCTTTTTCCGAATGCCCGAACCGAACACGACCGAACCGAAAGGCCAAAACCGAATGTGACAATGGAACAGAACAGCCAAACCGAACGGGCAAACCGAACTGGACCAAACCAAACGGCTGAACCTGAACCGCGATCTGTTCGCCCATCCGTACAAGTCAATTACTTTCTTCTGCTTCCATGTGAACCATGTATGTGAATTCCACAGCAAGACTGACAGGCTGTCCCATGACTGTCATGATGACTATATATCATGACATTCTGGCTGGTTGCTAAAGTTCAGGGACTCAGAGGGGGTGGGGACTAATGTGAGTTTAACTCACATCAGCGCAGTCATGTGAAATCCCTGCTTGTGTGCATTGGGTTTTTAGCAGGGTTTTTTTTTTCCTGTTCTCCTGTTAAATTCAATAACATGATACAGGGCTCAGAATCCAGCCCTGTATCACATTATTGAATTTAATGGGAGAATGGAAAAATAATGCTAAAACCTCTCACAGAAGAGAGGATTTCACATGACTGCGTAAATGCGAGTTAAACTCACATTAGTCCCCCCACCCCCACCTCCCTGAATGTTGGCAAGCAGTCGCAGTTTCATGGTTTTCAAAATTACCAAAACATGCACTCAGGAAATGGATACCTAGGCTGCCAAAAGATTGAAAAGATCATCCTATTTTGTGAGCTATTAAAAAGATATCAGTGCCTAATTCTAGTGCCCTTTGTATAGATGTATAACTAAAGTAGCGCCAGTGGAACCAGTTTTGTGACTGCAAATTTACACTAGCATAAGAGATCAGAATCAGACCCTTTCCTTCTCCCCCGGGGCCCTTTCCTAAATGGAACTTATGTGAACTTAGCCAGAGCTCCCAAGTAAAAATTGCCCCTGCTTGTTTTCATAAGGCAAAAGCTCAATGAAAAATTTGCATTCCGCAAATAGCTTCTGATAGCAAACAAATAAAAATAAGGGCAGAAATAATTGCTGTAAAATAGGAAGAATTTACCCAAAAAAATTGCCTGCATCTAGAGACAAATAACTGCTAAAAACACTAAACAGAATTAAAATAAATAAGACTTGCCATAAATATTCATTTGCATTTTCTAATATATTTGCAACACTTTGGCCTTTTTTATATCAGCCGCGGGTGCGGGGGGAGGGAGGGATTGGTGGGTGCGTGGCAGCATGGGTGATGCATGGGGGCCAGTGCACACAGGTGCACACTGATCCCCTTCCCCCCCCCCATCCCCATGCATCCCCACTCACAGAGCAATTGCTGTTTGGCCCATTTGCTCCATGAATGGGTGATGGGTGGAGGTGGGTGTGCATGCGAGTTTTGCGGGAGCGCGCATGCACACCCACCCACCCAGGATTTACACGGGCAGCACCCACTCAGGCCCACACAGCAGATCTGCGTAGGCATGAATAGGTCTGTCTCATGTAAAAAAAAGCCATTATCCTCACTTTCTGCCAAGAAGCAGTAAATGAGTTTCCTGGCAAGAATGTTGGCTGAAAACTAAAAATTTTAAGTGGAGTTCTGTAATCACACCACAAATAAGAGTTCTACTTATTAAAATCAGGAAGCAAAAAATCTTTCCTTAGATTTCTTTCAAAGATTTGCTGCCTGCAATAAACATAGCATTGTGTTCCCAATTCTGTAATGCTATCTATAGGGAAATAATATTTACAGCACAAATATAACATTGTTCATATAGTCTAGAGAGAATGTGGTTGTTGTGTAGGTCCTTATTGTGAGAGATGGAGACATAGGCCCTTTTTAAACAGGCCACAGCTGCAGGGGAGGATCGGTGTGCGTGCCATAGCGTGGGCGGTGCGGGGAAGCCAGTGCACACGGGCACACACTGATCCTCCCTACATCCCCATGCATGGACCATGGAGCAATTGGGTGACTGGTGGAGGTGGGTGGGCATGTGTGTGTTGTGGGAACATGCACACATGCCCACCCGCTGTGACATTCACATGGGAGGCACGCATTCATGCCCACTGAGTGTGCAGGCGTGGGCATGAGTGGGTCCCTCTCATGTGAAAAGGGCAATCGTAGTTCAGGTTATATATTTTATTGGACCAACTTCTGTTGATGAGACTATGCAAGTTTTTAAGCAATACAGGGACCATCCTCAGTCATGTACAATGTCAGAACCACACGCTGAGCAAATGCAGACCTGGAGACCAATCCAATGGCCGACGTACACCAATTGCAGGTACCGTGCTCCGGCCAGAATGCATGCGCTCAGGTGCACATGCATGCAACACAGTCGCTTGGGTGGGAAGGTGTTGCACACATGGCATGCATGCGCATAATGACTGTGCACTGTGCGTGGGGGTTATTGCCAGATCCTGTGCAGGGACCATGGGTCCCTGTTATTAGCATTTCAAAATATGAATGAAGGAAAAACAATAACCAAATAATAAACAAAGCAAATCATATGAGATATCATATTGTGTAAAAACAGACGTGCAGCCAGTGTGACTGCTCCCTGGGCTGCCCTGGGGTGGAAAATCCTGGGTGACAGGTCCCAGGTCAGATTGGGGCACCGACCTGACATGACCACAACCGTGGAGCCATCCCATTGGCTGTATGGCCTGGGCACGGCCAGGAGCACAACAAACATGCAGGCGGCCAGCCCCACCCACGGTGCTCTCCCAGCACCCCACCCCCTGCCATGACAGGCAGTCATGGCATCCAATGAGGCACAGACATGGCTGGCAGCCTGACAGCCCCCGGACTCAGAAAGCCACACTCACACAGAGATGCTTGCTCGCTCTGGCCCATTCTGGCCCACTTTGGACCAAGCAGGCAGGCCTTAGCTCAGGCTATGACCTCGGAGGTTGTCCTGAGGTCACAGCCCAGGCTAGCCCCCAACACTGCCCAGGGCAATCCCAGGCCAACATCTGGCATTCTATGTTTACATGTTCCACTGAGTCCCAGGCCAAAGCGAGCCCAAATCACATCTGTGTTTACCTCTTGTCGTGTAGCCCTGTGATCTGTTGTCCATATATCAAGAACAGGTTAAACAAAAAGAAATGAAAGGAGAGCACTGATTCTTCAAGCACTAAGCCTGATTTGACCAAGATAGTTGTTTTATATGAAAGTCAAAGCTGTAGCCAGAGCAAGAAGCTATCTGACAATTAAATACACTTAAATTCAGTTTGAACTTTGTCCAGTATTATAGCTAGGCCTTCTTATAAAAACCTTTTCATGATGTTCCGTAACCCACTTAATTATAAGGAATCTGTCTGAAGGTACTGAGGCCAAGGACACACACCCCTTTTAAAGTAGCTGAGAGCCCAAATCTGCTTTTTTCCCCCTGCTTGTGAGAACACGCTAACGCTGGTTGTACAGTGTCCAATCTAGATTTATCAGCTCAGTTTTAAATTGGAGTCATAGGGCATCTTTAGGCATAACAAAGATCAGGTGTCAAACCCCCCAAGCACGTGTTTGGTTGTTGTGTGTAAGCACCATAACAATCCCGACACCAATTTGGCCACCCGTTGAACATGCAAGGATAATTTGCATGTTCCAGCTGAACATGTAGCCAGCATTGGGTCTAATGATATCACGTGGCCTGTTAGCAGGAATAACATGGGGGAATGAGGCAGCAGTGTTTGCGTGCTGAGAGCCCCGGCACCACCAGGAACCCCAGCACCACCAGGTAGGGCGATCCCTGAGGTGGGGGGGGGGTTAAAAAATAAATTACGAGGCTGGGCAGGGTGGGGGGGAGGTGCTCTCCGGTGCCCCTTCCACCCGCACAGCCTGGAGGGGGGAGGGAAAATCAGGTTCCTCCCTGCCCCCCACGCCCCTGCCCGAACCAGTTCGGAACCCGAACTTTGTTCAGCCGGTTCGGGTGGGGGGCGGTTCGGATTCAGGGTGGTTGTGAACGGTCCGAACACCCTGAGTTTGGGCCGAACCCTGAACTTCCAAACCATGTTCGCACATCCCTACCCCACAGTGATCCCTGTTTTCACCAGGGCAGGGTATGGGGACCCCACTTCCTCACAGCAGGGAGCTGCATTGAAGGGCAAGATACTAGGGCAAGCCAAAAGCCAAACACAGGCAAAACTGTGATACTCTGAGCAGTGGTATGTGAAGCCTTCATCATTCTATTGCAAAAGTTCCTACTAGTTCTGAAACAGATACTGGGTTTGTTATTCACTGGTGTTATTTACACTGAACACTCTTGGGGCATCTTTAGACATAACAAAGATCGGGTGTCAAAACCCCTAAGCATGTGTTTGGCCATTGTGTGTAAGCACCATAACAATCTAAACACCAAGTTGGCCACCCACTGAACACGTGATGTGAACACCTTGCATCACAAAGACAATTTGCATGTTCTGGCTGAACACATGGCCAATATTGTGTCTAATGGTATCGTGTGGTATGTAAGTAGATACAACACGGGGAACGAGGCGGCAGCACTTGCATTCTGAGATCAGATGGCGAGCAAAACACCAATTTGCCCCAAGATGGGCTGTGTTTCTAAGCAGCACCACATGGTGAACACAGGGCCAAACCAGTGTTCTTATCAAGGTCAGAACTCACATTCAGACACCCATTGTCGTTATGTCTAAAGACACCCATATACTACTTGATTTCCTAACAGAGATTCAACTTACCATGTGGACACAACCAACCTTCTTTGCCCAGCTTCTAGGCCTCCAATTGCCATACAGATGTGGTGAAAACATGGAAGTGAAGGGTCTCACTAGGCGTTTTCAGATTATGTGGGACTTCCACCGAGCTGCTGCGGAACTGCACCCCCACGTCCACCCGCTGGTCAAGATCAGTTGGACCCAGAGGTTCCCCCACCCATGGTCCACCCATGTGGCGCTTCCATACACCATAGAGTTGCAGGCTAGAGCATCCGCAATGCTCTTGTATTGCCCGGGACAACAACCGGTTGGAAGTGGAGTAGCAACTTGGCACATCAGATGGACAGCTGCTCCACTTTGGGCCAGTGCCCAGATCTGGCTGGCCTACTCTGCCAGCGGCACTCTGGGATGATCCAGTGCACTGCCTGCAGAGAGCTGCCCTGGAACACCTTTTCTGCTTCAACAGCTGGCGAACTGCCTTCAGATGGATGGGCCACTTGGGGGTGAAGCGGGCTGGTGAGACCAGCAGCTGGGCAGCCTGTCTGTCTGAAAACACTGAGGGATCCTTCCAGTCAGAAACAATGAACCCTGGGGTATCATCCAGGGGTGTAAATCTGGATGAGACTACCAGAGTAACTGCTCAGCCCACATTCAGTACCACATGAAATACACATATGAAAACCCAGTTACTTCATTGTTTGTGGAGTTCTTTCTAATTGTATGGGTACTCAAGGTACCACTGAGCACAAATTAATTGAAAAACTGAATAGGATGACAAACCTTTATTGTGCTGTGGAATCAGTTAAGCTGAAAATCGTAGTAAATGAAATTATTTTAAAAAGCAGAGAGAACAAAAAAATAAAAATAAAACCAGTGTGTGAACATTCCCTTTGGTCTTATTCAGAAAAAAACCTTCCTCCTGCAAACTCACCATGGGTTCCTTGGACCCTATTTACACGGGGCTCTCCCACTCATGAACACGCACAAATCTGCATGTTCATGAGTGGGAGAGGCCGTGTGAAGGACGCGGCGCATACGGTGAGTGGGAGCGTGTGCATGATCCCGCTAACATGCATCCCCACGCATGGAGCAACCAGGGAAAATGGTGGTTGCTTCATGCGTGGAGATGAGTGGGGGGTGCATGAGGATGCACACCATGCCCACCCACCACGCACACACCGGCACGCCTATGGAACCCTTACTCTGCGGAGGCCATGAAAAAAGGCCTTGATCTAATTTTTCATGTCCTATAGCAATTGTTTCAGAAAACTGTTCATTCCCCTGCATTTTAACGGCCCCTCCTGTTCCCTACATCACTGTAGTATTTCGCGCAATGTAAAGGACATGGAAGGATGCTCTTGTGTAATATGTAAGCAATGTTTCATAAGCAGCTTGGAACATAGAGTAGAAGAGGAAGTCCCTATTCCTAGACCTTCCGGCTACACCTCTATGGTGACTCAAAGGTAGAAAGTCAGAAACAGGGAATGATGTATCAGAAACTGAAGTTTGAACTAGGACAGGGATGGCCAAACTGTGGTTCTGGAGGCACATGCAACTCTCAATTAGTTCAAGTGTGACTTTCAGTCAGGGCCTGTCAATCAGGGAGCACTGGCAAGAAATCCAGAGTGCATA
Source organism: Sphenodon punctatus (assembly GCA_003113815.1). Classification (NCBI taxonomy): domain Eukaryota; kingdom Metazoa; phylum Chordata; class Lepidosauria; order Sphenodontia; family Sphenodontidae; genus Sphenodon; species Sphenodon punctatus. Next base: position 600,619 of record QEPC01005340.1, read on the forward strand.
GGGTGGCCAGATAAACAAATTTTAGAGGACATTTATGAGAAATACAAGTTGCAGAGTTGCATTGGAGCCAATGCAACCCTGCAACCTGTATTTCTCATAAGTGTCCTCTAAAAGTTGCATATCTGGCCACCCTAACAGGGCGCCATTCATAGATATGGGTGCCCAGGCATCCCCTGCCTGTATGAAGTGGGGCAGCCACCCACTCCAGAAGACTGGTACACTGCTCATAGGCACTTTGGGTGGGGGACATGGACTTTGCATATCACAGGAACTGGCTGTGAGTGCTAGGGAACCCGGGCTCCCCAACACTCACGTTGGGACAAGAAAATTTCAAAGGCCAGCCTGGTGTGCTTTTCCCTCTACCATGGTCTCTGGCAAGGGGAGTGCGAGGCAGCTGTTGTGGTAGCCTTGCTGGGAGCCGCCCGTGAGAATCCCTCCCCACTCACTCCACCTGGGTGGCTGCTCCGCAGCTGTGCCACTCAGTGGCCACTTCCCTCCCCACCTTGCTTGTTTAAAACAACCAGAATCTCAGCAGCCAGGACTGCAAAGTACTGGCTTCACCAGCCAATCATGAGGCAAGAGAGGCGGGGACGAGGCAAGGTGGAAGATGCTTCCAATGGGTGGTTGTGTGTATGTCATGGCTGTTGGCCATATGAAGAATTTGGTGCATGGGAACTTTGGCCACCCTTGCTCTAGGATAATCAGATCACACAATACCATTGCTACTGATAGAGTCAGAGTCATGCAAATAAACTCTTTGTGTTGGGTAGCAGAGAACAAGGGATCATTAAGGAGCACAAAAAGCGGTAAAGATTTCACACGACACTTAGGAAATAGGTTTGTGTTGTCTGAATGTGCTTGGACATCATGGTCAGGATCTATCTGTAGTGGGGGAGTCCCACCCCATTGAGTGCCATGACACCATGGTGCTCTGTGCGGGCAAGGGGCAGTCAGGAAAAGGACATGGTTAAAATATTTTCCCCCACCCTTGTGGAATGGCATGACGTCACAACTTTCCATGAGATCAGGACACCTTGTGGGAGGAGGACACCACAGGGAAACCCAACCCGATTCCAAGGGACTTAAGCTGAGAGGTCTGAACCAAAAGGATGGCACCCCCTTGGGTCTTGTTGGGCTCAGTCCAATACATGGGGTTTAGTATAGATATATTCTTAGGAAGAAATACGCACACTTACACAGAGTGGTTGGGAATACAGTACAGGATACATCTGAACTCTTCAGTATCTTTTTGATTAAAAACAAAAATTCGGTTTGCCACATTAATGCCTCCTTCTTGGTTTTAGAAATGGGAGGCTCAGACATATGAGATAGTTCATCCTAGAGTGTAGTTTTTCCACTTGTTGCAATGAAAGTAGAGCAGAGCAGCTCGTTAGCGGTGGAATTAAGCATGTCGCTGTTCACTCCTTGCTCACTCCTTTGAATTGTCACACAGTGACGATGATTTTGAAAACCTCCAGCTCCTCACCAACAACTTGACAAATTTAGTTAAACTATTTTGATGTAATAATCTAATTAGGTAAACGGGTTCAGCAACTGATCGCATTGCGTTAATTTCAGCCATCTGCTTCGACATTTGTTCTTCTGCGTCCCAGATTTCTGAGCTTCTTTGCTCTAATAGTAATTAATGGAACTGTTAATAAGCTACATATATCATATTGGGCTGTAATAATTTATCAAAGGATAATGTTATGAGACAAATTATATCTAACAATTATAGAAAATGGCTTACGTTACTAAATATTGCACACTGCGAACTATTTCCTTTACTCTCCTCTTCTTAATGAATTCCCTAATTAATTTAATGCACACTTTATGCATAATTTGAAATTTAAAAACATCACAGGGTCAGGTTTTACCACCCCTTTTTTACATGCTGTCTGCTTCTACAAGACACATATTAGCAAAACATGACCTCTATGCAAATTGCAGGGACCTGCTGTTATTTTCATTCTCAATCCTCATGAACATGTTCCAAACTGCACTCTCTCACTTACAGTCACTCAGAAGATGTCCTCGGGTTTTGCAAAGCTATTTCTGTTCCCGACAGGGAGAAACCAGCATTGAATAATATTGGCCCATTTTGGAAACAGCATTTTAAAATTAGGTCTCTGTTGACACTAACAAAAAGAGGATGGCTGATACTTTGTCCTATTATTGGTTCCATTTCATTCATGAATGTTTTAAACCTTAGTACCGATAGTCATCTAATTCATACAGCATGCCTGATTCTTTTGTAATCAGGGACTTGTGTTCATTGTGTTTCTTTCACTACCGCCAATTACAGGGTCCCTGCCTGTAATCTTGGTTATATTAGGAGCAGCTTTATTTAATTGAGTGCTGTTACAGAGACACAGTGCTGGGGAAAACCCTCAAGGGTCATCTAGTCGAGACCCCTGCACCACCGCAGGACCTGCATACCTCAACTGTCTGCCCAGAAAAATCCCACCAATAGCTACAAGCAGAGGCTGGTGCCAACCACAGCACATCGATGCCCAAAATGACAGAGAATTTTAGATAAAGAAAGATCCAGCTGTCCCAAACCGCTGAGCCACACGCATGCTGCAGGGGAAGGCAAAAAACCTGTCAACTGCCAATCTACCCAGAGTGAAAATTCCTTTCCAGTCCCAAATATGGCGTTCCATTAGACCCTGAGCATGCGTGTGTAACTCTGTCTCCCGCCAAAATTTGTACTTGGCAGCTGAGTGCCTTCAGTAACTCAGAGTTTGCATGCAGATGCCAGGGTGGAAATCTCTGTAAGGGACGAAGCTGAGTTCAATAGGGACCCAATACCAGTCTTCAACATTAAACAGATAGACACTTTTAAATAATTACACAAAGAAATTTTGAGTTTCTATCTCAGTGTATCTTAGAAACTTTTCCAAATTATGGCCCTTTTCACACAGACACTCTAAGGCCACTTTTACATGGACACCACCCACCCACGAACACCGGAAAACACCCATTGGATGGGTGGGAGAGCATCCGTGTAAAAGTCCATGAGTGGGTGGGGGCACATGCTCGACCCACCCGCCAACACCCACCAACACCCATGGAGCAGCCGTGAAGGAGCCATCACCCTCCATGGGTGGAGATGGGTGTCCAACACCCGAGCGTCCGTGTAAAAGTAAAAACACCCATGCCCACGCGAACCAGACCGGCGGAGCCCCACTGCGCCAGCGCCATGCAAGGCGGAGCGGGGGGGCACCCCAGGCAGAACGCACAAGGGGGTCCAAGGCTGCTGGTATGGGGGGGGCCTGGATGGGAGGTACAAGGGGGGGGTGCCCTGGCAGGGGAGAAGGGGGTAATGCGCCAGACCATAACACAGCATACGTCTCCTGGCACAGGGCACAGGGGCCGCACCGACACACACACCCTGGTCGAGTACCCCCATCCCAGCCCATCCCAGGGGCACGGCCTGAGGAGTAGCAGTGAGAGTGAAGTGAGCGCGATGGAACCACCCCCCACAGAGATGGGAGGGCCATGCCCCAGGCCCGGCACCATGTGCCAGGGAACACAGGGCAGGCGGCAGCCACATAACCCAGTCCCCCATCCCCACAGGACAGCTCCAAGACAACGGAGCACCACAACACTGAGACGACAGTCGAGGAGGGCCCCCCAGACAGCCAGGTGAGCAGAAGGGAGGAAAGGGGGGTCAGGACCCTCAGGGGGGTGGAGGGGGCCAGCAGGACCCGGAGTAATCCCTAATGCACTACCCCCAACAGGACACGACCTTCACCATGGCTACCACATCCACAGGGCAGGCCCCATGCTGTGAAGCCAGTTGGCCCCCCACACGCGGGTCCCAAAAGGGGGAGCCCTGGTCAAGGCAGGAGATCAGGGACTTCATACGTGTGTGGGGGTCCGAAAGGGTCCAGCACGACCTGGTGCACAGCTACAAGACCAGACAGGTCTATGAAGCCATCACCCAGGAGATGCAGAGGCAGGGGTACAATAGGGATGTCACCCAGTGCATGTAGCAGGCAAAGGACTTGAGGTCCGGATATAAACATATCAAGGACAACAATCTCAAGTCCGGCCAGGCCATGCGCACATCCGAGTTCCAGGAGGAGCTGGACAAGTTCCTCTGCATGGACGGGGACATCATGGCCTCCCACACACATGGCAGGGCCTTCACCAGGGGCAGATGCATGGTCACCATGCAACCCTCCCTTACCGACCCCAAAGAGCGGGGGGGAGGTTCCCCTGGTGAGGCCAGACAGGAAGCAGGAGGGGACAACCCCATCCCACAGGGGGAGGAGGTGCCCCAGGGATCCAAGCGCTGGACCACCACACTCAGCACGCGCCCCCAACACCCACAGGCCTACCGGCCACAGAGACAGGGGGTGTATGCAGAGCAAGCGGAGACCTGGGATGGCCCCCAGGAAGCAGAAGAACAGGATCCAGGTACGATCGCCCCAGCGGGGCCGGGGGGGAACACGGCCTGGACAGAGGTGCAGCAGCTGTGGCCAGGGGCCGACAAACACTAATGGCCCCCCCATCCCATTGCAGCACAAGGTAGCCTGGAGGTGCATGAAGTGGAGGTTGTGGAGGAGGACAAGGTGGTCCCGGAAGCTTCCCCACCACCAGGTGGGTGCCTCTCCATGGTGGGGCACACCAGTCAAGGGGCCACAGAGGTGCCGGGAGTGGAGGGGGGCAGAGGTACAGGGTGGAGGGGGCACCCGGGGGCATGCAACCACAACCAGCAGGGCCCAACAGGGGCAGGTAGGAGGAGCTGGTGAGCCCAAACCGGCCCCCACAGCACACTTGACTGTGATGGGCCCCACCGGCAGTGAGCAGTTGCCGGGGGGCCATCCCACGACGAGAGGGCAGGGCAGGGGGAACCCACAGGGGAGGGCTGAGGGGAGCTGCCACACTATGGGGGCCACCCCACCAGGCACCCCAGGCCATGCGGTAGCGGGCAGCGGGGCACACAGGCCGGAAGCACTAACATGGTGTCTAACCTCCCGTTCACAGACCAGGTGCCTGCTCGCGCGAGGGGTGCAGCTGCCGGCAGCATGGAGCAGAACCAGAAGATACAGGCCAGGAACCGGCGTCGGAGGGAGGACCTCGGCAGGGAGCTGCTGGAGGAATTGCAATGGTTAGCCGTGGTGCACTCCCGGGAGCTTGTGCTCATCAGGAAGCTCATCAGAGGGGCGGGGGAAAGGGATCGGGAGATCTTGGCTGCCATGAGGGCCCACCCTGTGACAAGCTGGAGGGTCAGGGCACACGGCTCATGGATCTCAAGGGGGAGGCCCTGGAGGTCCTATGGCATGATCCCCAGTGCAACAGGCCTCACCATGCTGTGGAAGGAGGGTCGGTGGCCGACCAACACCATGGCAGCTTCCCACTGGTGCAGGTGCCCCCCCCTGCACCTTGACCACCCGTGGTTCCCACAGCAGCAACCCTACCCAGACCTGGTCCACAGGGTCCCCCTCCCCCACATAGGACAACAGACCTGCTGGTAGAGTCGGCCTTCCAGCCTGCACCCCCTGTCGTCCCGTCCCCACTGCCACCCCGACCCCTCCACTGGGAAGCAATGCCCCCACCCCGGTACCATGCGCCCCAGGACAACCAACCATCCATGGTGGCCGCCCCACCCCCTCCAGTAAGGATGCAGCACCCTGAGGCCCTGTGGGGTGGGCGGGGCACTACGGGAGGGCTGAATGGGGATGAAGGGGCAACTCTAAGGCCACCGCCCTGATAGGGAACCCAGTACAGAACCTGCACTGAGCACACACACCACAGGAGCAGTGGAGCCATGGTCATGACTGCCACCAAGTGTACCAGCTCCAGCAAACAGGTCTGGCCTGCGCAGGGTCCGTAGTACGTACTACCATGGGAGGGTCGGTACAAGGGCCCCCTTCATAGGGGGGTTGCTCCACGTTATGTCTTACGCTCGTGTGGGGTGTAGGGGGTTCCCTGGGTGACCACTGCGCCCCCAGTCGCATGGGCCCTGGTGTGGGACAGAGATAGGTGCACATGATGATTGCTTACCCCATCCTTGTTCCTCCTCACAGGGGTCACCAGCAGAGGCCAGGATGGAGCAGCCAGTGGATGACGAGGGAGCCAGGCTGTCCAGTCGGCGATCCCTGTGGTCGGCTGCGGCTAGGGCTCACCAGCCTGCAAGCCCCGGTGGTGCAGCCAAGAGGGGGCATGGGTGCCCCTGAAGTTAACCACCCCCTCCCATTGTACACATCCCCCACCAATAAAGAACTGTTGAACATACACCTTGCTGTCGCTTCCTCTGTTCTGGGACAGGTGGCGGGGGGGAATCCGGGGGGGGGCTCAGGGGTGTTCCATGG
>QEPC01005340.1:616230-635271 GCA_003113815.1 Sphenodon punctatus
TTCACATCCGCGAATTCTTGTAGCGAAAATAATGCAGAATCGCGGAGTATCGCGCGAAATTATGCGAGGCGCAAACAGGGATGCCGAGGTTTAGGAATGGAATCTTTGATCGGTAACAGCTGATTTCGCATCAGCCCTATTTGTCGCACTTGTTTCAGTGAGAAGAGAATTAGTACATTGCTCCAGCTGTCATGTCTCTCAAGTGTTCCTGTGATGTGGTGTCTATATACCCTCATATTCATCCCCAAGCATGAAAGAGATGAAACTTTTCTGAAGAGAGAAAAGAGAATTTCTTCCACCCCCCACCTCCGAGAAAATCTGTAACCTGGTCACTGCCGGTGGTGACTAGGGGCTAATGGGGAACAACTGTACTAGAAATTTTGCCCATTAGCCTCCATTGACTACCTGCTTCTGAGGCTGGAGAACAGCAGTCCTGCAGTGCCCATACAGGAATGGAGACCGTTCCCATCTCTCCACTGGATGGGGTTGATTTGGAGTAGCCTCGGGGCAGTGTTGAACAGCTCTTCCCAGCAAATAAAATGCACCAGAGATTTTTTTTTAAATTAATAAATAAAATTTCCTGCTTTTTTTTTTTAACCCTCCTCTGACAATGGGGTTGCATGGTGTGGTGAATGCTGAATGGAACATGGGGGCAGCTAGAGACGCAGCCAGGGGAATCAGTTGTTTATTGTAAACAGAAGCACAAGGTTACCATGTGGGTAGGCCCGATGGAGTTTCCAAGCCTGACCTGGAGTTTAGGTGGGCCACTCTGAGCACACTCAGGGTGGTGGCCAGATGCCTGAGCTGTGTGGGGTTGTTGGTGCTTTAATACTCTGGACCTGGATGAGTTCAGGGTCAGACCCTGGAACAAAGGAAGCTGCAGGTGGAAGCGGCTGAAACCTGGGACCTGAGTTGGGAGTTGGAGCTTCAGCTTAAGGAGAGCTGGCTCAACTGAGATTGTGTACCCCTCTTTCTGGGCCAGCTGGGAAGCACCATGGAGGAGGAACCACTGAACTGAATGTGAGATTCTTATCCCCTTTTGCTCTGTATTTTCCTATACTGTCTATGTGCTGTACCTTGCTTAGTCTATACCCCTACTGTTAGTAAAGTTGTGTGTTAAGTAGACTCCTGTGTTAGTAGTCTGGTCATTGCTCAAGGTACATGCCTCCAGGGGAGGGGGAAATATCTCTCTCAACCTTTGCCTGCACCCCAGGGGAGTGGATTTCCCCACTCAGCCTTACCACCCCTCAGGGGCCTGCCTAACAATGTGATCTCTGGCTGGCTGAAGGACAGGAGTGAGCCTGACTGAGCACCAGGACACAAGGGGATGGGGCCCGGCGAGGCGAGTGGGGGTCCATAACACATGGTACCCCAGATGTTGTACCAAAAAAATCATAAAACCTTTTTAGCAAACCTGTACCACTTCATATTCCATGTATTCCCAAGGATAATGGGTCAGTTGTGCCCTACTGGTTCATGCTCCCCCAGTTTTATTTTAATTTTTTTAAGGTAAATACTAGAATATGAATGGGGTATGACTGGCCCTTATTGGAATGAATGGGAAAATGAAAGCATGATACGCACAAGTTTATAGGGTCATATTTGCCCCAAACACAATGTAGAATTTTTTCTGCTTTCATAATATGTACAAAAGAATTACATTACAAGTACATTGGGAGGGGAGGGGGTCAATTATACCCCAAGTGGAAAACTCCAGTTGACAACTTAAAGCAACTTCTATGCGGCCCTCAGACCTTGTACTAATTTTCAAACTGTCCCCTGGGAGGGAAAAGGTTTCCCACCCATGGTCTAGAGGGAGATGGGGGAAAACATAATTTATATAGCTATTGTGTCATGTTAGAGTTCATTCCAGCCTGTTCCCAAAAGACAATCATTTTACACACAGAAGCATGGGACTTGGTTTTCTCTTTTAGTACTAAGCTGCAATATCTAGGCAGTGGAAGGTCACACCACCTTTTCTGAGGCCCTTCTGGTAGAAAAATATCGCACTGTTTTTAACTCCAGATTACTTTGCCTGTGTGGGTTTAAATCTGACCCTCAATATTATTTTAATGTCAGAGTGGTCTGGATTTAATTAATCAGTTTGTCCCTACATAGGCAGCTGTCTCATGTCAAGGAATGCTGTTCAAATATCCTGGAACACTTCTATTTGCCTAGCAGGAAAGACCAGAATGTAGAGTTTACAGTGGGGCTATTTGACCATGCCAACACTTGCAGTGAATTTTTCATGACTCATAAAGTGAAAGCAAAGTTTAAAAGAACAGTGAGGGTATCCCCACCATTCATAGAGAATGATTCATTCACTGTCAGGTAGTAATCTGCCAGGTGAATTGCTGAGCATTAGCAAAACAAAAAAAGCTTTCTGTTTTACAGTGTTGAGCGTTTCCTATTGAACAATTGTTGCTTAAATGCCTAGCTTTGCCATCTGTTGAGCATCTCCTCTGAGGTGCTAAGTGAATGCCTTCGATGGCAATTTAGGACCGCCAGCAGTTTCTAAAATCACTGATCAGACCCTGAAGCAGTAACAAAATCACAGCTACTCGGCAACAGGTACTCCTAACAAAACGCTGTATTATACAGGCATGAGTGAGCCTGTATATTAATGCACGGCACAACATCTATTGTAATGCATGAACGTTCTATCCCCTTTGGAATAGCAATAGGTTATGCTACCATTTTGAAATTTGTTGTTGAGGATCACTGGGGAGAGAGGTTGAAGCTGTCTGATTTTCATCCCAATAAGTTGGACAATGGCTGAGATATAGCACCTCAGAGTTTGAGGCTGAGGTGTAGTTTTTCAGCTGTTGGCAACTAAACCAGCTGATCAGGGCAGTGGTTTGCTACTATATCTACGGGGCTGCAGATTTTTTTATTAAACTCATGCCTATGTCTGAGGGGTGCCTTGGAATTGTTTTGCCCAAATGCTACCCATGAATTAACCCCTTCTGGGGGCTTTTGGGACCCATTTAAACCAATGGGTAGAACATTCACAATCTCCTTATGTAATACATGCACAGTCAGACTTTAACCTAGGCTGTGCACTACATCCCACTCCAGCTGTCTTGGCATCATTATGGGGAGGGGGGGAACTAACACTGCCCCCCCACCCGCCTGTGTCTCAATTGCCCTGGCCGCCTGGCTGCCTCCCTATCTGCCCGCTTCTCAGTACATTTCCTGTATCTCCAATGATGATGCCTCCCCCCTGCTGCTCATGGGCACACGTGTGAACGCACACTCACCTGGCCACTTTCCTCCTCCTGTTGCTGCTTGTCCCCTGCACACCTCCTCCGCCACTGCTGTAATGTTTAAAGGGCTCGCAATGCCCCGTGCCTGCACACTGCAGCAAGCAGCATGTTCCCTATTTGGAATACTGGGACTACATCTCCCAGCATGCAAGACTAGAAAACATGGCCTCTGTGCGTGTGCACAAACTGGAAATGTCTCCATGTTACCTAGTCTGGCATGCTGGAGCCTGGTGCTAGCCCAGTGCACATGTGCACAGCTCTGCGGCCCCTTTAAACATTGCACCGGCATTGGAGGAGATGTATAGGGGAGAAGCAGCAACAGGCAAGTGGCCAGGGGTCTGTGCGAGGTTTTACTGTGCGTATGAGGACTTTAGGTGAGGACTTTACTGTGTATGTGTGAGAGGGCTTCAGTGGGCGGGAGGAGAAAAAATGTGTGTGCGTGTGGGGGGGGGAGGATTCAGGGGAGAGGGGCCTGCCCCCATCCTCCTGCTCTAACCCACTCCCCCTCCAAAAGAACTCAGAGGTCCTGGCTCCCAGCCCCCCTATTCTAACCCACTAGTCCCCACTTCCCTCCCAGGAGTCCTGGTTCCCAGCCCCCCTACTCTAACACACTAGCCTCCCCCTCCAAGAGAACCCTGGAGTTCTGGCTCCCAGCCCTCACCCCAACTCTAAACCACTAAACTCCACTGCCCCTCCCACAGAACCCAGAAGTCCTGGGTCCCAGCCCCACTGCTCTAACTGACTAGCCCTCACTATCTTCCCTGGCTCCCAGCCCCTCTACTCTAACCCTCTTTCTCCTCCANTCACTATCTTCCCTGGCTCCCAGCCCCTCTACTCTAACCCTCTTTCTCCTCCAGATAACCCAGGAGTCCTGGCTTCCACCCACCCCCCAGTGTAACCCACTAGCCCTCCCTCCCCCTCCCACAGAACACAGAAGTCTTGGCTCTCAGCCCCCTGCTCCAATCCATGAGCCCCCACTCCCCTCCCAGAGAACCCTGGAGTCCTGGCTCCCAGCCTCCCTGCTGTAACCCACTATCCCCTTATTCCCCTCCCAGAGAACCCAGGAGTCATGGCTCCCAGCCCCCTCCCTCCTGCTCTTACTCACTCCCCTCCCAGAGAACCCTGGAGTCCTGACTCCCAGCCCCCCTGCTCTAACACACTAGGACACCACTCCCCTCCCAGAGAACCTAGGAGTCCTGGCTCCTAGCCCCCCCCTGCTCTCAAAAATTAATTTCAACAACCCCTAAACAAAAAACACAACTAAGGACAATTAAGAAAGTACTCTACTTAACAAGGGAAGCATGGAACAAAACCAGTTTCTTCCAAAATAAACCATCCCTAATTATGATTATATATCACTCCATTATAATGCAGCAACACAATGCATTGTCAGCATTGTTTAGAAGTCTTTTTTAAAAACAATGGAAATTCTACACACACAAAAAAACCTTTTCAGGGTTAGGAAAAAAATTAAGGCGCAGACAATTTTGGACAAAACATGGACATTCAAAGTTTTCCCACATAAACTATTCCCACATTTAAAAAATCCCTTTCAGGGATGGGGGGAGAACCAAGCAGATGAAAAAATGGAAATTCAAAGATAAGGCGTCATGGGTTGGAGGTCCGCACCCCCGCTTTACTGGGTTGGAGTGACAGTTTCCCTCGCGTACAGCCTACTTGAATCAGTTTTCTCTCTCTGGCTGATTCAAGTCTGCCACAGGAACAACCCCTTTGTCACCCAAGGGCCCGATCCTTCCCGTTTACAGACTCGTTAATCTCTGGGTTCTCAAGAGCTTGAGAACTCTTGTTGCTCACTTGTGTTCCAATCTTAGACACAGACACTTCTTCTTAAAGATAAGAAGTAAGTTTATTGATTACATAAGCAAGATAATTGATACAGAGTGGTTACTAGAAATCAAAGGTAAATATAACGCATTCCTAACCTATACTGGTTGAGTTTCTAAGTAAGCATCTTACCCTACAAAGTCCATAAGTTTTGCTTTCTCAGTCATAGATGTAGAATGACTGGGCACTGGTCTCTTAGTTGGTAAAAAGCAAAATCATGCCTCTCAGTCCATGGTTCAGCTCAGCCCTCCTGGCTGCAAGATGGTGAGTGAGTTCCTGATAGTCCCTGTCCCCTCTGGGGTACAACTCCTTATATCCCCAGGAGGAAACCCCTCGTATCTTCTCTAGGCTTCTAGAATTCCTTTTGTTCTCTTTATCAGCTTTCTGTGTCTCTTGCACATAGGCAATGGCTGCCTGCATTAGCATTTTAAATGTCTCTGTCCATCCATCTGGGGCAAATCCACAAACTGTCTTTTCATTTCCCGGAGCTTGGTGAAGTATCACAGTCTTGATTTGAGTTTTACAGTTCTTAATTGTAACATTAAATACATGTTGAACCTTTTGCTTTACATGTTTACTAGGTTTGTGGCCTACCTGTAGACTAGTATCACACGTGTGTGACCCTATGTTTCTCCGTGACAGCCCCCCCATAAGACAGCATGTGCAGTGGGCACGACAGAGTCCCATAACATGCTTAGACTGGTGTGTCCTACCGGCGTGTGTAGGGATATGCAACCTCCGTAACTCATTTTCATGTGTTCAAATCCTATTTAAGTTAGACCTTTGGTTTTCCAAACCCTCTGTTAGCCCTGTGGGGCTATCATGTTTATGTGTTTTCCACCATGTCGTAGTGCAATGATCCTAAGGATTCAGTGTTTCTGGGTTAAATCTCTTGTAGGTGTATACCCTGAGGTGTCTATGTCCCTCTGCCCCATGTTGCATGTGGGGTTCCTGTGGCCCATACCCTTCAAGGTACATCAGTAGGTGTTTGAATAAGACTGTGACAAATGGGTGGGAACATCATGTTAACAACCTTTGTTCCCCACAAACTTTGGCCATCTTTCCAGATTATCTGGCAGCCTGTTTCTTATTGGCTGTATTTCTGTTCCCCAGGTCATAAATTCTTTGTCTGATTTACCTGGGCTATCCAGACTGTAGATCAGAAGTATTATTAGGAGACAAAAGAGGGAGTGTGGAGTAAGTGTGGTACCTTTCACACTACTGAGCACCCCGCTTCTGTTGTCTGTGTAACTCTGCATTTGAAAACACTTTCGTCAGGAGAAATGCTGTAATTCCCAGTGGGTAAACTGTTGTCCTTTGGCATTTACATTTCCGCCTGGTTCTGATGCTGTGTGTGGATGTCTTTGCATTGAAATCAATCACCCAGACAAAAACTGCTTCTGTGAAGGGGCTATTGTCAGCAACCTTTCTTGTGCCCTGCCCCCAAGTTCTGTTTGTACCTCCAGGATCCCCTGGGTCCATAGAATCATGTATTTCTCCTTTTGGAGAGTCTGCCTTTGTGACATGGGTGTGAGAACCCCCAAGTGTCACCTCAGACCTCCCCACACAAAACATTTGAGGATTCAGTTTGCCAAGTGCAGCGGCTTGACCCTGGACACTCTGAACCGTTTCCTCCCCTCCAGTCTCTACTTCAGCAGCATTTCCCTGTTCCTTCTTAGATAAGGTGGAGGCGCACAGTTCACTCTTAGACTGATGTCCCTGCCCCTTTAGGACTACAGGGTGGTGCATTTCTATCCTTGGGGAAGAGACACCCATTGTTTTCCCCTCCATCCAGGAAAAGGTTTCTTACACGTTCCCGCCTTCTCATAAGGTAGAATCCTCCACCTCCTGGCTTGCCTGTAACCCCTTGGGTTCAGTTAGCCGCTTCCCCCCTTCTCTTAAGGTAGGACAACAAACCTCCAGGCCATCCTGCAACCCCCTGGGTTGAGTAGGGGTGTCAGCAACCTCTAACTCTGTCCCCCGCAGTGGTTACTTGGTTTGATTCTGCAGAATTTGGTCCCTCCTGTGTACAGTGGGGTGCCATGTCCTGGGTTTCAGAATCAGGTTGACCCTTTGGCTTCACTCCCTTCAGTTCCCCATGTGAGGCAGGGACATGCAGTTCATTTCCCGAGTCTTGTCTCCCCCTGCCTTCTGGATGGTTTGGGGGTTCCTCTTTGGGGTTTTCCTGCCCCTGAGTGGAGTTCACAGGTTGGGGTGCAGGATCTGTAAGGCTTCTAGAGCCTTCCTGTAACCCTTCCCCTCCACTAGGATGGCTTTCTGTCTCTCCATGTTCCAGGGGTAGAGGTGCAACTTGTTTAGGGCTCTCTGAGTCTTGTTGCCCCTCACCCTCCCTTCCTGGGTTGTTCTCCAGCTCCCCATGTTCCTGGGATTGGGCTTTTTCCACCCTCCCATCCAGCATCCATTTGTTTATAGCATTCCCCACCAACATTTCATTTTATGCCTTTCTGGGGAGTACAGCCACCTGGATGGACTCCTTTGAGCCCTCCCATTCTAAATCTACAGTTGCTGTGGGCAAACTTTCCTTGATTTCCATTGCCAGGTATACCACAACCTTTCTATGAATGTTTATTTTATGTTTTATGTTCAGTGAATGCATCAGCCCTTGTCCCTGCCTCTTTGAGAATTGTGATCTCCTTATTCAGCAGGTGTGCTTTTAAATTCGGGCTACACAAGGTATAGAACTATTCAAGTAATACAGAGTTAATAATTTGTTCCTTAGTGGCATTCCCACATGCATCTAACAATTTCACCCCATATTGTTTCAACATATTACAAACATCTGAATATGACATACCCTCTGCCTTCTTGAAGCTGTGTAATTTTTGGCGAAAAGTTTCTGGAGTAATCCTGTAAACCTCAAGAACTGCCTTCTTGAAAGCATCAAAAGTCAGCACTGGATTCTCCTCCATTTTTGTGTTGTAGACCTCTTTTGCTTTCACTGGGAGTTTGGGTAACACTAATTTGAGCCACATCTCTCTGGGGATCTGTTCTTGATGAAACACATGACACATGGTTGTGAAGTAATCATCTATGCATTGATTCCCATCACATTGTGGAATTAATGGAGCGTAGTCCCGAATTCTGCCTCCCACGTTCTTTCCAAAGGGTATTTTGGGCTGGATTCCTGCATCTGTCTTCATTTTCAGGAGTTCCAGTTGATGTTTTATTTCTTTTTCTTTGTCCTCTCTCTCTCTCTCTCTTCTTCCTGTCTGTCTCTCTCTTTTTCTTCATTTTTCATTTTCTCAAGTTTGAACTGCATCCATCGTTCTTTTTCCTTTTTGTCTGCTCTCATTTGCTCTAATTTGAGCTCCTGTTCCATTCTTATTCTGGCCATCTCGAGTTCAGAGTTTGAGCCTTGTCCCCTGATGGAGAAAAACCCAATATTTTGTCTTGTCCTATAGTACCCTCTGCCATCTTGGACAATATTAAAGAGTTTATAACCTATAGCTACCCCGTCATGCTAGGAATGCTTGCTTTACCTTTTAATATTAGACAGACTCTGGTTCTCCTCTGTTAGATAAGCCCTACCTTTGAAGATTACCTTGTTTACAAGAGGATTCCTTTAGCTCAAGAATACTATCTGTTTCGATCTAGATAAAGTTACTTCTAAACCTCCTTAATTCCTTTTTATCTGAACTTAGAAGTGAATTGTCTCTTCTTTAAATAATGAGTTTGAGAGTTATGTGGTAATGGTCCTAAAGTGCGCAGATGCGACAAAATCATATATGGGCCCTCCGCCCAAGGATTTCTGAATAAAAGTATAGTGCTCTTTGTTATGGTGCGCTCAGGGATTCCTTGATCCTAGAGGCCCACAACGCGTTGTGTAAATCTGCTGAATAAAGAGTATTTGCTGTTTGCAGCTGCAGCCTCCTCGTTTCAGATCTTTACCCACAGAAAATCCTCGTCACCCCCTGGTTGCCGGTCAGTTGGAAGGGGGTTTTGAGGCACGTTTGGCAGCACATCTCCATCTACTGGTTGCTGGTTGAATGGAGAGGGGTTTGGAGGGGGATTTTCTGCCCCCGCTCCATTCCTATCCATTCCATTCGTGTTCATTTCAAATTCTCAGATAAGCTGCTTCAGTTGCTGTTTAGTTTTTCCTTCTGCTTTGAGACAACTCTTTCAGGCTTCCCTTATCAGCTCTGACCTTCTCAGGTGGTGAAAGTGCTTTGGGAGCCCTAGTTTGTTACTGTCCTTGATCTAAAATCAAAACTAAAACAACAAACTGCCACTCTGTTAAAGGATCTGCTTATTTCACTCTCAGAGCTGAGCTCCAGATGGTCACTGATGCTCACAGTCTCTGCAGGTATGGGATTTACTCCCCTTAGAGGATTCCAGTTGCCTGGCTATCCTCCTCTACTTTCTATACATTGGTTCACAAACTGAGCTTGACCCTTCTCATTGGGCGCCAATGTCACAGGTTGGAGGTCCGCACCCCCACTTTACCAGGTTTGAGTGATTCAGTTTCCCTCGCGTACAGCCCACTTTAATCAGTTTTTTTCTCTGGCCAATTCAAGCCTGCCACAGGAACAACCCCTTTGTCACCCAAGGGCCTGATCCTTCTCATTTACAGACTCTTTAATCTCTGGGTACTTAAGAGCTTGAGAACTCTTGTTACTCACTTGTGTTCCAATCTTAGACACAGACACTTCTTCTTAAAGATAAGAAGTAAGTTTATTGATTACATAAGCAAGATAATTGATACAGAGTGGTTACTAGAAATCAAAGGTAAATATAACGCATTCCTAACCTATACTGGTTGAGTTCCTAAGTAAGCATCTTACCCTACAAAGTCCATAAGTTCTGGTTCCTCAGTCATAGATGTAGAATGACTGGGCACTGGTCTCTTAGTTGGTAGAAAGCAAAATCATGCCTCTCAGTCCATGGTTCAGCTCAGTCCTCCTGGCTGCAAGATGGTGAGTGAGTTCCTGATAGTCCCTGTCCCCTCTGGGGTACAACTCCTTATATTCCCAGGAGGAAACCCCTCGTATCTTCTCTAGGCTTCTAGAATTCCTTTCTAGAATTCTCTTTATCAGCTTTCTGTGTCTCTTGCACGTAGACAATGACTGCCTGAATTAGCATTTTAAATGTCTCTGTCCATCCATCTGGGGCAAATCTACAAACTGTCTTTTCATTTCCCGGAGCTTGGTGAAGTGTCACAGTCTTGATTTGAGTTTTACAGTTCTTAATTGTAACATTACATACATGTTGAACTTTTTGCTTTACATGTTTACTAGGTTTGTGGCCTACCTGTAGACCAGTATCACACGTGTGTGACCCTATGTTTCTCTGTGACATAAGGCACACACCTTAAGTTACATGCAGTATGTAAACAGTAAAGACATTGTACAGTGTCAGATAGGGTACTTGATTTCGCCTGGCTTTTGGCGAGAGAGATGGGGTATAATGGGGGGGAGTGGGTTAGGGAGGGGAGAAGGGTTTGTTGTTCAGTGCCTTCCTTTTTAATGTGTTTTAATTGTGTTACTTTTAGCTTTCTATGTTTGTCTATTATGCTGTAAGCTGCCTGGAGCAGGAGGGGTGGGGTAAAAATGCTGTAATAAATAAATAAATGATGTGTGGGATAATTGATCTGTACCCCCATTCAATATCCTCTAACTCTGTACTCCCTCTTGGGTATCACCTGCAGCTGTATTAGTTGGGAAATGGGAATGGGTTGATGTTGGGTCTGGAGGTGGAGGTGTAATAGTTCATGAGCTGACACTGGTGGTGGACTCTGCCTTTTCATTGTCTTTCAGTCCCAGTATAATCCTTTGTACATTCAGAGTACCGTGTCTTGTCATCTCCAAATGAAAATCTCACTGTTCTCCAAATGACATTTTGTAAACAAAGTGTTGTTACATGATAAGCAAGCAACCCAAAGCAATAACTGTCACTGTGTGATATGTAACCTATTGCACGGCAATTAAGGTGTAGGCTGGTGACCCTTTTCTGTCCCTAGCTTTGGTGTTTCCATATCCTATAGATGAATCAGGGTTTTTTTTAAATTGTAAGGCAACAATGTTGTTTGTAAGGCAACAATGTGTGTTGCTTGTGTCTAACCTGTAAGCAAGTACAATATCTGACACTTTACAATAGCTTTACTGTTTAATACTGCATGTAACTTAAGGTGTGTGTCTTATCTTTGAATATCAATGTTTTCTTTGTTTGGGGGTGTTTTTTTCCCCTATACCTGAAAGGTTTTTTATGCAGGAATAGTTTTTGTGGGAATACTTTGAATGTCCATGTTTTATTCGAAACTGTCTGTGTCTTAATTTTTTTCCTAACCCTGAAAGGGGTTCTTTGGGGGGGACGGGGGTTGGGGAGGGTTGTGTGTGTGTGTGTATATATATAGGCAGAGGAGCTGCTGCAGGGATGGGACTATTGCCACCTGGGGAAGCCCCACCCCCAACCATGGTCCTCTGGCTTCAGAAGGGCTCCAGACCTTGCAAGAGGAGGAAGGCTGCTGGAGGAGGAGCTGCTGCAGGGGTAGGACTGTTGCCACCTGGGGCTATTGCACCTACACCCTTGGCACTCTGGCTGCCTAGACTATTTAAGCCCTCCACCATGTGCAGGTGGCAGCCTATCACAGTAGCCTAAGGCTGGCGCCAAAGGCACCAGCTTTTAGTGGGGCCTTCAGTGGGCATGTTTGGAGGTAGGGGTTGGAACAGGCTGTCGTGTTCTTTCTAAGGTGGTTTTAAATTGTTTTTAGGTGGTGGGATGTGGGGGGGGGGTATGGGCAGCGGTGAGGTTGGGAAGGGGTAGGCAGGTGGGGTGGGATGGGGTGTGAGGAGGAAACTATGAATGGGGTGGGAATGGGAGAGTCACAGCCCCCCTGAGAGAGAGTGGGGACAGGCACTTGGGAAGAGGGAGGGAGGAAGTTCCATGACCCCCTGAAGAGAGGGGGATATGGGCACTGGGGAAGAGGGGGGAGGGAGTGCCCCCCTCTCATACCTCCCTGGTGAGAGGGGGTATGAGCACTGAGAAAGAGGGAGGAGGAAGTTCCATGGCCCCCTGGTGAGAGGGGTGGTGTGAGCACTGGGGAAGAGGGGGGAGGGAGTGCCATGGCCCCCAGGTGAAAGGGGGGATATGGGCACTGGGGAAGGGGGTAGGGCTGGAGGGACTGCTCCCTGACTGCTCTAGATTAGCTGGTCTCAGAGGTGGTGTTGGTAATGTGGTCACCCAGACTTATTATTTTGGAGGACTTCAGTATCCATGCCAAAGCCAGCCTTTATGGAGCAGAGTAGGAGTTCATGGCCTCCATGGCAAAATTGGGCATATCCCAGGTAGTAGTGGGCCTGACACTTGAGAGGGAACACATGCTGGATTTGATTTTCTGCAGTGGCCTGGAATTTGGGGGGGGGGCTATTATTGGGGGTGTGGAGGTGTTGTCGTGCTTGGACCAGTACCTCCTGGAGGCTTGTGTCCTGGCACACCAATGTCCCTGTTGGGATTTATTTATTTATTTATTATTTATTTTGAGACACTTTTATCCCATACCCTTCGGCAAAATAGCAGCTCAGGGCAGCGTACAACAATCATCACAATAAAAGCCAACAAAAAAACAACTATATTTTTTAAAACCATAAAATACAAAAGAGCGGAAATTATATCAAAACCCTCTCCCACCCTCCCACCTCTCTCCCCAAAGGCCTGACAGAACAGTCAGGTCTTACACTGTATCCAAAAGGAGGGGAGGTCCAGGGCCCTCCTATTCTCGATCACCACACCACCTGTTCGGGGGCCAGTGAGAGGAACAGGCACCACATATCTGTCCCTTCTCACCGCTGTTACCAGCCTCCCGAAGGGGCCATAATTACCCCAGCCCATCACAACCTCAATGGCTGAGGAACCCCCACCCTGACCCACCCCCACCTTCCCCTGCTGTGGCTGCCCCACCTGGCCCATGAGGGAGACCCTCTTCCCCCCCAACCTCCCTTCCTACACCCAACCCTCCACCTCTACCCCCAGCCCCCTTCTCACAGGGGGACCAACCCCCCCCAGTCAGGTCGAACCCCCCTCACACCGGGGGGGCAACCCTGCCCCTTCCTAACCCAATTCCCCCCTCCCCCTCATATTAGGGACAGGAGTCATAACACAATCACTCCCCTCACCCCCCCACCTGTTCCCCAAAAAGCCCACAAATCCGCCCTATAATACCAGCCACTCCTATGTTCTCGCCAGCCTTCCCCAACCTCTCCTCTTAGGTGCGTGGCCTGCAGCAGTGCTGAACCAGTCGCTGATTAATTCCCTCCCATTGGGAGTCTTTCCTGGGGGTGAGGAGGAGGAGCCCGAGAAGATGAATGGACCTATTAGATTTCTCTGGGGGAGTTTCCCACAGACCTCGATAACCACTCTGTCAATGACCTCATCACATTATGGAATAACACCTTGACTGAGGCCATCAACACAGTGGCTCCCAGGCATCCGCTCTTACCACTGTGCCAACACAGGTTCCTGTGGTATACAGAGGACCTGAGGCAGCAGAAGCGGGAGGATAGGTGGTACCAAACTCAAGCTGAATCCTACCGATTGCAGCATAAATTATTTTTGAAAGACTATGCCATGGCTGTGAGGGCAGTGAAGAAAGTTTTCTTCAGTGCCATCATAGCATCTGAGAACACACGTCCAGCAGAGCTTTTCTGGTTGGTGAGTCATTTGGTCAGTCCAGCCTGTCTCCGCCAGGAACTGAAGGGGTCCAGTGCCTGATGTGACATTTTTATTGACTACTTACCAGATAAAATCGCTCATATTCACCACGACCTCGGCGCAACCATTTCCAGTGCAGAGTTGTAGCTGGGGGTAATGGAAGCTCAGCCTTGTCCTTTATTGGGGAGATCAGTTTCAGTTGTTGTCACCCACTGATGTGGAGGTGGGGCTGGGGGAGCCTCAACTTGTGAATTAAGTCCATGCCTGTCCTGTCTGCTGACGTTGGGGCCGTTGCTGGCTGCAGAGTGCCGAGCTGCCGATGATTGTTCAGCCTCTGCTTAAGAAGCCATAATTTGGGGGTGGGGGGACTGGGCATGCACTGCACCCCGAATATGTCTGTTCAAGGTGACAAGAAAAACAACAAAGAGACCTTGCTGCAGAGAGCTTGTCAGCGCCAGCCCTCTGAGCAGCCTAGTGACATCAGGGCCAGCATCGAGACATACAAAATGGTGGCCACAGATACGGCTTAAGCCTCTGATGAGGAAGAAGTGGAAAATGCCATTAGCTGAACTGCTATTAGAAATGAAAAAAGAAATAAAATCTGAAATATCAAAAGGTCAGAACCTCTGTGGAGGCGGGATAATGCAGAGGACAGAGTGTCTGTGTTGGAAGACCAGGCAGTTTCCTCAGAGGAGCAAATAGCCAAGCTGCAAGAGACAGTGACCTTTCTCCTACAAAAAACAGAAGACCTGGAAAACAGGTCAAGGAGAGGGAATTTAAAATTCAATAGAATTAAAGAGGGAAGTGAAACTCAGGGTGTCAAAGAACTAATTTGGACCCTTTTACAAGAATCCTTCCCTGAAGACATGTATCTACATAATGCAGCCATAGACAGGGCGCATAGAATGGGCAGGCCCTAAAGGAAAGACACAGACCCTTCTAGGGTCATAATAGTCAAATTTACTAATTTCCAACCTAAAGAAAAAATACTTCAGAAAGCTCGCATGAAGCAACAAATCACCTTTCAAAATAAGAGCATCAAAGTGTTCCCAGACTATTCACCCAAGACTATGATCAAGCGCAGAAACTGGGGAAAATACTTCCCTATTCTTATTGGAAGAGGCCTGAAGCCTCCTTCAATAAGGTTTTCTATGCAAATGCTGATCACAGTGGGAGGAAAGAAGAAGGCTTTCTCCAATACAGAGAACCTGTAGATATTCCTCCAGGCACAACCCCCACTGAAAAATTCTTGAAAAGAAAGGACTCTTTATGAACCTCTGAAGGTACTCTACAAGAGGTAAATTTGACCTAAAGATGGACAAATTGTAGTTATTAAGTATTAAGATTTCTGTTGCATTTTTTGACTATTCTGTCCCTGCAGTTGTTCAATGGGGAAATTAAGCAATCAGTCTTTCACTGCATTTATTATCTATTCTTTTCCCTCAAAAGTTCAAGGGGGAAGTTAAGTACTGAGTTTTTCACTGTATTTATTGACTATTCTGTCCTCAAGTGTTCAAAGGGGAAGCTAAATACTGAGTTCTATATTGTATTTAAACTTACTATTCTGTTCCCTTAAGCCTCACTGTTGGGGATTTGAGGCGCTATAGGAATCTGCAGAGGTTTAAGGGAAACAATGCATTCCTACAGGCATGGCACAATGCATTCAAAATGACAGATACAGACAAAATATGCTTGGGAGTTGACAATTGCTGAGATCTCTTATATAAAAAAAACTGGTATTAATGGGATTCTAGCTGTAACTCAAAACCTTCTAGACTTTTTGATTCTGATATATGGATATGCCCACAAGTGAACAGACAAAAGTCCTACAATGATGGTTCAAAAAGGAGTAGGAGTAGATTTATCCTGCACTTTCCTAATGGTGAATAAACTAAGAACCATTACCCTAAATGTTAGGGGCTTAAATTCTCCAGCTAAACACAAGAGGGTCAGAAACCTATTTTCAGACAATAACATAGATGTATTGTTCCTGCAGAAGACACATCTCCTGGAGAGGGATGTAACTAGGTTTTGTAATAAAAAATATTGGGGATATGTATGCGGCTTGCACAACAACAAAAAAGGTGGGTGTGATAATTGGATTCAACAATAAAATAGATTTTAAGTTAAAGAAAACTTTAAAAGACAAGGAGGGCAGATTGCATTTTATATCTGGTACCCTAAAGGGAGAATGGATCTCTTTGGCAAACATATATGCCCTGAATGTGGGCACACTAGCTTTTTTTTTCAAAAATATATACCTCTTATTTTAGATAACACTAAAGATACACTTATACTGCAGGGTGATTTTAACACACCCCTGACTAATCTAGATGCTTCCAAAAAAGCACGCTTAAGCAAGGAACAAGTAAAAATAAGCTCTTTACTAACTTCCAATGGTCTGTCTGATGTATGGTGACAGAAAAATAGCAGGGAATAGATTATTAATTATTAATTAGCCACATGGGCACATGAGGAGTGAGGCGGTCCCGCAGATAAGCAGGGCCCAGGCCGAGAAGGGCTTTAAAGGTCAAAACCAGTACCTTGAACCTGGCCAGTGCTTTATAGGCATCCAGTGCAGAGCCCGGAGCACAGATGTCATGTGCTCCCTGCGATCCACCCCCATCAGGAGACGGGCCACGGCATTCTGCATCAGCTGCAGCCTCCGGACCAGCTTCTCAGGCAGCCCCAGGTAGAGCGCATTGCAGTAATCCAGCCTCAAGGTGATGAAGACATGGATAACAGTGGCGAGGTCAGAGTCTGAGAGATATGGCCGAAGCCGCCGGACAAGATGTAACTGCCGAAATGCACTCCCCACCACGGCCACAACCTGAGATTCCAGGCTGAGCCATGAATTGAAGAGCACAACCAGACTCTGCACCTGAGAGACCATAGGAGGGCGAACGACACACCCCCCCCAGAGGAGATTCAGCCAGTCCGAGGTCCCCCAAGCCCTCACCCACCAACATCACCTCCATCTTGCCAGGATTCAGCTGCAGATGGCTCAACCTCATCCAAGCCCCTACAGCTGACAGGCACTGGGAAAATAAGGAGACTACATGGCCTGGGTCGATGGAAAAAGAGAGGTAGGGCTGAGTGTCATCAGCATACTGATGATACTGCATGCCCTGAAACCCTCTCACGATCTCCCTAACGGCTGCATATAGATGTTAAACAAGAGGGGGGACAGAATGGCACCCTGCGGGACTCCACACGTGAACTCCCGGGAGGAAGATGTACATTCCCCCAAGACCACCCGGTGAGTTTTCCCAGCCAGGAATGAACGAAACCAGTCCAACACCATCCTGCCAATCCCTGCACGGTCCCACAGGCAAGTCACCAACACCTCATAATCGACTGTGTCGAATGCAGCTGAAATTTCTAGCAGGACCAGTAAGGTCTGATGACCCTGGTCCAATGCCAGATGGAGATCCTCAACCAAGGCTGCCAATGCAGTATCTGTACCATACCCAGGCCAAAAACCAGACTGAGAGGGGTCAAGGAAACTGGTGCGGTCCAGATGTTCCTGGAGCTGCCATGCCACAGCCCATTCAATAACCTTCCCTAAAAAGGGAAGGTTAGAGCTGGGCCAATAACTGGCAGGATCATCAGCGTCAAGAGATGGTTTCTTGAGCAGGGACCTAGCCACAGCCTCCTTCATGCAGTCAGACACCCTGCCCTCCCAAAGGGAGGCACTAACCACCCCAGCCAGCAATGGCTGTAAAGTCTCCTGGCTGGCTTTCATCAATCAGGACAGGCAACGATCTTGTTCGCAAGTGGTGGCACAAACAGATCCCAACAAGGACTCCACATGGACAGGCAACACCATCGGAAACTGATCCCACAAAACAGGACAGGACGGGGCATCCATAGCCCCAAGATGATCCTCTGCAATAACTGTGGTACCAAAATCGTGGCGGATGCAAGCGATCTTATCTACAAAGTACTCGATAAACCAGTCACAGTGGTCACTGGATTGCTCCAGGTCCAGGTGGAGGCAGGCAGAACTAACCAAACCTTTCACCACCCAGAAAAGCTCTGCTAGACGTGACTTTGCACATGCAATAAGAGCAGCAACGAACTGCTTCTTTGCTGCCTGTATCACCATAGCATAGGCCTTTAAACTTCTCTTATGCTGTGATTGATCATACTTGTCGCAAGTTTGGTGCCACTATCGTTCCAACTGCCTGTTCTCCCGCTTCAAACACCGCAGGCCCTCAGTAAACCAAGGAGACCTGCGGGAGACTTGGGAGGGCAGCAGATGCCTGGCAGTCACTCTGTCAATGGTCTCAGCCAACAAGGTGTTCCAGAAGGCTATGAGATCATCGACAGAGTGGGTGTCAAGGTCCAGGAGAAACTTCCCCAGAGACATGATATTGTGAAATGTCACCAACACAACTACAAAATCCAGTTCTATTCAACATAACAGCCCCTTTGCTTCAGTTGCTTTTGAACCAGAGCTTAGTTTAGAAAGTTCCAAAACCGTATCAAGAACTGCAGAAAATGTAAGCAGCAGTGATTTGCAAGCTGCATGCTGGCAGGCCGATCTTGTATTAAACTCTTACGTTCAATTTTTAGTTCCCCAGGCCTTACTTTTTCCTGTTTATTCAGAAATCGTTTGTGTGCAACTGAGGACACACAATTTTTCAAGTAAAGAAAATAAATGGTCTGTTCTTACAGACTTCAAACTGTCTACAATAACTAAGTTTAGGCGATGATTGAAGCAACGCACAAAAAAAACCCACAACCCAGCAGGTGCTTTTTCATGGATTGAAGTTTGCACGCCATTTAAATGGCCACTCATAACCGAAGCACCATTGTAGTACTGAGAGATGCATTTGCTAATGTCAATGTGGCACTGATTGAGAATTTCATAAATGGATTTTGTTTAAGCCTTTGCATCTAGTTGATCAGGCTGAATAAATCCAAGAAACTCCTCATGTATGTTTCACTCATTACTGCTGATACATTCTGAACATTGCAAAGACAGACCATCACCTACTTGTACATTAGGTACATTTTTTTATCTCAAGACCCAGAAATACAGTGAGCATAAACATATATAAATCAGAACCATAATAGAAAACCTGCATAAACAGAGCAACCGATCTGGGTCCATAAGTCTCCGGGGGTGAACTGAACTAATAGGTCCTGCACCCTATTGGGGGCTGACCTGCACCAGAATGCATGCCTTAAGGAGGTAATGGTCAGACCATGACAAAGGCTCCACCCCCCTGACTTCTACCAACTGACTCCTCCCCCCCCC
>QEPC01005340.1:635371-670959 GCA_003113815.1 Sphenodon punctatus
ATGGAGACACTCAACACCTGGTGGAGCCTGCACCGGATACCTCCTAAAGGAAAATGCATCCTTGATAACAATGGCTACACTGTCCCCCCTGTCCCTCCAGCCGAGGCTGATGCTGCACAGAGAACCCAGCTGGAACAAGATCAGCCAGAATAGGGCCATTCATTGTCCAGCCAGGTCTCTGTAATACACACGAGGTCGGTGTCCCACTCCTGGATTAACTCCCGGATAGTAGATGACTTATTGACAACCGACCTCGTGTTCAGCAGCACCAAACCAAGGCCTGGGGTCTCCTGGGCCTCAACCCACAACCTACCTGCATGGGGGGTTGAGAGGGGAACAGGCAAAAGGCACCGCTCCCTCCTCACTGATGGAACACACCTCCCCTTTGGACCATATCTCCCCCGACCCATAACAACCCTGATAGCTGCAGAAGCCGTCCCATCCTTAGAGAACCCTGTTAGACACCCACCCTTAATAGGCTGCCCCGACAGGTTGGCGAGGACCCCACCCCCCTGCCCACCTCTTCCACCAGCGGGCAACCGCCTCCCCTGGAGAGTCACCCCTGCTTGCACCAAGGGTTCCCCTCCAACCTCCCACCTCCCTCTCCTGCCACCAGAGGGAGGTTACTAACCCTCTCACACACACACACACACACACTACTCAAAGTTTACCACCCCCACAATTCCCTGCACAATAAATATAACACACACACCCCTCAGTCATGTATCTTCACCCCCTGCTCCCAACTAGGCAGGGGGCGGTAGGTGGAGGCACACTTCAAGTCGCTGCCACTGTACTGTGCTGGGGCAGCTTTGCCATGCAGACATAATATAACTACTGGCCACCTCCATCTGCAAACGGCCCACCAATGGCACTTTGCCCTTTGGCAACGCCTTTTGGTCACCTCCCAGAGGGCGCCACCCTCAGGGCAGCTCTGCCTAATGATGTTACCTGGAGGAGGAGGGACAGCAGAGAAGAGTGGTCACAGGTGGGGGGATTCCCAGGGCCTAGGGAGCCAACGCCCCCCCCTTTCCAGTCCAGCCAAGCCCTCAGGGCAGCTCCCCCTAATGAGCTCTAGAGTAGATTGAAAGGATAGGTCCTGGGTGCAGCCAGAAATGGATGCTCTGCTGGAACATGTCACGCAGGCAGCAGGGACTGACAAGCAGTGGGAGCTGAGGTGGCCCGCTCTGCTCCAGGCAGAGGGGGCTTGCTAAGGTAAGAGACCCTGAAGAAGCAGGAGGAGAGGAAACTTTTCAAGATGAACAAGATCCAGAAGCTTTTCTGAGGGAGCGGAGGGGCCCTGGCCTTTATCTTTGCCACCTTGGTCATCTGGCTGATCTTTGACATGGCAGAGCTCATGCTCTCCTTCAGTGAAATTAACACCAAGATCCTGAAAGAGGAGATGATCAGGAGGGAGAGGTTCAAAGTGTGGAGGCAGTCAGAGAGAAAGCCTGAGGCCGGCAAGGAGCCAAAGCCTCTCCTGAGAGGCTTAGGGAGTGGGAGGTTTGCCAATAAATTTAGGGAGCCAGAGGAGAAAGCACTGGCAGCAGGGGCTGAGACAAGGGGAAGAGGAGACAGACAAAGGGCTGCCATACTAATGCAAAGAGCAGAGGCGATGGGCAGCCGCCATGCCTCCAAAGCAGCCGAACTGCTGATCCCCCCTCCCCTCTTTCTGTTCCCAGGGAAAAGGCAAAAGGCTGTCAGCTCCCCAGCCTTACAAAGGCAGTTCTTCCCCCCCAGGCTTTCAGCAGACCAAATTAGCAGCAACTCCAGGCCGATCAGTTGTCAAATTAACACACAATGTGACTACTGTAAAAAAATAAAAAAAGAAAAAAAAAGTTCCCCAGAAAGCTTCCAACCCTCTTATTAAAGCATCCAAGGAAACTGACGGGAATCTCTTGAAAGGTGTGGCTGGAGAGAAAGCTCCTTTGGTTGGATTAAAACTGAAATTACACAATGCAGCTGCTGCAGAAGTAAAAGAATCTCAGGATACACACACACACACACACCAGGATCAAATTTACTGGGACCTGGGCAAATCATTCTTGGGGGAAATAAAAGAGAGGAAAGTGAGCACAAATGTAACAGGAGGTTGGATCTACCTGTCAGCAAGCTGGCTGCTGCACAGACAGTAGGAAAGAAGGAACTGTCTATAAATGCAACAGGTCTGGGCAGGCTGCCAAAGATAGATGAAACAGGAGTTGCTTATGGAAAGAAACTCACTTCCTCTGAAAATCACTTTGTCCTTATTAGCAAGGAGGGGATGAAAATGGGCACCCTGGGTACTGAGCGACTCCTTGCCGATCCTAAAGGAAACTTTACAAAGAGAATGGAAAATACCAAGCAGCAGCAACCTACAGGCAGCAAAAGGGAGAACTCTTTGAATGTGACAAAGAGTGGGGAGCTGAAGGCGCTCACTGCGAAAGCAATTCAGCTCGATGGGCCAGAGCTAACCAATGCTCCAGAGGTCATTTTAGCCAATCAGAACCAATTCCATGCAATCGTTCAAAGCAGCGATGCATCCCATTTAAGAAGGAACTGGGTTGCACAAAGTATTTGCTGTTGATGCCACACTTTCCCCAGCAGACCACAAAGCCCCTGGCCAGTTCGGGTGCCCTGCTGCAGTCCAAGATGAGAAGCAAGAAGAAGCCAAGAACAGATTGAAAGAAGGCAACTTCAATGTCTATCTCAGCTATATAATCCCAATAGATTGAGCCATTGATGACACCAGGCGTGCTGGGTAAGATCTGTCTCCTCGCATGCCAGCCCCTCATATACATGAAGCTGAATTATGTATTGATTAATCAAATGAAAAGCCAACCATTTTCTTCTCTGTGTGCAGATATAATAGCTTATAACCTAGGGTAGTGATGGGCACCATAGTAAAGATTGATTTCAACGGAAGGAAGACAGTGGCGTGACCAAGGTCTCTCAGATGGGGAGGCACCTGGGTGGGCACTTTCCTCTGGGGGTAGCCCCACTGGGTGAATGAGTGAGGAAAGTGGTAAAGCACATGAAGACAAATATAAATATTACTAGTAGTAGTAGTTTGTCTGACCATAGGTCGTAACAAATAATAAATACAAAATAAGAGCAAACAGAAAAAGCAATATATAACAAAATACAATATAACAATTACAACAAAAATAAAATAATACATCTATGGACTGTGAATATAAACTAACACCTGCTAAGACCTGATTGGAAAGGCTAAATTACTTTGGGGTAATTCATCCTTGGGTGGGTGAGCCCAACCCATAAGAAAAACCACTCAGCTGTAAGCTCACTTCCTAAACAGCCTTCCCTTTCCCAGGGGTTATGCAGGTCAGCACTTAACCCCTAGGGGTAATCTAATTTAAATAAAAGCATGCCTTACCCTTCTTGGGGCTTATGTTGGCAGCACTTGACCCCTGTAGATTAGCAAGGAAAAGGAACACGCCTTGCCCTTCTCGGGGCTTGTGGTGGCAGCACTTGGCCCCTGATGGTGGATGGGTATGAATGGAAATTAGCAGCCTTGCCTTTCTCGGGGCTTGTGTCGGCAGGACTTTACCCCTGCAGGTAAATTGATATCAAAATTAAGGGCAGGAGTGCCCAAGGAGCTGCCTTTTAAATATACAGGGACATAAAATATTGCATTAGTCAAGGGGTCAGAACAGGCATAGGACAATAAGGTTATTCACAGCATTAGCACTCGCTCACTGGAGTACGCAGTAACTAACAAATAATATATACAAATGAGCATGAAAAATGAACTAGATAGAAGAACCTAATCTGTCCCCTTTCGATTACCAATACAATAGGGGGACTTCACAGTCCGAGAAAACTAGTAATAAAGAAATTCAAGGAGATAAACAAAAGCTACCAGCAATATCCTTGAAGTCCAGAAAAGTTTGCCTGCAGCGAGCAGCTTGCGTAATGTAGGATGCAGTGTCTTTTATATCCTGAGGTGAAGTGCTAGTTAACAGCAAACATAACAGAAGCTCTGTTGAAACGTCCGGAAACCTTTGAATAAATGGCAGCAAGTATTTTTCCCTCAAGGAATCATAAAGATGGCACAAGAAAAAGATATGGTTGACTGTCTCGACTGCTAAATGGTCGAATGGGCATACCCTATCCAAAAAGGGAATTCCTTGAATCTGCCCCTCAAGAACCCGGGAGGGGAGGGAATTTACACAGGCCCTGAAAATCAGCCTCTTGGCTCTAATTGTAATAGGGGCACCCAAATAGGCGGGGATCTGTCCCTGAGCAGGCATCCATGTCAGGTAGGAGCTTACCTGAGGAGACGAGTTAATAGCGGCTATTTCTGTCTGCCTGTTGATATCGTTTGCTCTTATCTGGATTTCTTTCCAAATCGCCCCTGTTGTTTTATGTCCCAGGTACTCAACTGAGAGTCCTATGGAGCATAGATAAGAGCAAATTTTCTGTTGCCAGGGACTGGCCCATGAGTCCTTCAGCATCTCTTTAACTAGCTCAGAGGTGCAGACATAGTGGATTTTCCACCAGAGTTTTAAAGCAGATTCAACGGCCAATTGCGCCCAGCCTTTCTGTCCTAGTTCCAACCAGAGTATGACTTGGGGAATACCAATTGGGTTACCAAGTAAGGCTGAGAGAAATTTAGCCTGAACTGGGTTTAGTCGGTGGACATAAAATACGGCCCACAATTCAGCTCCATAAAGTAGTTGCCCACCTTTTTTGGAGTTGAATACCTGTAATGCAGAAGAGATGGAATCTCTGCCCTGCCTGGTAAAAAAAACTGAGTAGGTCAAAAAGAGAGCCCTTAACTGCCGGGATTGCCTCCAAAACATGTTCCCTCCAGCTACCGGATTTATGGAAAAGCAATCCCAAATATCGGTAGGAGGTCACCTGTTGAATTGTGTGGCCCCCTATCTCCCAACTATAGACCTTCCTTCTGTTGGTGAATAGTATACCAGGACTTTAGATTTTGAGTGGTTTATTGTTAATTTATTGGATTTGCAGTACTTTGAAAAGGCCCGCATCTGTCTCGTAAGTTCAATACGGGTTTGGGAGAGGAGGGCGGCATCGTCTGCGTACAAGAGACACCCTACAGACCTAGATGCAACTCTGGGAGAGAAGTGTATCAAATTTCAGGAATACTGTCATTTATGTAGAGATTGAAAAGGGCCAGCGCAAGGACGCAACCCTGTCTAACACCTCGCTGGATGGGAACTGAGTCTGTCACATGGCCGTCTGGATCTTACCACAAGGGAAGAGCCAGAATACAAGGACTGAATCAGCCAAAGAAGACTTCATCTATCGTAGACCTTTGAAGCTTGTCCCAGAGTATATCTCTGTCTAGGGAATCAAACGCGGCCTTCAGATCTAAGAAGGCCACAAAAAAGGAGTGATTCCGGGCCTGGTACTTACTAACTAAGTAATCCAGCAAACAGCGTTGCTCTAAGGTAGAGCGACCTGCTTGAAAGCCATCTTGCTCTGGATGAATGATCTTTTCCTGGTTCATCCAGGTTGTAAGTCTGGCAAGAAGGAGTTTAGCATATACCTTCCCAACCACACAAAGGAGGCTGATCAGGCGATAATTAGCCGGATCCGACCACTGTCCTTTTTTGTAGATGGGGATCACTATTGCCTTTGACCACAGAGTAGGAATCCTTCCCGAATGATTAATTGCAGTGAAAAGCTTAGCTAAAAGAGGAACCCACCACGATTTCTGGGTCTTCAGAAATTCTATGTGAACTTGGTCTGGGCCTGGGACCTACCGGTTGCCAAAGGAATCTATCAGCGCATCTATCTCTGACTCTAGAATAGGTGACCATGGGTGGTAATCCAAGCCACTATCACACTGGAGAGGCAGAGAATCGTCCACCTGTCTGCCGAATAGATTACGAAAATACTCGGGCCATGTGGATGGCTGGATAGTATTGACTACAAGTCTCCCCATCCTACAAGTTGAGGAATTCACTAAACGCCAGAATTGGGTAGAATCTTTTTGGTCAACCGCACGGATGAGAGCTGACCACTGCCTTTCTGAAAATAACCTCTTTTTCTCCCTTAGCAATTGTCTGTAGCATCTTTTGGCATCCAAATACTCTATAGGGGAACTATAAGTTGATTCCCTCCTGTACCTGCGGTATAGTTGGTTCACTTTAGCACATGCCCACTTACACTCGTTGTCAAACCACTGACTCCCAATCCCAGAGCCGAGGGAGAGCCACCTGTGTTTGAAAAAATTCAGATAATTTCACGTTGAGCTCATCAAATAGCTCCAAAGTCTCCTCCGGATTAGTAGAACAAAGCAACCTGCCTCTAAATTGCTGCATAGAAGGCTGATTGATAAAATATTACTAAGATTTGGCAGTTTAGGGGAAAGTTGTGTTATTACTCTGAAACCTATCTGACAGAATCTTGGTATGAGCCATGATATTGTCAAATGTCACCAACGCAACTACAAAATCCAGTTCTATTCAACATAACAGGCCCTTTGCTTCAGTTGCTTTTGAACAAGAGCTTGGTTTAGAAAGTTCCAAAACAGTATCAAGAACTGCAGAAAATGTAAGCAGCAGTGATTTGCAAGCTGCATGCTGGCAGGCCCATCTTGTATTAAACTCTTAAGTTCAATTTTTAGTTCCCCAGGCCTTACTTTTTCCTGTTTATTCAGAAATAGTTTGTGTGCAACTGAGGACACACAATTTTTCAAGTAAAGAAAATAAATGGTCTGTTATTCTTACAGACTTCAAACTGTCTACAATAACTAAGTTTAGGCGATGATTGAAGCAATGCACAAAAAAACAAAACAAAACCAAAAAAACCAGCAGGTGCTTTTTCATGGATTGAAGTTTGCACACCATTTAAATGACCACTCATAACCGAAGCACCATTGTAGCACTGAGAGATGCATTTGCTAATGTCAATGTGGCACTGACTGAGAATTTCATAAATGGATTTTGCTTAAGCCTTTGCATCTAGTTGATCAGGCTGAATAAATCCAAGAAACTCGTCATATATGCTTCACTCATTAGTGTAATGCATAACTGCTGATACGTTCTGAACATTGCAAAGACAAACCATCACCTACTTGTACATTAGGTACATTTTTTTTATCTCAAGACCCAGAAATACAGTGAGCATAAACATATATAAATCAGAACCATAATAGAAAACCTGCATAGACAGGTCATGCCTTTACACAGCACCCATGCAAATAGGTGGAGAGAACCCACAGTACAGTGGAAGCCAATTCCACAAACCCCAGTTTCAAATCAAAATGGACAAAGATGCACACACACCCACACAGTTATAGGATACATGTCAACCTCATGCATAACTCAGTTGGGATTTTGTCCGGGTTATGGCATGGAGACTGCGCTTGTGGTCTTGGTGGATGATCTGCGCCGGAAGATGGACCGGGGTCATTCGACCCTGTTGGTCCTATTAGATCTGTCAGCTGCCTTTGATACGGTTGATCATGAGATGTTGGTGGTGCACCTGCGGGACTGGGTGGGACTGTTCCTGAATGGTTCCACTCGTTCCTGACCAGGAGAACCCAATGAGTGGTACTCGGGAAGTGTTTTTCATCATACCAAGACCTCACGTGTGGTGTCCCACAGGGTTCGGTGGTGTCCCCCCTCTTGTTCAACATATATATGCAGCCTCTCAGCGAGGTGATCAGGAGTTTTGGTGTATGATGTCAGCAATATGCTGATGACACTCAGTTATACCTCTCTTTTTCCACAGACCCAGACCCCGCAGTCTCTGTGCTTACTCAATGTCTGACAGCTGTGGGGGATTGAATGAGGGATAATCAACTGAGGCTGGATCCCGACAAAATGGAAGTGATACTGGTGGGGAAGGCAATGGAGTTAACGGCCCCCATCATTGATGGGTTCTGTCCTCCATTGGTTCCCCAGGTACGGAGTCTGGGGGTACTCCTCGATGCGCAGCTCCACCTGGATGCCCAGGTGGAGGTTCTGGCGAGGGGTGCCTTTCGCCAATTACATCTGGTACGTCGGCTTAGGCTGTACGTTTTGGACTCCGACCTGGCCACCATCATCCATGCTTTCATCACCTCTAGACTAGACTATGGTAATGCACTCTACGTGGGACTACCCATGATGAGGGCCCAGAAGCTGGAGCTGGTGCAGAATGCAGCAGCCCATCTCTTGGTGGAACTGGGCCACCAGGAGCACATTACACCAGTGTTCCGTTCTCTGCACTGGCTGCCGATAGTCTTCCGAGCCCAATTCAACGTGTTGGTTTTAACCTATAAAGCCGTAAATGGTCTGGGCCCTGCCTATCTGTGAGACCGTCTCACCCCCCAGGTACTGGACCAGCCCCTGCGGTCATTGGGGGATGCCCTCCTTGTAGTCCCCCGAGTATTCTGGGGGGCCATGCAGGGGAGGGCATTCTCGGTGGCCACGCCGAGGCTGTGGAACTCCCTTCCAGTGGGGGTGTGTCTGGCCCTGGATCTGCCCTCCTTTCATAAAAGTTGTAAGATCTGGCTGTTCCACCAGGCGTTTGGCGGGGGAGATGGGTAGGGGGTGGGGGAGGAGAGGGATGGGGGTGTAATGATATGTTTTACAGTTTTATGGTTTTAATAGTTAACTTATATTGTTGTGAGCCGTCCCAAGCTGCCTGTGGCAGGAGGAGCGGGATACTAAATGTTTTAAATAAATAAATAAAGTGCATTTACCCTGTATGTAATTGACAGTTTCTGTATATGAACCATGTATGTATGTAGCTGAGAACTGTAACTTCATTACATGAATGAGATTATTTGCTCAGACATTGTCTGGCAGGTTTGAGACAGTGATAAGGGAGCAATTGATTTGCAAATTGACCACACTGATCAAGGGGCAGCTAGGCTAATCTAAGGGAGAGTAATTTGCAAACCATCAATGGATTCTCCAGCATGAAAATCAGGCAGACTCAAAGCATTAAAAAGGGAGGGGAGCTGCAGGGTCCCCTCCCTTCCTGTCCCCCAGTTCCCTTGTAAGACAGCACAATGTATGCAAAGTCTGTATTTTGCCAGCACTTTGCCTGCAGATAGTATGCTAATTCACCTGTAGGCTGGTGGAGCCCAGTCTGGGCTGGGCTGTGTATGTTAGCACTGTTGTTGTCGGCTCTGAAATTTCAAAACACAGCTAGCCAGGGCTAGTCTAAATGGGGTGACATTCAGGGTGGTACTACACTTGAATGGGTGGGCACAGGCCACCCCTTGGTTACACAACTCAAGGAAGATTGACTCTGTATGATTTCTATACAGTGAAGGAATAGCAGGAGACCACATGGGAGTGGGGGATACATTCCCTGCAAATTTCTTCCCCCGGAAATTCTAGGGTCATGAGGATGGGGCTTATCTGGCTCAGCATCCTCAATAACACTAGAGAAACTGTATACTTTCTTCTGGATAGAAAGAGTCTTGTCCTTTTCAATAGTCAAGTGCACTTTCTAAACTGCGACACATGTTCCATTAAGCCACCCACCTAAAGTATCAATGAAGCCAAGGCCTCAGTCCAAAAACCATGTACCCTGGAGTAGTCCCATTGAAGCCCACAAACCACTGACTCCAGAGTAGTCCTATTCAAACCCACAAACCACTTGGTTTGTGGATTGCAACTCATGTCTACATTTTCATCTGATGTGTACCTGTTACTAACGCATAGTTTATTTGGTGCAACATCAAGCATTGCCGTTCAGTGGGGCCAATCCCAAACCCCACAGATCTTGCACATAGCCATGTGTGCACCACTATTGCTGGCACATAGTGTCACGCAGAAACCGCATGCATGCACTCGCGTGCGAGAGATGCTTGGGATCGGCCCCACTGGAAAGAAAATCACCATGCTTTTGAATATTTCATTCCTGGATTTTAATTCTGACAA
The DNA here is from genome assembly GCA_003113815.1 of Sphenodon punctatus. Taxonomy (NCBI): domain Eukaryota; kingdom Metazoa; phylum Chordata; class Lepidosauria; order Sphenodontia; family Sphenodontidae; genus Sphenodon; species Sphenodon punctatus. The sequence continues at coordinate 645,229 of QEPC01005340.1, forward strand.
CAACTAACTTGTCTAAGCAAAAAACTTCTAACTAGGAGCTCACCTGGCTCTGGTATTGCCTCCATCTTTCACCTCAAACTCTTTCTTACTTTTCCAAATGAAAGGAACAGTATTTACTTACCTTTCACATGGTTGTTTCGAGTGTTAGTTAGCCAAGTGCTTGAAGGTGATCAATCACACATAAGTGCAGCATTGTTACATAGCAGTGTGGACACTCTACCTAGATATACATTGGCTGTTCTGCCAGGCTTTTGGGGAGGGAAATGAGTAGGGTGTGGGTTTGAGGGGAGTGGGGGGGATTTGGTTCCGCTCTTTTAATGAGTTTTATAAATTATAATTTTATGTATTTTGTATATTAAGTAGTGAATTGTTTTTAGTGTATTTTTTGGAATCTTGATTGTGAACTGCCCCGAGCTGCCGTGTGAGCAGGAGGGTGTGGGCTAGAAATAATACGAAATAAATAAATAAATAAAATAAATTGCTTGAGATATCCATCAAGCTATGCCCTCACCCAGGATTAACCCAAACGGGTCACTGTGTGGCACTGTTGTCCTATTGAAGTACAACATGAAGTGCATTTTCCTGGCTACCGTAACCAGGGAAGTCCTAAAAGACAGAGGTTTGGAATTTTTGGCTTCCTTACAAGTGCTCTGAGTAAACATTTTTGTTTTGCAAAATATTGGTGGTGAAACCAAGCATTTCCATGATATTTTCAATTGCCCCTGGAAATATCAGTTTTGTGGTCCAGATGCAAAAACCCATAGTCCAGGCAATGTGTAGGGCAGTATTTACTAGTTAGTAGGCAAAAGGGTGAGTCTGAGGACTTCTAAGCTGGTGCATCTTAACATGTTTACCATGAGCACTAAAAGGCTATGAATTAAAGCTGGTGTTTAAAATTAAAATGCACCTTCTTCTACATCCCTATTAGCTGTTTTTCTGACACACTCTGGTCAGTTGCCGTGGAAGTTACACAGCTTTACACCTTGGGGCTCATCCACACCAGGGCGGTGTACAGAATTTAGCAGTGTGGAAAGTAGGGGTGGGACACCGGGGAGAATACTGGATACAGGATTTATGGGTATTGGATCTCCCTGGTACTGGATTTACCGGTATCAACATACCAAATTTTTAACATTGGCCGCATTACCGGATTTTTTACATTGTGGCTATTATTGCGACTATTGACTTCAATAGCCGCAATGTAAAAAAATCCGGTAAAGTGGCCAATGTTAAAAAATCTGGTATGCTGGTACAGGTAAATATCAGATTTATCGGATTAAGCTGGTACACCCAAATACCGGCAATATCAGTTCTCGGGAGAACCGGAATTCCCATCCCTAGTGGAAAGTATGGAGACAGACCCTCTGCATTCTGCCAATCCAGGGAATCCCCTAATGTGGATTGTAGTTGCCCCAGGGCACGCATCTAATCATGGAGGTGAAAAAGGGGGGTAAATCAGAGCAGATTACTGTGCATGAGTCTTATCTTGCTGACACTTCATGTGTGACTGAGTTCAATAACTTGTGGATGCCTGCACCTGTATCAGACTCAGGCCCTATATACCCAGTCACACACTTTATTACCCAGCACCTCTGAAATGTACACTTTGATAGAGGGACAAGAGAATGAGACAACAAATAAGAAAGGATTATTAGAGTTGTTCATTATCTTTAGTAGCATGGCAAGACGGAGAGAGACTTCAGATGATAGAAAGCAGCAGCTGCGCTTGCATCAAAAAAGCTTTGTTAGTTGCCCTTTTCAAATAGGTGTGGGTGTGTGGGGGGATGGGTGAGCAGCACAATGGGTGGGTGGTGCATGGGGGTCCATTCCCACAGACCCCCCCCACTCACCTCCACCCATCTCCATGCACGGATCATCCGCCATTGGCACCCGTTGCTCTGTGTATGGGTGGCGGGTGGAGCGTTGGAGCGGCACGCACCCCCACCCAGTGGCCGTGGCTTTCAAATAGACGCTTCCCCATCCCCCCAGCACCCGCCATGGCAATTGCATAGACACCCCCCACCCGCACACGTGGGTGAGGTGGGGGGTGTCCATGCAAAAATGCCCAATGTTTCATGCTGAAAACAAGGGGTTGGTTTTTTCCCCCACTTGTGGGAAACATTTTTAAAGGGTAATTTGAAACAAACAAAATACCCAGTGTCCAAAATCTTCATACCCTTCTTCCAGTGCTCTCCATGACTGAAGCAAGTATGGTACAACAATGACTATAGATGAGAAGGCAGATAGAAAACAGGGCATCTGCATTGGCCAAATACGGGAGCGCTGCGTGCACCATGGCACATTGCCCTTCTAATCTTGCAGCCTTCGACAGTATCAGGAAAGATAAAGTGGGAACTGTGCCACTTGGCTACACACAGTGCTAGCTGAAGCACTCATGCAGTGCTGGCAGCCCTTTCCGTTCCTACGGTAGCAGCGCAAGGATTTCTTCCCCATCAACTCATCGAATGCAGCTCCCAGGTTACAGTGATCCAGCCAAACTTGCTTTCCCACCCCCTGATTGTTGTTCTGTGCAAGACTTTCTAGGCAGTTACATCTTAGACAGACAAGGAACTTTAGCAAATCAGAGCAGTGTGACAACTGGGATAGGCTGATCGCTCACTGCAATAGTACAGCCACTTGGATGTCTACGTTTAGTCCACCTCAGCAAACAGCAAACATTAGGGATGGCTCCAGGTTTTGTGGGCCCTTGGGCAACAGAGTATCAGTGGGCCCCCCTTTTGTCTCGTTTGCATAGACCCGAATTTGCATAGTTCCACCCCTAATTTGCATAACTCATGTGAATGTAAATCCAAGTGCCCCAAACCACATGCCAAGGCAAAGCTTCCTCCCCCACTCCGCAGACTTAAAAATGCAGAGTGTGCAGGGACAAATCAAGCACCTCAAACCATATGGCAAGACAAATCTGGCATCCTCTCACTAAACATTAAAATGCAGAGTGCACAGGGACAAATGCAAACCAAACACCCCAAACCACATGGTAAGGCAAAAACTGGCCCCCCCTCCCCAAACATAAGCATGCAGAGTGCACAGGGGGCAGGGCAAACTAACCACTAGCCTCCCTTCAGCGTCCACTTGGGGCAGGCACACTCTCAAACTCATCACACACGAACACACGCTCTAGGGGATGGGAGTCGAAGGAACTCACTGCGCTGAGATCGGCTGGCGCTGCCGCTGCTGCCACACAGTGTAAAGGCCCCGTGCTGCTGCACACATGCTGTGGTGCCATGCCAGTTTCCTAGTCTGCCATGCTGGAAATATAGTCCCAGCATGCCAGGCTAGGAAATTGAAACTAGGAAACCAGCAGGAGTGCAGGGAGGTGTATTTAAACTGCAGTAGCAGCAGCAGGTCATGGTGCCGCTGCTGCTGCACGGTGACAGGAGAGTGAGTAAGCAGGCAGGCAGTGGGGTGGCGGTAGTTCCTCCCTCCTTCCCGCCTCCTGCTGCCACCGCTGAGAGGACTCAAGCAGGATGAGGCCCACCCCCAGCTGCCACGCCACAGCTGGGAAGGAATGGGAGGCTGTCACCCAACGCTGGGAGGAGTGGAGAGGCGGTGGCGACAGAAGCAGCAACAGCTAGGTTTGGAGGAGGGGGGCCGAAGCCCATGGACCCCAGGAAGGCCGTGGGTCTGCATCAAGTACCCATCATTGCTGACCTCATGGGTTAAAACCTGGAGACTCTGGGTCAAAACCAGAGGGAAGGTCACTTTAATGTTATTCCTTAGTTTAAAATGACTGCCAAGGTTGCTGAGAATTAGGTTGACAAGAGTAGGTTCTTAGGAGCTGCTCCACCTCTCGGACTTGTCACCACATTTCTAACACTTCCCTACACAAGCAGCACACACCTGGCTTAGAGACACCTCGCTTGTCTTCCTTGTCAAGTGAATCCCTTTTCACCCCATCCTCCCATTTACACGGCTGCCTTACGCTGCCTGACCAAGGGTTTGGCCTATTGATAATAAATTGAAGAAACTGAGCATGGGTTGGCAAGGGATATTATTTTTTATAGATCGTCCTGTTGTTACCACAACCCTTTCTACGCTGGTTGTTAGCCGTGGGGAGGGGGTGCCGAGCTTCTCTGTGAGCAGGAGGGCGTGGGGTAGAAGAATATTGAAATAAATAAAATAAAATTATATTCTGGTCAACTTTATGTCTCTTAAATCCAGGAGTGTCATTTGAGGAAACTATATTTTTTGAGGGGGGAGTAAACTGACCAAACTCCATACAACTGAGGATTATTAGGTTGGCAACAAGGGAGGAGGTGGAGTATTGGGTAGAGGGCAAGGGACCAGGATTGGTCCCCAGGATGCTGATGATGCATATCTTCCACTGCAAGGAGGGGGGCTGGGATCTGTATGGATCAGCAATAGAGAGCCTGACAGACCTGGGAATAAATGTGTACTGGTAAAGGGAACAGCAACACAGAAGTTGGTCTTACAGGAACTGCAAACCATGGTTTAGGAAGAGAGGGGGTTTGCTGCCCATGCCCTCCCCCCGCTTGAATCCCTCTCCTCACCTAATGACAGCTGTGACATCTGCTTCTAATCTCCTCCAAGGTCAGTGTCTGAACCAATCCATGGACAAGTTGTTATGAGTTGCACTGAGAGCAGGGTGGTTGTGCAACTTCACTTTTCTTTCCCTTATCCCCAGTCAGATATATTCTCCACCTGATCCTATAATCCCAAATCCCTTGTGCCACAGGAAGATGTGCCAGTGCTGTGGGCCAATGCGTTCATGATTTCAAATCCTACCAAATGTCAACATTTCCTTCTGGCTGATCCACTGGGAAATGATGTCCTGAGCCGATCTCAGTGAGAGCCAGTTCTGAAGTCATTCACACATTAGAAAAGGCTGAGGAATAGCAAACTTAAAGAATGCTACAAAATGGTTTTCCATGTCACTTTTTTCATAGTCAGTGCTAGAAAAAAGAACTGCTTGCCCTTGCCCCTGCAATTAGTGTCACTCTCGGAGCTATGCAGTGATTCTATGTGGGATGTGACTGGGCCAATGGAAATTAAATCTAAGAAGTAAAACACCAGTGAATTTTTAATTTGCCTCTGGTATATCATCCCCTTCATTTGTTTGCTTGCTTTTAATAGTGTAGAAGGGAATGGGGCTCTCTGCTTTATGTTCATGAAGAGGAACTCTGACCCTTATTACACGAGACGCTCCCCCCACATGGACACTCATCGTCCACATGGGGGAGCATCCTGTGTAAATGTGGGGATACATGGGTGCGCACTCCCATGACCCACGTTTGGAGCAACTGGTGACAATGCAGGCTGCTCCATGTGTGGGGATGCATGTGGAATGGGTGTGCATCTGTGTGCACCCACCACCTCGCACTGCCCCACAGCGGCATGCCCATGGACCGCCCCTCAGCCGCAGCCCGTTTAAAAAGGGCCTTTGTTCCCATATTCTTCTGAATTAGCAGGCCAGTTGCTCACTCTACACATAAGAGGTCCACTTTGGAACAAGAAAGAAAATGTTTATCAGGCTACACCTCCTTTTTATCAACAATGGCGGCAGCAAGCTCTAATAATGCTAAGGTATTCTAGCAGCAAAGAATAGAATCCTGTGATGAGTTCTTCAGTGAGATGTTCTCTGCCCCTCAAGATCCACTGGAAGATACTAGAGCTTAGGGAGTGAAGGTCCCCTTAAGGCGCACATCAAAGCCATAGTTGAATTGCAAATAGAAGTTGAGAAAAGCTTCCCATCGACCTTTTGTTCACATGCTGAAGACACAGACCTGACCCAGCCATCACTTTTTGACTGGCATGGAATAAAATGACAAATCATAGAAATAAGAGAAATTTTATCACTCCTTCAAATCTACTGATTTTCAGCTTTCCTTGATAGGCTCGTAGACTACATTCAGATCCTGTAGCAGGCAGACTGTCAATGAACATTCAGCATTCACTGGCTGGGACATGGGGGGTCGGGGGAAGAGATCATTTTGAAAAGGAAAGACCTAAATATTTTGACAAATGGCATAAATGCTGTGTGGTTTTACACATGTGGGTTTTCCCGAGGAAAGCAGAAACTCAAACACAGGCTTCTGAGCACCCATGGCTCTGTCTAAAGGTGGCCCGTCTGTCTAAAGGTGGACTGCCAGATGTGCAGTGCAGCAGGAGCAGAGTTCCAGCCTCACTAGCGGGGCTTTGGAACATCCCAGAGTGGAATGTTCCAGAGCCAGTGGAGCAGACTGCTTAAATTTGGGGCACCAGACAGAGGCGGAGCTGCGGTCTGTCTACTCAGCGGATGGCTGCTGCAGCTCCACCCCTGGTTGCCCCAGGCAATGCCATAGAGCCATGGCTGATCCACCTGCAGCTCTATTGTGTGGGGGAGGGGGTGCCATGAGGATGCACTGCAAGCCAGAGCAGCTGCAGGTTCCTATAGACCCAGAGTAAGCGGGGCTGCACTCATGGGGGGTGGGACTGGCCATCCCCACGTGTGTCTAAAGACACAGTTCTTATTTTATGGACATTGAAATTGAAATGTAATTGCACTGGCACTAAGGCCATTTTCACATGGTGCCACTGGGTGGGGAAATGGGTGCATGCCAGTGGCAGATGGAGGTGGCTGTGCTCCCTTTCCCACGGGCGCACACACATCTCCACCCATGGAACCTCCTCCATTTTGTTGGATGGCTACATGGGTGGGTGATGGGTGGAGAAGGGCATGCGCCAGGAGCGCACACCCACCTCCGCCCACCACCCGTGGTGTTTCCACAGGCGGACAGCCATCTCCCCCCCACTGCCGTGGCATACACATGGACGCCCCCCCCACCGAACACCCACCCGCACACCCAGCGGGGGAGGGGGGAGCATCTGTGCAAAAAACCAGCATTGTGTTGGAATGTAAAAGTGCCCAAGATTAACATTTATTTTCCCCAGGGTTCTGTGCATAATTTCAAGTGTGTTCTCACAATCTGCCCCCTCAAGATTAAGAACATCTTCATATACCAGGTGGTTAAAGCATGGTTAAATGGGAGATTTGTGCCATTCACCAGATATGTGTTAGCTATTCCAGAATAATTAACACAGTTCAAAGAAGCTTGTGAGAACACCCCTTCCTCTTCCTCGTTAAGTAAGGCTTCTTACTTAACGAGGAGCTGGGGGAGAGACAAGGGGTCTAACATTCATGAAGATGCGAGGTCTCAAGTGCACGTACTTGGCTTGGTTATGATGAGAATGACAGCAAGCAGGTCCATGTTGCAAGGATAAGGGTAAACCGATCGTAGGTATAGGAATAGTGGCTCAGCAGGATAAAGAGTCAGACAGAGCAGAGCAAAAGAGGTGAGTTTTAAGGAGAGATTTGAAGGTATGAAGGGAGGGGGCAAGGCGGATGTGGACAGGGAGGGAGTTCCAGGCATGGGGGGCAGCAAGTGAGAAGGGACGAAGGCGCTTAGGGGAGCAGGGAAGGCGTGGAAGGGTGAGAGAAGGGACAGAGGAGGAGCGAAGTGCACGGGCTGGAGTATGGAGGGCGATAAGTGCAGAGAGGTAGGGGGGAGCAAGGTTGTGAAGAGCTTTATAGGTGAAGACTAGGAGCTTGTGCAGGATTCGTTCAGGAAGGGGAAGCCAGTGAAGCGAAGAGAGGAGGGGCTGCACATGGTCGAAGCGACTGGCGAGGTAGATGACCCTGGCAGCAGAGTTTTGGACAGAGATGAGGGGAGAAAGGTGAGACCGGGGAAGGCCAGTGAGAAGGAGGTTACAGTAATCGAGGCGAGAGATGACCAGAGCATGAACAAGAGTTTTGGCAGACGAGACAGAGAGAAAAGGGCGAATCTTAGCAATGTTATGGAGGGAGAAGCGACAGGATTTAGCAACAGAGTCAATGTAGGGTTTAAAAGAAAGGGCTGAGTCAAAGATGAAGCCTAGGCTACGGGCTTGGGGGACAGGCAGGATGGTGACTCCATCAATAGTTATTGACAGTGAGGAAGGAGAGGAAGGATGAGGGGGGAAGATAAGGAGTTCAGTTTTAGCCATGTTGAGTTTGAGTTGACGTTGAGACATCCAGGTAGAGATGTCAGAGAGACAGTTGATGAGACGAGCTTGAACAGAGGGAGTAGAGAAATAGAGTTGAGTGTCATCAGCATAGAGGTGGTATTGGAAGCCATGGGAGGCAATGAGTTTGCCTAAGGATGAGGTATAGATTGAGAAGATGAGAGGGCCAAGAACAGAGTCTTGAGGAACACCAACTGAGAGGGGGAGGAGGAGGAGGCGGAGTTGGAGAGAGACACATTAAAAGAGCGGTCAGAGAGGTAGGAGGAGAACCAGTTATGGACAGAGCCACAAGGGTCAAAAGGAAGTGTGGAGTTTAAGACTCAGGCTTTTGAGCAACAAGGCAGCATGAGCTAGAAGGCACCACAAGCAGTAAAAGTAGTAATAGGAGCAAATACTGGAGTAACAAGCTCAGTGCCACCTTGTTTTCATTTGAGCCCTGATAATGAAAAGCACTTAAGTGTACATTTAACTTTACTCACATAAGCTGTCTTCATGAAATCACAATATGTGAACACTTAAGTGCTTTGCAGAATCAGGGCCTTAACTGATATTTGCTCAGTGAAAATGAGACAAACTCAAAGTGTCTGTGCAGCAGATGTAGCCACTGTGGCATGTATGTGCGTTAGAGCTGAAACCAATAGATAATTCCATTTTTGCATATATTATTTGCATTTTTGGATAGCTATCCAAATATTTAAGTAGATATCTGCACTCAAAACACAATTTGCATTTTAATTTCCTTGTGTATGCTGAATCAGATTGTAATAGTGGATGAAAACAAATGTGATGCTAGCCTGCTATGGGCTGCTGGGGACCCACCTGCACGTGTGGTCCCACGCCACCAGATGCAGACCTGCTACTGCCCCAGGTGGGGAGGCAGCTGACCCCGGGATGCGTCCTCCAGAAGATCCTGGGCCAATAGCTGCCCACATGGACCAGTGTGTCTGTTCAGGCTGCCATGGTCATTTGCCATGACCAGTTGTCATGGCAGGGTGCTGGGGGCAGGGGTGGCCACCTGCATGTTTGTTGAGTTCTCCCAACCTACCTGTGGCATGGAGGGGGGACAGCGCTCCAGCCCCCAAGTGGGTCTCAGGCACATCTGTACTGTACTGCCTGCCAGCCCAGGGAGTGGTAGCTATGCTTTTCCACTCTGGGGCAGGCGGTGGAGCCGCCTCATTGCCCACACATATGTTTTTTATCCACTGTGGAACCCTGATGGGTGCATGTGCGCTGGATCGGCACCCTAAGGAAGGCAGCCTACTCGGGCTCTTCACCACCTATTTATTTATTTTATTTATTTAAAAATCTTACTACCCCACCCCTCCTGCCACAGGCAGCTCAGGGCAGCTTACAAACAGTCCATAAAATCAAACAACAGTAGAATTAAAAACAACACATAAAAGGAGGATAAAAATATCCCCCCCACCCTAACCCACTCCCCCCACCCACTCACTCATCTCCCCCATCAAATGCCTGGTGAAAGAGTCAGGTCTTACAGCTTCTATGAAAGGAAGGGAGATCCAGGGTCAACCAGACCTCCGCTGGAAGGGAGTTCCACAGCCGGGGCGTGGCCACTGAGAATGCCCTCCCCTGCGTAGACCCCGAAATACTTGGGGGACCTTAAGCAGGGCATCCCTGGATGACCGCAGTGGCCGATCCAGAATTCAGGGGATGAGGCGGTCCCGCAGATAGGGCCTAGGTCATTTAGGGCTTTATAGGCCAAGACCAACACCTTGAATCAGGCCCGTCAAACTATTGGCAGCCAGTGCAGAGAGCGGAGCACCAGTGTAATATGCTCCCGGTGGCCCAATCCCTCCAGGAGATGGGCCGCCACATTCTGTGCCAGCTGCAATTTCTGAGCCTTCACCATGGGTAGTCCCACATAGAGGGTGTTACAATAGTCCAATCTGGAGGTGATGAAAGCATGGATGACAGTGGCCAGGTCCGAGTCTGAAACATACAGCTGAAGCTGTCGCACCAGATGTAATTGGCAAAAGGCACTCTTCACCACAGCCTCCACCTGGACATCCAGGTGGAGCTGCGAGTCGAGGAGCACCCTGAGACTCCGTACCTGGGAGACTAATGGAGGGCAGACCACATCAATAATGGGAGCCGCCATCTCCATCACCTTACCCACTAACATCACCTCCGTCTTGTCAGGATTCAGCCTGAGTCAATTACAGTCCCCCACCGCTGACAGACTGAGTAAGCACCAAGACTGCAGGGCCTGGATCTGTGGGAAAAGAGAGGTAAAGCTGGGTGTCATCAGCATATTGATGACACCACACACCAAACCCCCTGATCACATCAGCAAGCAGCTGCATATACACGTTGAACAGGAGACGGGACAAAACAGAAACCTGCAGGACTTCACACGAGAGGTCTCGGTTGTCACAGGGGTGGGGGAAACAATGGGAGCCCAACAAGGGATCAAGCCCACTACCAGTCTTAAGGCCAACAAGGAGATGCGTGGGGGGAAACTGCCTGTAAGGATAGCATGTTGGTCCTTCAGATTCCACAGGAATCAGGCCACTCTCATCATAGGGCACAGAGCCAAGGAAGACTGGAGGCAACCCAAGCGTTCTCTCTCTCACTCTCTCAGGGGATATGGTTAACGGAAGGTGGGGGCCAAAGGGGGTAAGGGCCCGAGGGATTGAGGGTCAGCAAAGGGAAAGGACACACGCACTGTAGAGGTGGGAGGAAGGTACTGGAGGATCCAGGGAAAAGGACAAACACGCTCTCACGCACTCTCGTTTCGTTCTCCACGCACACAATAGGAAGGATCAGGGGAAAGGGGAAGGTCCACAAAAGAGTCCCAAGGGATATATCAGGCCAAACAGATACAAATATACACTACTATCAAACACAGAACACATTAATCACACTTAGCTTTGCTCGCAGGGGCCAGTCTCTCAGATACTCTGATAACCAACACCCAGCTACAGCTGGTGCTGGCTTTTATTATCTCCAGCCCCACCTCCCTGCTTGACCTGGAGCTACGCTGATCACCTAAGTGGCTCTCGGCTTGTTGCTGCATGCTCCAGGCCCCACCCCTGGGGCGTTCCGGGGGCGGTAGTGTTGTCAGGGGTTGCCCAGATCGCGCCACTCTTCTGCTTGTTGACGCAGTTTCTTGGCATCCTTGGGCATCCCCAGTCTCCTGGAAAGTGCTTGGTTCCCCTGACATCTCCTGGGGGGCGTTCCTTGATGTCCCCATCTCCGCCCTGGTATGGGGGAGGTGCGGGAGCGATCCCCGAGCACAGCACCAACGGAAGTGGCCCTGCCCCAATCCCTGACATCGGTATGATGAAAAATAATCCCTGAGCACCACTCGTTGAGTTCTCCCGGTCAGGAATGAGCGAAACCATTCAAGAACAGTCTTGCTCACCACTGCACAATCCCACAGGTGCATCACCAACATCTCATGATCAACGGGATCAAATGCAGCTGACAAATCTAATAGAATCAACAGGGTCAAATGCCCCCATTCCCATTTGCAATGTAGATCATCAACCAAAGTTGCAAGTGCAGTCTTGGTACCATACCCCAGCTGAAATCCCAATTGAACCATTCCGGTTCCATCAACCTCCAGGGGCAAACCATCTGAATTGGTTCCACACTCCACCGGAAGCAGACGTGCACCTGGAGAGAGGCCTGCAGGAGGTAATGATCCGTCCATGACAAGGGCACAGCTGATACAGACCCCCCGCCTCAAGGCCGGTGCAAAACACAAGGTCTAAGGTATGTCCCCTCTGATGCGTCGGGACGCTAACCATCTGGGACAGACCCATGATTGCCATGGCGGCCATTAACTCATGCTCCGCACCTCCAATATCAGCGTCAGCATGAATACTGATGTCCCCCAAGACTATTGTCTTCGGGGACCACAATACCACCGCCAACACCAACTCCGCTAGAACATGTAAGGAGGCCGCCGTACAGGTAGGCACATGGTATACAAGCAACACTCCCAAACTGTCCCCTGCCAAATCCAACACCAGATGGAGGCCCTCACTACCCAATATGGATTGCACTGGATACCTCCAAACAGCCCAACACTCCCTTAAAATCATGGCTACACTGCCCCCCCCCCCAGTCTCTCTGACCATGGTTGATGCTGCACGGAATACCCAGCTGGAACAAGGTCTGCCAAAATAGGCCCCAACTCAGTGTCCAGCCAGGTTTTTGTCCACCTAATGTCTTTATTATACAATGAGTCCACCATCACCACTATCATTTAAAATCCATAGTGCATACCAACAGGTCTTGGGAGGCCTTTTCCAGTGGGTCCATTGGCCAGGCACAATCTCTCCTGCAGCCAGCCCAGTGATGTGAAAATTTTCCACTACCAATTTTTTCTGCAGAAACTTTTCCAGGGCTAGAAGAAATTTTCCACAGGAAAAAATTTCCAATTCAAAATGTTCTTATGCAAATTTTGTGCAAATTAATTTTAATACAAATTTTTTAAATGGCATTGGAAAATGTTTCCAGAAACGTTTCTGGAAAATGTTCTCGGAAAATTTCCAATTCAAAATTTTCAAGAAAACCCACATCACTGAGCCAGCCTCACTAACAGTCCATGCCACTTAGCCAGGCACCATTCCTCCTGAAACCAGACCTCCCAGGTACAGTGTCTGGCTGCAGACAGACTCAACCCTTATGAGACAGCACTCCCCTCTAGCTTCTGTCTCCTTAGTGGTTACTCCTCTCACTGAGCTCCACAGCTCCCTTTTTTAGGTCTTAGGTTGGGCTGCTCACACCCAGGCCCAGCTGGCCTCACTTAACCACTCAGCTCAGTAGCTACTTGGCCACCGTCCTATATGGTGATACGCCTGCAACTTATTTGGCACCTGCTGCAGCATCATTCTCTTCTATGAACTGCCCCTGCAGTTTGTCTACCTGGTACCCTTTAAAGGGCCAGGCAGTTCCCAGCCCCTGCCCTGCCACAAAAATACACTGCTTCTTTGGTCCTTTTTGGTTTGGATGTTTGGATATTTGATTGAATATCTGAAACAAAATTACCAAAAAAAACAAAACCAAAAGAGCTGAAACAAATATCCAAAATAGTAAACAAAGAGGAAATGAATAGTTTGTTCATAGCCACATCATTAATGGAAACTATTCAAAGTGGCTGAATTTGTCAGACACGATATTCACTTTATTATGGTGGATGACTTCAGCAGTAAAGGTAGGTAAAGCTTCCTGTGTCTGAGGTAAATTCATCACCCCATCCATTTCTGTAGAGACCATCATCTCTTTCACTCTAGTTCCCCATCCAAGCAGTCTGTGTGTGATCCATGAGGTCTGATGAATGATGTCACAAGGTGGCACAACACCAGGATTAAAACATGATAAATTAAAATTAAAGAAGAGGCTGAGTTCTTTCTTTTGTTCAAAAATGTTTATGGAGAAATGAATCGCTTTTTAGCCCTGGGGCAGATTAATTTACCTCAGACAATAGGATGTCCCTCTTCCTTCTGATTCAAAAGTGGTTCTGCTCCCCATGCTCTTTAGATGATCTAACTATGGGATCCCACCCAATATTTCTCTCAGCTTATTCAAAGTGGCATGGGTACTGTGCTGCTTGAACAATTCTACATGAGATGTTAAATAGATGTCCTGATCCAAGATTTCATACTGTTTTCATAATAAGAAGAGTGAAGATCACAATGTCCTGGCTAAATTCCATTACATTTGGGCTACCTAGGCTCCTCCAAAATGTCAGCTGGATACAGCGTTCTTAATCATATCTTCACCTGGTCTGTAGCCTTGCAGTGGGGAATGTCTGCTGTGCCACAACCTGAATGGATTTCAACATGTAACATGTATTTGAGACATTATACTTCTAGCAGGCCTTCTCTATTTCTGCTAGGGCCTTCTCCACTTCTGAAGTTCCAAGTCTAAGGCATGTCCAGTTATTAAGGGAGTTTCCCCCCTTTTTATGGGAAGATGTTAATCATGTAAACAGCAGAGGCATGAAAAAAATCATGTGCAATTGCCATGATTCGAAATGTAAATTGGTTAGTTTTACATGCAAATCTAAGTAGCCATTTAATAATACATATCACATACATAATACCTTAATTATGCAAAGTGATTTACATTCATTTCATTAATTGTCTCACCTCTGTGTGGTAGGCAGATTGGTATTATCCTTCCCATTTTACAGATGGAGAACTGAGGCTGAGAGACAGTGACCATGGCCAAGCGAGTCCATGGCAAAACTCAAATTTGAACCCAGGTCCTACTCCTGTATGTGCATATACAATTGGTGACTGTTAAGGTATGGGAAATGGGGGTGGGGTGATCTCATAGTATTAGAATTCATCATATGAAGGCAAGGAGGAAAACAGCCTAACAAGGACCTTAGACTTTGAATAAGCTGAGAAAAATATTGGATGGGATCACATAGTTAGATCATCTAAAGGGGCTAAATGTCCAAGAAGGCTGGGACTTATTAAAAAAAAAAAGAGAGAGAGAGAGAAAGAGAGAGAGAGAGAGAAGACACAATCACAAATGACTCTATTGAAAAAGAAAAATAGGAGACATGTAAAGAAACCAATGTGTCTGCACAAGGAGTTTATCAATGACCTAACAATCGAAAAGGAAACATATAAGAAATGGAAGAAGGGACAAGTCACCAAGAACACATACAGATGTGTAGCCCAAATGTACCAAATTACCAAACATGTGAATATCACATTATTAGGAAAGGGTTATCTGGATGTTCGCTTGTTTAAATGAATATCCAAATACAAAATGGAATATTTATTTCAGTCCTAGAGTAAGACCTCAGCCAGAGTGCCTGACTCCTTTCCAGGACTACTCAGCCGAGCACCTTTATTGTGAGGTGTCTGGGTAATCAGAGAGATGCTTTTTTAAAAGAAAGAAAGAAAGAAAGAAAGAAAGAAAGGTACAAGAAGCAGAGAAGGTGAGCACTAAGGTCAAGTCTAGCTGAAAAGTGAGATTCTGCCTATGATCTATGAACCATTTACTCTGAGTTTCTCTGGAGTAAGTGATTGTGGATTGCAGCCTCTGTGTCTCTACTTCTGGGTCAGCAGTAGGTTCTGGGAGCCAACCTCTGGTGCAAGACCTCACGTGCTGTTAATGTTTCTGAAAAGACTGTAATTGCTCTAGAATACATTACTGTGAGGACGAGAAATACTGAAAAAACAGGATAGTCTGTTGCCTTTTGGGAAGAAACTGTTCCCCAGTTCTGTAAGCCAGTGGCTTACAATTAACTTTGTTATTATAATGAATAGAATTTTACCCCATTTCACATCATTTTTCATTCTTACCCCTTTCTTTCCCTTGTCATTTCCTTCTCTACATACTAAACAGCCAGTAAAATAATTAAAGGGCTAAACTCTCATGAGGTAAAAACTGCACATTCGGCTGTGGTAAATTAATGAAAGAACGGTACTTTATAATATTCACAACAAGTAACAAATTTGCTTTGCCTCATAGGCCACTGTGGGCACCCTTTAGGGAGGGGGGTGGGCCACTCCAAGCAGTGTGGAGGCGTGCGGACAGACGCCCGCGCATCACCCCACCCTCTCCCCTCAGTGGTCCACCATCACTTGTTTGGCGCCCAGGCCAAATCTCCAGGCAGGATTAAAGGATGACGACACTCAGCACCGTCATGCCTGAAAACACTCTCAGTCAGAAGTCCTCAACTGACTTACCCTGGAGTAAGTGACTACTTCGATGGGACTAGAGGGTCACAGTCATAGAGTTGCTATTTCTGTCTCATCTTTTTCATATTTTGCTCTTTTGGGGGGTTTTGCACAACATGCCAATGCTCCCACAACAAAGGGAAAACAAATAAAAAGTATCATATGAGACATAACGGACACTGTAATGTATCCTTGCTCAGTTTAAGACCAGATGGATCATTTAAATGTAGTACTTAATGTTCGCTGTTGGAATTTGTGCAGAATATTTTTTCAGACTACAGCAAAAAGATATAAAGAAAATAAAGAAAAATCAGAGGCAATCTACAATATGACAAGCAACTCAGCAGCCAGATTGTAATGTCAATTACACTGTTTGCAAGACAAGATTCCAATTAAATGAAAATTAAACTTTTATTTCATTAAATGAAGTGTTAAAAAAAAATTTAACCATTAAGTTCCATGGGAATTTTCATTCCATGAGAATTTTTGTAAATTAACAGGGGGCTGATACTATATAATGGCAGTATATTTTTCTCACCCTCTTCAGTTGTCCATACCCCAAAGGGTCATGAGAGCTAGTGTAGTCTAGTGGATAAGGTGTTGAACTTGGAAGACCAGGATTCTAATCCCCTGAACTCAGTGGGTGGCCTTAGACACATCACTAAGAGTATTTTCAGACGTTACGAGATCACAGTGAGCCACGGTGAATACCCACCTGTGGTCAATGTGTCTCGAACGTCTGTTTGGTGGCCGTCAGATGTTCACCACGGTCAATACCCACATGGGGTCAATTTGAACCACGCTTCCCGGGCTAGCGGAGGGAATGTCCCGGGAAGCATGGTCAAAGAGATCCCCAGCGGGGACTCAAAAAAAGTAACATCTGGCCGTGGCGAATCCGGCCCGACGCGGCGGCCGCATTGGCCCCGCCGTCCGCCCGTCTCCCTGGAGGGCGGGCGGCGGGAGCGTGGAGGGGGCGTGGCCATGCAGATGCACGTTGCGCCGCGCGGCCCCGCCCCCTCCCAGATTCCCCGCCGGGATCCCCCCGGCATGTCTGTTACGGCGTGACAGGGTGACCCCGGCGGGGAATGAATGGGGTGATTTTGGTACGGGGCCAACGGGCCCCATAACGTCTGAAATCACCCTAACTCTTAGCCTCAGTTTCTCATCTGTAAAATGGGAATAAGCAAATGGTGGTAACAGTAAATGGCTCACCTATGTCAGGAGCCACCAAATCTATAGTAAATTAGAGACTGTAATGAGCAATTGGGAATAATTATTCCCCTGTGAAGTAGGGGACAATAATCACCCTACTTCACAGGGCTGTTGTGAGAGTGAACTAGATAAGGATTGTAAAGCACTTTGAACATCGAAAATGCTATATAAATTATAGCAATATGCTTAAACACATGATATTTGCATAAAGGAGCTAGAACATGTTTGAAGGAACGATACTGTTTAAGAACTGGATGTAACCCTCATTCTGTGGGATTATCTCCATGTGAAAACTAGGTCTTTACATGGGTGGCATTAATCTTACAAAGGGCAGAACTTTTGCACCAGTTTGCTGTGTCTTAAAGCCAGTGAGTCAATCTTTTGTTATCCATTCCTCTCCCATCGTGATTTAGAATACCTCAAAGACAGCTTAGACAAACACATCACAAGTCAATTTCCCAAAGTTTATATCCTTCACCTCAAAGAAAGACATGTCTTAATTCGTGCCAGACTGGTCGGGGCAGAGACTGCTAGAAGTAAGAAGAAATTTATTCTTATTCCCAGCTTGAGGTTATTGAACTACAAAGACTGTAATAAAAACACATCTTTTATGAATGTGCTACTGGTCTTCCCAGATTCCAATTTGAGCTGGTTAGTTGAATATTAACTGACAAATGTATTGGTGAATATGTTTTTTTTAAGTATTTGACCAGCTCGATTGTCGAATACAGTTTATCAAGTAATATATTTTTCTTGTTCTCCAATAATGACAAAACTTGCAAAATTATTTATGTGACAGAGGTTTTAACGAGGGATGGGTGAACACGGTTCGGAAGTTCAGAGTTCAGACCGAACTCAACCAGTTCAGTCGACTGAACTGAACTTCCGAACCGAACTCGATTTTCGAACCAAACCAAACCGAATTTCCGAACTCGGCTCTGTTTGCCCATCCCTAAAAGATAATATTCCATTTAGTTCAATGAGGTTTGAATTTCTGAACTTTGTTCGGAAGTTCGGAGTTTGGACCAATAGTTCAGTTGACCGAACCAAACTTCCAAACCGAACCGAATTTCTGAACTGAACTGAACTGAACCGAATTTCCGAACTCGGTTCTGTTCACCCATCCCTAGTTTTAACCACCATCTTGCCAGCTCTGACTTATATGATGATTTGAAATAAACGAATAATAGAAAGTAAATGATTTGAGTAGATTATGTTAAAGAAAACAGGGCAATTTGATTCCGAAACAGAGAGGCTTTCTGAAATTGTAGTGAGTAGTAAAAAAGTGTGTTTTTGAGTGGAGCAAAAAGGATTTTCTAGCCCTGCTTTTCCCTACCCTCATTTTTTTGTGTTGGATTTTCTAATAACACAGCCAACTTTGCCTGGTATTTCTTCAACCTACTTCCAGCTTTCTGTTGGCTGGGAATTTGTTTGGTTGGTGATCAGAAAGAGGTGGTATATATTTCTGAGGCAGTTTGCCTTTTCTTCAGTTCCCTGCTCTTGGATATGTATGTACACACTGTCAGGGCTGCCCCTCTCTGGACTCCCAGTTTTGCATTCTCTACTAGCATAGTCAAAATAGTGAAATTCTCCACCATTAACTATCTACTGAATGAAGTGAAGGGAGACCTGTATGTTGTAACAGAGGCCTCGGACTTATTTTTATTTATTTATTTATTTATTTTATTTTATTTCTTTAAATTTATTGGCTGCCCCCTCATGCCTACGACATCTCGGGGTGGCTTACAACACAAATAAAACAAAAACAATATTCATAAAAATCATAAATAATTAAAATATTTAAAAATAACCCCACAACAATTTTTTTAAAAACCAAAAAACTGGGCATGCTACTTCCTTCCTGTCTCAATGGAACCCTTATCAACAGTTATTCTTGGCAGCTCCTGGAATGCAAACACTAGAACCGTAGGCGGCACCGTGCGCAATTCCAGTGTTGTGAGGGGCAGTAGCTCTGCCAGTGCTCACCCTACCAACTCTTTCCGATTATGAGCAGCCACTGCCTGTTGAGATTCTGCTGCTTGTTGGGATTCTGGCGTCCCCTGTGCATGAGTATTAAGAAGAGTAAACACTTTCCCCACTCTTCTTTCTAATGCCCTTGTGCCAAGACTGACAGAAATCCTAGCCCTTTGTGAGCAGCAAAACAATCCAAGGCCTCATGCTGGCATCCCCCGGGCAGCAGCAGCCATCTCTCCAGCACCACAGTCGTGCCTTGGTTCTGTTACTATCTAGTTGGCTTTTCATGCCAGTGTCCTTACCATACTCCCCACCCCTCCCCCTTAGTCTAGCTTTCTGATTAGCTTTCTGTTCATTTAAAAGTCCAATCAGCAGCCACGGGAAGCTAGGAAGAACAATGTTCCATTCCTGAACGTGTGTTGTGTCTATTTCTGGTCCCTTGTTCCAGACCCTTTTGCCTTGGGCCCAGCCCAGCTTCAACTCCTTGGCCCTGATCCCATGGTCTGCGGAGCCGCACAGGACCCGTGCACATCCAGATTGCCGGCACATTGTGCCGCGTGCAAATCAAGTGCATGTGTGCGCACGCAGGTTGTACGTGGGAATCTGCGGGCCTATGGATTGCAACCCTTGCCTTGTCCCTGCCTTGACTTTTAGTTGTGTTCTTGACTCCCAGCCTTGGACTCTACTCTCGGCCCCGATCCTGAACCTACTCTTGGCCCCATGCCTGATGTCTGATTTCATCCCAGATTACCCTCCCCTTACACACATGCAAAGCAATTTTCTGGAAATAATAATTGAGCTCAAATTATTTCTACAATGAGGGTCGAGTTTGGGCCCTTATTTACATACTGAAAATACTGAGAGTATTTTTTCTTGTAAGCCAAGTAAATCCTCTCAGCTTTACTCCTATAGGCAACATACCGATGTTCTTAGACTCCCATATGGAATGTAACATTGGGTGGCTGGAGCCACTGCTTGAAAAAGTCCATTTAGACAGGAAGGAAGTAGCATGAAGCAGTTTTCACACGACATCTACCCAAATGCATACAAATTAATACCAACAGTGCTGATTATTGACCAAAAAATTTTCTTATTCTGAAGAGTACCTTTAAAAACATTCACTACTAAAAATCCTTCAAAAACCATTGCGCAAATTAGTCTAAAATATCCAGTAGAGTATCTCAATGAACCTTAAATATTGCTGACACTGAGATAATTCAGCACAGCAACCTTTTACTAGCTAGAGGCATGTTAAAGAAACTTACCTTAGGCACAATAGTACTTTGTGCTGGGGGGGCAGGGGAGGGATGACACAGGGAAATGTCTTCAGAAATTATCATGTCTTTTGCGTGATTTTGCAGCCTTCAAATCTTGCATCTTTCTGCCTTTTTGCTGAAATGGCAGGTTTTGCCCTCCACCAAATAAACATATAGAATTGCAAATTTGCATTTGTGGTTGAGGAACAAGTCAATTTTGTTTAATAAATAGAGTCTAGGACTGGAAAGGGCCTCAACAATCATCTAGTCCAGCCCCGACACCATACATAAACTGCCCCAAAATAAAAATCCAAAAGAAAAATAGAGCTTTAAATAAAGGATCTGCCACAAGGGCCCTTTTCAAACGGGCACCCCCACCCCCTCGCACACATGCGGGTGGGGAAGGTGCCCATGAAAGCACCTCAGCGGGCAGGTGTGCAGTGAGGGGATGTCTGTAGGAATGCCGCCAGCAGTGGGTGGGTGGGGTGCGTGCATGTTCCACCCATCTCCACCCATCACCCACACACTGAGCAACTGGGTACCAATGCCAGTTGCTCCATGCATGGAGATGGGTGGAGGTGGGTGGAGATGCGTGTGCGCCTGTGGAAGCTGCCGCACACCCACCTCCACTGCACCGATGCACACTGTCACGGGTTGGAGGTCCAAACCCCTCACTTTACCGGGTTTGAGTGACTCAGTTTCCCTTGCACACAGCCCTCTTGAATCAGTTTCTCTCTCTGGCTAATTCAAGTCTGCCACAGGGAAACTCCTTTGTCACTCAAGGGCTTGATCCTTCCCGTTCACAGACTCTTTACTCTCTGGGTTCGCAAGAGCTTGAGGGCTCTTGTTGCTCACTTGTGTTCCAATGTTAGACACAGACACTTCTTCGTAAAGATAAGAAGCAAGTTTATTGATTACATAAGCAAGATAGTTGATACAGAGTGGTTACTAGAAATCAAAGGTAAATATAACGCATTCCTGATCTATACTGGTTGAGTTCCTAAATAAGCATCTTACCCTATAAAGGTCCATAAGCTTCTTGTTCCTCAGTCATAAAGGTAGAATGACTGGGCACTGGCTACTTAGTTGGTAAAGAGCAAAATCATGCCTCTCTCTTCATGGTTTCTCCAACCTGCTGCTGGCAGGCTTTTCGTATGCAGATGTAACTGCTGAGATGGCTCTGGAAGAGAACTCCAAGGTGACTCACTGGCCTCTTTGTATAGTCTTTCTCCTTCTTTGTCTCTGTTCCTGCCTTTAGGGAAACCTGAAATGTGACACACAAATCTAAGGGTCCATCTACATCTCCACAGGGTTGAGTCTGGCAAGTGTTCTCAAATACACATTTTTGGTATCTCTTTGAATTTCCTGTAGCTTGGTCACGTGTTACATCTCTGATTTGGGTTTTACAGTTCTCCATTGTAACATTACATACATGTGGAACCTTTTGTATTACATATTTGTCAGACTTGTAGTCTGCATTTAGTCCTGTGTTACACGTGTGTGACCCTATGTTCCTCCGTGACAGCCCCCTGTAAGACTGCATGAGAAGAGGGCATGACAGAGTTCCATAACATGCTGAGACTGGCGTGTTTTCCCGGTGTGTGTAGGGATATGTAACCCCTCTACCTCATTTCCATGTGTTTGAATCCCATTAAAGTTGGACCTTTGGTTTGCCAAACCCTCTGTCAGCCCTGTGGGGCTATCATGTTCACGTGTTTTCCACCATGTCATAGTGGAGTGATCCTGTGACACATACCCTGCAAGGTACATCAGTAGGTGTTTACATAAGACTGTGACAAATGGGTGGGAACGCCATGTTAACAACCTTTGTTCCCAAGTCACAAACTTTGGCCATGTTTCCAGACTATCTGGTAGCCTGTTTCCTACTGGCTATATGTCTGTTTCCCATGTGATAACTTCTTTGTGTGATCTATTTGGGCTAACCAGAGTGTAGATTAGAAGCAGTATTAGGAGACACAGGGGGGAGTGTGGAGTAAGTGTGACACCTTTTACACTATTGAGCACCCCCCTTCTGTTGTCTGTGTAATTTTGTATTTCCAAACACTTTTCACCAGGAGTAATGCTGCAATTCCAAGTGGATACAGTGTTATCATGTGGCATTCGCATTTCCCCATTGGCTATGATGGTGTGTGTGGATGTCTTTGCATTCAACTCAATCACCCAGCCAAAAATTGCTTCTGTGGAGGGGCGTTTGTCAGCCAACTCTCTTGTGCCCTGCCCCCAACTTCTGTTTGTACCTCCAGGATTCCCTGGGTCCATATAACCATGTCTTTCTCATTTTGGGGAGTCTGACTTTGTGACATGGGTGTGAGAACCTCCGAGCATCCCTTCAGACCTTCCCACACCAAACTCCGGAGGATTTAATTTACCAAGTGCAGCGGTTTGACTCTGGACTCTGTTAACCGTTTCCTCCCCTCCAGCGGCCCTTGTGAAAAAGTGCCAAGGAGAGGATTGGGGTGATGAGTGCACACCAATACCTGAAATAACACGGAGTTATTTTTCACATGTATCCAGATGATGCAAGCAAGTGGGCCGTGCTGTGGAGGAAGGTGACTCCGACTGCCCCAGTTAGCAGGTTTGTCTGTTGGTGCTCCAAAAAGATAAATGATGAAATTGACTACATTTTGATTCAGTTACAATACATTGTTCCCCTGTCCCTTTTGATTAGGAATTTGCTTCCAAACTTGGATTTATAACTACCTTTCTCTTTGTCTAGCTATATGACGGTGGACAGCTTTCAGTGTGGTATTTTTACTTGGCCAATGAATTTTGGGTGGAAGCCATTTCCTCCAGATGCCATTAAAAAATAAGAACTAGGAAATAGATATTATAAGGTAAGTGGATGAAGTAAAACTGAATGAACAAAGCTACTGGTTCATCAATGCTTTAACAAAGTTTTTTGGGGGTGACACGTGTTCCCATTTGGTGCCAGAAGGGGGGCAATACACAAACACATAGAAATATATGGTAGGAATTAACATCGTCCCTTTCTCTCTACACTGTGTGCAAAGCAGAATCACATAAACCATAGTAAGAATTGCTAAAACAGCTGTAATATCCAAGCAGATGTTCTCTCTAAGACATTTCATAGCCTGGAGGGCTTCAGCTTACAAGGTTTTAAGACATGCCACATGTGCAAGGAATCTGGTGTGGAAAGAGAAAGCTATCCTGATGCCTCTTTCTGTACTTGAGTATCTACGCAACAACAGTAAATGGTGCCCCTATGTCAGGAGTCACCAGATCTATGGTAAATTAGAGACACTAAAAAGCAAGCCCATTGTGCACAGAGAACTGCTGCTTCTGTCAGTCAAAAACTGTGCTGGGTGTTCTGAGAGAGGCCATTTTTAAAGGAGCACAGCTGGGTGGAATTTTCTGTGTCTGTGTCCACTGAGTGGAACAGCCATGGAGCGCCCACTAGATGGAATGCATGGGGAGGGATTCTAATGGGCAGCTCCCTGGATGGGTACCATGGCAGCCCCCACACACTCCCCCTGAAGACCATGGGGGAAGGGGGGGGAAGCAGGCAGGGCTGGCCTTTGAAATTGACATTTTAATATAATTTAATTAATTTGTTTAGTAAAATTTATATCTCACCCTGCCCCAAAGGCTCAGGACAATTTACAATGGCAAAACTGCAAAACAGTAATAGTATAAAATATAATTTAAAAACCCTAAATATCCCTACCCTCACCCCAGAAAACCCTTTCACCCAA
Organism: Sphenodon punctatus; assembly: GCA_003113815.1. Taxonomy (NCBI): domain Eukaryota; kingdom Metazoa; phylum Chordata; class Lepidosauria; order Sphenodontia; family Sphenodontidae; genus Sphenodon; species Sphenodon punctatus. Next base: position 669,100 of record QEPC01005340.1, read on the forward strand.
CTTCTATCGCCACCTGCCAAAAGCTTGGCCAAACAAAAAAGTTTTACACCACCTCCAGAATATGTTTAAACTTGAACTCTGGCAGAAGGGAAGGGAATTCCAAAGCACGTGGTGGTAACTAAGAATGCCTCACTGCAGGTGGACAAAATTGGCTAGTGGTACCCACAACAGGGTACTCCCAGCCGAACGCAGGGGCTATAATAAGAATAGAAGGAAAGGCGATCTTTCAGATATGTGGGGCCCAAGCCACTTATGGCTTTAAAGGTCAAAACAAGCACCTTGAATTTTGCCCGGAAAGCTATAGGAAGCCCAGTGGCGGTGCCACCCACAGGGCGCTAGGGGCACTTCCCCTACTGGCCTCCGTGCCCAGAAAAAAAGGAAAACATACCCCAATGTCCTCCCTGGGGTCCCGGTGGCAGTGCGATGTGGTGGACACCGGAACAGCTGTGTCAAACCGCTCCAGAAGCCAAACTTCCGGGTTTGATCCATAGTGCACATACACGAGCAGGTTCCTTTGCTCATGCATGCGCAACTAGGGTACAAGTTCCAGGAGGGGGAGGAGTGGAGTCTCGAGTCGCTGAAGAGGGAGACAGAGCCCTGAAAGGGGCAAACCACAGAACACATGTTGGGTGGCTAGGGGGTGCTGTCCAGAGCATGTTCAAGAAACTAGCAATGCATTACTAGATCACTGTGGGCAGTGTTGCATGGAGGTCTATGGGGAGGAAACCAGCAGCACAGTTCATAATATGGGCTATAGCCCTTGGCGCCCTGTGGGCAGGAGGAGGGGGGAACACGGGGGAGCAGCAATACATGGATGTCTGTGTGTGTATGAAGTGTGTGTGTGCTATACTGGCCGGTGGAATAGCAAGGGGCGGGGAGTGGAGAGTGCTTGTGACTGTGTACTTTTAAATTTATTTAGTGTCTCTGAGCATGGGCTTTTTCTATGGACACTCACGTGGTGTGAGGGTGGGGGCTGACTGCTGCAGAGAGCATATAAAGGTGATTCCACCAGGCACCATTTTTCTCTCTCTTTGACTCAGTGCTTGAGAGAGAGAGCGAGTACAGTTGGCCATCCGGCTGGTGGTCAGGCTGAATCTTTGGATCAATTCATTCACTGTTACTTAGATTAGATTATTATTTTATTATTTTAATCATCATCATCTCAGGGAAGCAAGTTAGGTGTAGTACTAGTGCCAAGTCAGACCAAGGATCCATCAGCATCAAGTCGAGCATCCTGTCCTCGAGTGGGGAGGAGATGTTGCCGAGCTCAGCCTGCCCGGACTCAGTCCTGCAGTGGTGAGTACATTGGGGACCCGGTTGGGGCTTGGCCTTTGCTTTGTGGGGGGGACCCAGGGGCTGGAGGACTTGTCTTGGGAGGAGGAGGGGGGGATGTTATAATAGGGATTATTATGGGATGATATCGCATATGGTTATTACATACAGATTGCCAATCTGTATGTAATAACCATATGCGATATCATCCCATAACTGCCCTTTTAGTATATTTTTTGTATTTTTAGCATATTTTAAATTAATTTTTAAATTGTGATTTATAGTATGTTTTAATTATTTATTATTTATTTATTATAAATATTTATTAGCTGCCTCCTCATGCCAAGGCATCCTGGGGCGGCATGCAATAAAAATTCCCCACAATAAAAACTTCCCCCCATAAAATAAACACAACCATAAAACCATTTAAAACTAAACACATAAAATAAGCCGCAAAAAAATAATTTTTAAATAAAATAAAATATGAATTGTAACTGTTGATTGTGTGTGTGTGTGTTATGATTGTGCTGTCAGCTGCTTTGGGGGGGTCTGGGGGAGGGGGTTGCACTGGGAGACATGGGGGAGGGG
>QEPC01005340.1:671171-681460 GCA_003113815.1 Sphenodon punctatus
GTGGGGGTAGTGGGTGAATGCCACTGAGAGACATGGGGGGGACATGGGGAGTCTGGCTGGGGCCTGGGCAATGGGGCTGGGGGGTGCAACAGATATGAAGTGAACCATGCTTTGGGGGACAAGTGCAACTCCTTGCTGCCGCTTCTGTGGTGTGTTGAGGATAAGATGGTTGGCTTAAGAAGATGTGGTTTGCTTTTGCTTATTGTGTGTTTTCACTGCTAGCTGGTTTCCCCCCTCCTTCCCCAAGCATGTGCAAAGGCTGTGGCCATTTTCTGGGGCCTCATTGGCCATGGCTACTTTCCTAGTTAAAATTGGTCCCTTTCCTCTTTTAGACATACATTTTCTGGGCGGAGTACCTAGGGGTTTGGATGGACGAAGGTTTCCATTCCAATTTTTGCTGGGATGGTCCTTGCATTTTAAAATGGCCCCACCCTTTGCAGTTTGGTGGGATGTTGTGAGTAGAGACCAAATGGCTTCCACCTCTCTAGTAGAGAGGCCAGTTTGTGAATTTGTAGGTCTACTGGTCATGGCTAGGGATGGGCGAAGAGAACCGAGTTCAGAAATTCGGTTTGGTTCGGTTCAAAAATCGAGTTCGGTTCAGGAGTTTGGTTCGGTCAACCGAACTGGTTGCGTTCGGTTCGAACTCCGAACTTCCAAACCGCGCTCGCCCATCCCTATTCGTGGCTACTCTTTTTTTTAAACAGTCCCTCCCTTCGCTGTTTCACTGCTGCTGGAAAGTAGTTTGCTTGCAATGCAGACCAGAAACAGGCAAACTTTTTTTTTTTTTTTTTAAAGGGCCTGTGTGCTTGGACAGGCGTTTGGTGGTGTAGCTACTAGGGATGCTGGTCTGGAGGGGCCTGGTTTCGAAGCAATGCAGCCCCGAAAGGGGCCAACCATTTTTTTTAAAGGAACTGTCTGCTTGTGCAGCCATTTTGGTGGTGTAGCTACTAGGGATGCTGGTCTGAAGAGGCCTGGTTTTGAGGCAATGGCAGCCCTGAAAGGGGCCAGATTTTTTTTTTAAAAGGGCCTATGTGCTTGGGCAGGCATTTTTTGGTGTAGCTACTAGGGATGCTGGCCTGGAGGGGCCTGGGTTGGAGGCAATGCAGCCCCGAAAGGGGCCAAACTTTTTTTAAAAGGTCTGTGTGCTTGGACAGGCATTTGATGGTGCAGCTACTAGGGATGCTGGTCTGGATGGGCCTGGTTTGCTTGCAATGCAGCTCGGAAATGGGTAAAACTTTTTTAAAAGGACCCTTGTGCTTGAACAGGCATTTTGGTGGTGTAGCTACTAGGGATGCTGGTCAAATGGCCAAACTTTTAATACCACACCTCGCCTCGCTCTCCTGGTGAACACAGGAGAAAGTAGGTAGGAGCATGGCAGAAGAGAAGGCTGCAGACATGCCAGAGCACAAGGAAATCCGTTTACCCTGTTTCCATCTCTTCCCCCTTCCTCTTCTCGTGCTCCAAAACCAAACCCTTTCCCTCCTATTTTTCCTCTCTCCTGTCCTTCTCTTCCCTTTCATTCTCTTCTGATTCAGCTTGTCGCAGAACAGGAAGCTAACTCAGTCCTCCCAAGTTCTCCAAGCCAGAAGGAAGGCTTGTCCCAAAGCCTACACCTTAAGAAGACTACAGGTGGCCAAGCATGCCATGAAAATTGATGATTCAAGGGTTCAGGATAAAGGTAGGTGATGGCAACGTGATCTATTTTTTTAACCTACTATGGTTAATTTGAACCCGGTGGGAAAGAAAGTGTACAGGACCCCAGTAAGAGGGTTCTCTATTCCCCGGTGGCAGTGCTTCACACAGCAGCATTCCCAGCATTAAGTAATGTAATGTCCATCCAGTGTTAACCCTGGGAACTCTTGCTGCTGGGTTATGCCCTGGGTCCACCTACCATTTCCCTGGCTCTGTCTACTGTTACTCTGGCTCCGCCCCTAGGCTAGACTCCATCCCTAGGCCCACCAGTGGCAAAGCCTCCACCAGCAGGTTGAACCTGTCTCCTGCCCCATCAGCTTCCAAACCCACCAGCCACCCCTGAGGAAGCCAGTGCAGATTATAGAACACAGGTGTAATGTGTTCAAGGAAATCCACCCAAGAAAGGAGCCAGGCTGCTGCATTCTGCACCAACTGCATCTTCCAAACAGCCACCAAGGGCAGCCCCACCTAGAGTGCATTGCAGTAGTCTAGCTTCGAGGAAATGAAAGAATGGATGATGGTGGCCATATTAGTGTCAGAAAGAAAAGGCTGCAGCCTTCTCACCAGATGGAGTTGATGAAACGTGCTCCTGGCCACCGCCACGATCTGACAATCCAGGCACAGCAGAGGGTTCAGAAGTACTCAAAGGCTGCAACCCTGAGTAACTAGAGGGGACCAGACTCCCTCAATAACAGGGTTCCCAATCCCCTCCAAGTCACAAGATCAGCCAAACATCATCACTTCAGTCTTGTCTGGATTCAGCTTCAGTCAGTTCACTCTCATCCCATCCCCAACAGCAGCCAGGCACCAGGAAAGCACCAAGATGGCAGGATCTGGGTTGGATGAAATAGAGTGGTAGAACTGGAAGGGTCACTCCAAACCGAATGATCTTACCCAGCGGCTTCAGATACATATTGAACAAGAAGGGAGACAAGATGGAATCCTGCGGGACACCACAAGGGAAGTAACAGAACCCTGCAGACATTCCAAGTGGACGATGAGCAATCTCCCCATCACCAGCCGCCAAGACCTCCCCGACAGGAATTAATGGAACAACCACGCAAGAGCAGTTCCATGCACCCCTGCCAGGTTCCGTAGACGTGTTGACAATACCTCATGATCAACTGTGTCAGGAGCCACTGAAAGATCTAACATGACCAACAGGGAATAATTCCCTCTGTCAATCTCCAGGCATAGATCATCAACCAAGGCCACAAAAGATTAGTCTCTGTACTATATTGGTCTCTGATTCAGAGACCAGTATAGCACTCGGATGCAACTGCATCGCCTTCCTTCTCTGTTTGCAGGTGGCTGGAGGCTTTTATCTCCTGGAAGGCAGAGGTGTGGGAAAGGGGCAAGCCCAGAGATGACTCAGGCCGTTTTTAGACCTTTCAAATTACTGCAGGCAGCTTTTAGATGAGACTTCTTGTGCCTCATAACTGCTTGAGCAATCTGTTAATACTGCAGATTAAATACCTCAATATCGGCAGTGCTGCTGCGGGAGGAGGGGGAGGGAATGTGGAATCAGAGGCTGGGAATGTGGACTGATGCTGCTTTTAGATGAGTGGAGCACACTCGCAGGATGTCATCATGTGACTTTTCAAATCACCACGGGCAGCTTCTAGATGAGACTGCTCATGAATCATTGCCACTTGCGTGTTCTTTTAATACCACAGATTAAATACCTCGATATTGCACCACTCATCTAAAAACGACCTGAGTCATCTCTGGGCTTGTCCCCCTCTCACACCTATGCCTTCAAGGACATAATAAAAGCCTCCAGTCACATGCAAGCAGTGAAGGAATACCTCAATATCAAGGTATTTCATCCACGGTATTAAAAGAATGTGAGAGCGGCAATGACGCACGAGAAGTCTCATCTAAAAGCCACCTGCAGTAACTTGAAAAGTCACATGATGACATCCTGCGAGCACATGCCACTGGTCTAAAAGCGTCCTCAGTCCACATGCCCAGCCCCTGATTCCACTTCCCCCAGGAGCACTGCCAAGCAGTGGGGAAGCCGGGCATTGCAAAGGCTGTTCCTCACCCCTAGCACCTCTGAACAGCGGGCTAGAGTGTGCACGTCATTTTCGTTATATCAATAACAAAAACTAAAATTGTCATTTTTGTTATTGCAATAATGAAAATGACAAAAAATAACTAAATCAATAATGATAATGAAAGTAGTTATTGATTTTGTTATTGCCTGGCAGCCTGGCAGGTGTTTTGTTGAGGGAAATGTGGAGAGGGAAGGAGGGAGCAGACATCTCGGAGCCAGAAACAGTGCTGAACTCTTGAACTGAGAGGGGAAGAACCTGTTGGATGTATCTCTGGCCAATGAGCAGCACAAGCAGATCCCAGCAGTTGAATGGTACCCTTTGATTCCTCAATTCCTCTGCCTCCCAGAACCAATCAGGAGGGCTCTGGGGGAGGGCACTGCAGTCCTTAATATTGTTCAGCTGGGCTGCTTCACTCTTTGTTAACTCTCTTACTTGTCAGGGTGCATTTGCAGAAGTTGCTGGTGCTTGCACTAGAATCCTCCCATATATATATCCCTTATTCCCTTTCCTTTTCTCTTCCCTTTCTATCTCCCCCTGTCCATATATTATATAGATATCCATTGTATATATAGAGAGAGATTAGATATTAGGCTGTTTTATTATATATATTAGGATTATAGGATAGGAACATTTTGTATTATACACATGTTAGGTTTAGCTTAGATTGTATATATATTATATAAATAAAACTACATATTTTGACAGTACATATTATTGTGTGCAGTTCTTTCTGTATCACAATAAGAAGGGGAAGGAGTTCAACTTCTGACAATAATTCTTCATTGGCACATGAAATCGATACAGATACCAAAAATAAAAGCTTAATTGGAAATCTGTACCGATACCGATAACAACAACAAGAAAAATGACATTTCATTATTAACTAAAATGACACATGATGTCATCCTGCCCCAATTTGACCAGGCCTCTCGGGCCAGGGGGACGAACTAGGGAGCTCTGGCCACCCTCCTGGAGCCCCGGCCCAGTCAGGGAAGGCATATGGGTCCCCCTGATGGGCCTGGGCCTCCACACCTGGGCCCGATCCTGCCCCGGGTTGACCAGGACTCCCGGGCCAGGGGGAAGAACCAGGAAGCCCCGGCCGCCCTCCTGCAGCCCTGGCCCAGTCAGGGAAGGTGGGCGGATCCCCCTGACAAGCCCGAGCCTCCGTGCCTGGGCCCGATCCTGCCATGGGTTGACCAGGCCTCCTGGGCCAGGGGGACGAACCAGGGAGCACCGACCGCCCTCCTGGAGCCCCGGTCCAGCCAGGGAAGGCGGACGGGTCCCCCTGATGGGCCTGAGCCTCCGCGCCTGGGCCCAATCCTGCCCCAGGTTGACCAGGCCTCCCACACCAGGGGGACGAACCAGGGAGCTCCGTCCGCCCTCACAGAGCCCCAGCCCAACCTGGGGAGGCAGCCATGGCCCCTGGGAGGGGCCAGAGCCTCCGGGTTATGGGCCCGATGCTGAGCGGTTCTACCTGGCCACCCGGACCAGGGGAGAGAACCTGGAAGCTCCATGGGTGCTGTGTACAGGCAAATCCTGCTGCTGCTGTCTCTGCTGTTCCACGGGTTTTGTATCAGATAAGTCCAAAGTCTGCTGCTGCTCCCATTGCTGCCTCTGCTGTCTGAGCTATGGGTTCTGTACCTGGGCAACCCAATCTCTGCTGCTGCTCCCAATGCTGCCTCTGCTGTCTGAGCCATGGGTTCTGTACCCGATTAATTCAAAGTCTGCTGCTGCTCCCATTGCCGCCTCTGCTGTCTGAGCCATGGGTTCTGTGCCCAGGAAAACCAGTGTCCATTTCTGCTGCCTCTACTGTGCCATGAGTACCGTGCTCCAGCAATCCAATGTCTGCTACTGGGTGGGTGGCTGGCTATATGCTTCAAATCACCACCAAGCAAGGCTTGACCAGTTAGCAGAATAGCTTGTTCAGCTCCGGAGAGTAGGATGCAAGCCTGCAATGCCTGGCTGAGTAGGGGTGCCAGCCACCACACCAAGCCCTGGCTGGGCCTCTGCCACTCCTCTACTGGTGATGACTGGCACTGATGTCTGCCTCCCTTTCAGAATGGTGGTCCCCTATCTCCTAGGACTGACAAACACATGTTCGACTGCTGGTGCTGTTTACATGGAACCCTTCTCCACTTTGTCCTTCAAACTTCTCCTTTGAATATGATTATTTCCTACTACCACCAAGATCTGCACCTTGGGTCAGCTCCACCCAGGACCATGCCCCAGGCTTCAAGGCTCCCTGCAGTGGAAGGCCCTCTTCCTTCTTCAGCCGGGCCTTGCTGTCCCTCAGCAAGCTGTGTTGCCCCCATGTCCTTCCCCGGCTCCCAGAAGTGTGTCACCCGGTGTGGGCCAGAAGGCAGAAGGGGGCAAGAAATCTTTGGTCTAGAAGCATTTTAAGTTGGTGTGGGAGGACGATCCCTGGGAGGTGCGGTGCAGTTTGTACCAGAAGGTGTTGATGTGTGGGCAGGTGCTCACCAACCTTGGCACAACTGCCATGCCGAGGCACCTCAAATCATGCCACAGCACTGTGCTGCTAAGTGGGCAGGCAGGAGTAGTGGATGCCAGTGGGTTCCCGACCCCAGCGGCTGGTCACATGCCTTCATCAGCGGGCAAGCATCCTGCTTGAAAAGTTCAACTGCAGGTGTTGTTCACATGGAACCTTGGGTCAGCTCCACCAGGGACCATGCCCTAGGCTTCAAGGCTCCCTGAAGTATCAGACCCTCCTCCTTCTTCAGCCGGGCCTCTGCCACTCCCCCACCCATGCCAGCCAGCCTGGGGTGATCCACAGGAAGGTACAACTTGGTCTCTTAGGACCGGGACTGACCCATGTCCAACAACTGCTGTTCACATAGAACCATCCTCCACTTCATCCTTCAAAGCGCTCAATTGAGTATGATTGATTATTTCCTACTACCAGTACCACCAATATCACTGCTGCTCTGGCATGGCCTCTGCCACTCCCCCACCCATGGCAGCCAAGCTACTGGTGGTCGGCGGCTCCACTCGGGACCACGCTTCAAGGCTCCCCGCAGCAGTGACCCTCCTCTGCCAGAATAGCTTGTTCAGATCGAGCGAGTAGGATGCAAGCCTGCAGCTCCCGGCTGTGCAGTAGTGCCAGCCACCAAGCCCTGGCCAGGCCTCTTCCACTGCTCCACCCATGCCAGACAGCCTTGGGTGATCCACAGGAAGGGCCCGGCTCACGTATCTTAGGACCAGGACTGACCCATGTCCAACAACTGCTGTTCACATAGAACCATCCTCCACTTCATCCTTCAAAGCGCTCGATTGAGTATGATTGATTATTTCCTACTACCAGTACCACCAATATCACTGCTGATCTGGCATGGCCTCTGCCGTTCCTCCACCTATGCCAGCCAAGCCAGCCTGCAATGCTGGCAAAGAGGGCAAAGAGATTGATTTCCCACTCGAGCATTCAGGGACAAATTCCATTTAAATAGAAAAGGGTGGGGGGGATACAAAAATAGTCAATAATTCACTCCAACCTTCTCCATAAGGATACATACATACATATAGGGCAGGGACTGGGAGGGATGTCCTTCCACTGCAGCCAGACGCTGCCACTCTAGCCCTGGAACCCACCCTCACAGTTCAACTGCCAATACTGCCTATGCTGTAGTGTACTGTCTGTGCCATGGGTTCTGTACCCCGACAATCCAATGTTTGATTCTGCTGCCTCTGCTGTGCCATGGGTTCTGTGCCCTGGCAAACCAATGTCTGCTGCTGCTACTGCTGGTAGTGAACATCAGCCATGTGCTCCTCAATCTTGTACATGGCCATAGTTTGGATGAGCTGGGAGGTGGGGGCTGGATGAGCATTACAATGGGGCAGAATGGGAGATCCTGGCTCACACACTCATTGTGCAACCCTGAGATCGTTCCTGGCTGTGGCTCCCACATCTCTGCCAGCACTGCTCCAGATTTGGGGATCTGAATCTGACTCCCTTTCGAATGCCTGAGGGCAACTGTGATGCTCTCCTGGCGTTCAGTGGCATTGGGTTCCACAGGGCTTACACTGGGCGGGGCCATTGGCCATTGCGAAGGCCATCCTAGCGTGCTTCCCCCTCCACCATGGTCCATGGCAGAGAGAGTGCATGGTGGCTCTGTGTCAGGGAATGGGGAGGTAAAGGGGTAACGTGAACCCAAACCCCTGAGAAGGAAACAGGGGGCAGACACCACACCACACTTGCTTCCTATTCTTGACTCACTCTCTCTTCAGTACAGCACAACACACAGCCGCTTGCACTCACCCACACACTCCTTGCACTGGCCCAGGCCCACACATGCCTCAGTCAGCAGGCGTTTTCAGAAATCTCTCTCTACCAGCAGTTTGTGTTCCTCGCAATCCATTTTGCCATCCTCCTCGTCCTACTTCATCCATTTCTTTCCACAAATTTATCTTCATCGCTTCATTTATTTAGACGGGGAGCCATCAAATGGAACCCTTCTTCACTTTGGCCTTCAAAGTTCTCCAGGTAGCACAATCATCCAGGCAAGGTTACCAGGCACTGCACCTGTTGAATTTCACCATGTCGACTGGAACCAGAAGGAACTTGGAAGATAAAAACCAAAATCCATCCACTGTAGGATGAACTCAGCCAGCTCTTCCTCCAGGTTACATGATGTATCTTCCATTATCCATGAGGGCCTTGAAGACTTCAAGTTGTCTGCCACTGCTCCACCGATGCCTGCCAGCCTGCAATGCCCGGCTGAGCAGGGGTGAAAGCCACCGAGCCCTGGCCATTCCTCTGCCACTCCCCCACCCATGCCAGCCAAGTCTGCCTACAACGCTGGCAAAGTTCTCATTAGAACAGATGATAATGATTATTTCCTACTACCACCAATATCACTGCTGCTCTTGCCGGGCCTCTTCTTCTCCCCCACCCATGCCATTTTAATAGAAAAGGGGAGGGGGTACAAAAATAGTCAAGAACACACTCCAAACTTCACCCAGGCAAGATTTGACAGGTGATTTGCTACTCATTCGCATGGGGTCACCCACGTCCGTATCCTGCACCCGGATGCAGCCCATGCTCATCTCTATGTTCTTAGTAGGGCCATTGTCTGAAGGGTCATTCACAAAGCTCAAGTCGATGGGTTGAATGGAACATATGGGAGAGAGGGGCAGAAGATGATGGAAGGCAACACAGAGGGACGTGTGGCTGACCCTGTCCAACGTGGCTAAGGGTCTCTTGTCCTGGCCACCAACCAGTGTCCCCAGCAAACGGGTGTTCTATAGGTGGGGGATGTTTGCCTGCCACACCTTCTGAAACCAGGGGCCAAGTTGGTGGAGCAGTTGCTTTTTATCAAGGTGTCTGATGCTGCTGCTGCTGCTGCTGCCATAGGTTCTGCTACCAGGCAATCCAATGTCTGCTGCTGCTCCACCGATGCCTGGCAGCCTACAGTGCCTGGCCAAGTAGAGGTGCCAGGCCAGCCACAGAGCCCCAAGCCTTCCCAGCCTTTCTCCTGGTGCTGCTGCTGGGTCTGTGACAGCCAGCCATGCCCCTGAAGGCACCCCTGGGGGGCCAAGCACTGAGTCTGCCTGCCCTGGCAAGCCAGGGTGCCAAGTCCCAAGCCTTCCAGGTGTCTTCTGCTGCTGCTTCTGGGTCTGTGACAGCCTGCCATGACCCCACGGGCACCCTTGGGGGCCAAGCGCCGAGCCTGCCTGCCCGGGCAAGCCAGGATGCCAAACCCCAAGCCTTCCTGGTGTCTTCTGCTGCTGCTGCTGGGTCTGTGACGGCCTGCCATGCCCCCACGGGCAGCCCCAGGGGCCAAGCACCGAGCCTGCCTACCCAGGCAAGCCGGGGTGTCAAGCCCCAAGCCTTCCTGGTGTCTTCTGCTGCTGCTGGATCTGTGACGGCCTGCCATGCCTCCACGGGCAGCCCCAGGGGCCAAGCGCCGAGCTTGTCTGCCCGGGCAAGCCCCAAGCCTTCCCAGTGTCTTCTGCTGCTGCTGCTGCTGCTGGGTCTGTGACGGCCTGCCATTCCCCCATGGGAACCCCTGGGGGTCCCTGGAGTGCCCCAAGCCTTGCAGGGGGGGCGAACTCTGCCGAACGTTCAGCGAGACCGAACTTGTTCAAACCAAACAACTGAACCCTAACTCGAATTTTCTACCTAACTACCAAACTACTGAACATCCGAACCATGTTCTGTTCACACATCCCTACCCATAAGGCAACACTGCAGCATGTACAGGGCCCCGATTCTTCTGCAATTTTTTCCCCAAAATTCTGCGACCCCAAATTGAAAATTCTGCAACCCTAGATTGAAAATTCTGTGACCCAATAAAGTTACAAAACAAGTCTAGTAAAATTAAAACTGTCAGATGGTGATCCATTTCCTTGTACCAACTAATTAAAAAATCTGCTTATATTTTTTTTTTGTGTATGGGTATTTCAAATATCAGGCAACCCCCCACAACACATGACAAAGCAGAGGGCACAGCTCCTAACCCCCGCCAAAAAAAAACACATGGCAAAGCAGAGGGCACAGCTCCTAAACCCCCCCCCAAAAAAAAA
>QEPC01005340.1:681757-714365 GCA_003113815.1 Sphenodon punctatus
CAGAGGGCACAGCAGGCAACCCCCCCCAACACAAACACATGGCAATGCAGAGGGCACAGCAGGCAACACTCCCCCCCCACACACACACACACAAACACAACACATGGCATTGCAGAGGGCACAGCAGGAAACACCAACCCAGGAGCCCCCCCCCCCCCACCTACTTACCTTATGGCTGGAGAAGGCAGCAGCAGTGACCCAGGAACGGTGGCAGCGGCAGCAGCAGCTGCTCCAGTGCGCTCGTCCCCATCCAGCTCCTGGCCTCTTCCTGGTCCCTCCCAATGGGGCCTCTCAGGGCGACGCAGCTGGATTATGTCATCTGGCTGCACTTCTCTGGGAGGCCCTGTTGGGAGGGGCCAGGAAGAGGCCAGGAGCCAGATGGGGATGAGCGCTCTGAAGCAGCTGCTGCTGGCTAAGTAAATTAATTTTTTTAACGGGGGGAGACAAGCCCTGGAGGCTGGGGAGGGGAAGCCCTGAGAGTTTGTTAATTCCCCTCCCCCTGTGGAATCTCCTGCCCTGCGTCTCCCCAGCGCAGGCTACAAATTCTGCGCTGGGGTAAGCGAGGCAGGAGATTCTACGGGGGAAGGGGAATTCTGCGGGAAATCTGCGAATCGCAGACCCGCGTTTCCCTCGGGGCCCTGAGCATGTATAGTGGGTGGGTGGTGGGTGGAGAGTGTCTTGTCTGAAAACACCCTAAGACAGGAGTTGGCCCCTGGAGACCAGATCCAAATACCAACACCTTATCTTCAAGACTACCCTGACTCTCAGACCTTTATGTTATATCAAGAAAATATAATTTCAATAAAAACTTTCAGTTTTGTTCAGGAACTTTTCCAAGACTATTGTACCTTTTTACCAAAGCTACTTTACCTCCTTTGTTTTGTTTTTGGTCATTCATGTTTTTAAATATTAGAATCTATTTCAGAAGTATATTTGCCTGACTCTGGTAAGGTGGCATATGAGAAGAGCCATTATCATATGTTTACTCCCATTGTACATTTTGTGATTGTGTTTAAATTTCCATTTATGTCTGCCCAGCTGAATATAGGATCTTCTTACATTAGTACCTGCTAGCCCATGCTTTTCTGGATAATTTTTGTAGCAGTGATTTGATTTTTCTGCAAAACTTTGTTCATGGGTCTAACATTTTTGGGTTATTTCTAGGTGTCCTGTGAGGGCAGGTGGATTGTTTCCTATTGCTAACAGAAAAAAAAATTAACTTAGAAATATGATCCAGGACTTGATATTTTGTGAGGTGAGAATATGGATATTTCTTTCAAAGTATGCTGCATTCTTAAGTGGTAATAATTATAAGGACTCTCCTCTTGTCAGTTTAAATTCATAAGCTATTTCAAGCTGATATCTCAAAATCTCATCTCTCAGTTCAACCAATTGCCTTCACCCACTCCCCCCCCTGACATGAGGGGGTGGCGGACGAGAGGCCCCTTGCCGCACCCACCTGGCAAGGGAGCAGGACAGCGGGGAGTGTTCCCGCCTCAGAGGCTGCACCAGCCCCCGAGTCGGGGAAAAACGGCACCACTCACCTGTGGAGAACCTGGCTGGGTTTGCTGGGCAACCCTGGTGGGCAGGGATAGGCTGATGTAGGCACATGGGCCCCGCTCAATGGGTGGGGCACACGAGCATTCCAGCTCTAGCTCCACTTGTGGTCTGGAGCTACAACGGAATGGCACCCACCCAGCCCTCCCTCTGCACTGTGGGTTCTTACTGGTCGCCAATCGGGATCAGGAAGGAATTTCTGTGGGAACCCTAATCAAGCCTGAATACGGGTTCTCTTTTTTCACCTTCCTCGCAGTGCGGTTATTTGGCTAATTGGTTATCCCCTAGAAAGAGGGTGTTGTTGTGCTCGTTCATTATTGTCACGCTCTGGCAGGGGTCCAGTACTGTAAGGCCATGTTCACAACTGCAGTGGCGGCAGCGGGAGGGGCCAGGAGGGGAGAGGGAAGACGCAGCAACCCCGAGGAGCCGGCTGGCGGGGAAAGCGCCGGTGCAAACGGGGATGTGCTGCGGCTTCCCTTGTGCATGTCAGGGTGCAAAATCCTGCCCTGACATACGCGAGGGTAGCTGAGGCAGATCCCCATTCACACTGGTGCTTTTCCCATCAGCTGGCTCCTCGGGTTTGCCGCGTCTTCCCTCACCGCTCCTGGCCCCTCCCGCTGCCGCCACCACTGCCACAGTTGTGAATGCAGCCTTAGTTAGAGTAGGTTAGATTGATCATAAGTAAGAGTCATCTCCTTAAGAGATGTGGAGGCCCATCCACTGGAAAAGCAGGGTATGGCAAGCGGCGGGGCAGCCTCCCTGGAAGGGGTGTCTAGCGAGGGTGGTAGGGACAGGTATGGTCCCCCGTCTGTAGACACCTTTATCCTTACTCGCGTTCAAAGGTTTGGGTCCCTCTCACCTGTGGCTGGGGCCACTGAGAGAGGAGACGTGATGTTCACAGTTGGGGTGGTAATTCGAGGGTACATCGAAGCCACTCCTGGTTTGTTTGGGTTACCGTTGGACTGTCAAGTTCAAGTACTGGACCTGCATCGCACTAGGCGATTTGCCCCCACCCAATGTTAATTGTAATCTGATCTGAATAAAGAGTGCGGCCATTAAAACCCAGCACTTGTGTCCTGTCTCCTTCGGTGCATCAGCAAACATTTAAGCAAGTATATTGCTTTGCTGAATGAGGACCTTGACTTGCAGTTAAAAAGGACCTTTGAGCCTTCTTGATTTGTGCTTGTGTTTATAGTAAGTCAGATTACAAAAAGGAGTGGCTTTGAAATCAATTGCTATCATTCCCTCAGAAAAGTAGGGGTGGGACACCAGGGCAATTACCAGCTACCGGATTTACCAGTTAGCAGTTTTCAAAAAAACAGATTAAATCCGGTATACCGGTACCGGATTTATTCCATTGATTTCAATGGGGAACTGTCCCCATTGAAATCAATGGAATAAAAAAAAAATTCCTCCCCCCTCCCCCTCCCAGGCTGTGTGGGTGGAAGGGGGGGCCCCACCCACCCACCCTGCCCAGCCTGGATTTTAAAAAAAAAATTTTTAATTCTCTAAGTCCCTGCTAGTGCAGGCTCTGGGCCGCCGCCAGCGACCCAGAGCCTGCACCAGCAGGGACTAGGGTGATCCCTGGGGTGGGGGTGGTTTAACACACACCCCACCCCAGGGATCACCCTACCAACCCATCCAGGGATCGCCTACCTTCATGCTCCGGGCGGCGCTCCGGCTCCAGCGGCTTCAGCCACAGGAGCCACAGCCAGCGCTGAAGTCGCCGGAGCCGGACTGCCGCTGCCGCCCAGAGCGCAAGGTAAGCGATCCCTGGGTGGGGAGGTAGGGTGATCCCTGGGGTGGGGGGGTGTTAAACCCCACCCCACCCCAGGGATCACCCTAGTAGCACAGTACTGGTACTCCGGTAGTAACCTACCTGCTGGTGCGGGCTCTGGGTCGCTGGCGGCGGCCCGGAGACGGCACTAGCAGGGACTTAGGGGGGAAAAATTGTTTATTTAAAGCCAGGCTGGGTGGGGGGTGTCCCCCCTTCCACCCGCGCAGCCTGGACTGGGGAGGGAAAGTGGGGGGGGTGTTGTTTGTTTTTTTACATTGCAGCCATTCATTTGAATGGCCGCAATGTAAAAATATCTGGTAAGGTGAATCCGGTAATTTACCCGGTTACCAAGTTTAATCCGATACTGCCGGTACACCCAATACCAGCATTATCGGATACCGGTAGATCCGGTAGTCCCACCCCTACAGAAAAGTTAGCCTAGAAGTTAATTCCTTCAGACATGCAACATATTATGCCACAATTTACAGCATTTATTTCTTCATGGCTTTTTGTTTGTTTGATTTTAGGAGGGGCTTTGCTTATGCAAAGTGAGATATAGAAATATTGCTCAGTAATCCTTGGAAAATTAGGAAGCAAATAGTTTATTTCTATTGTTAAGGTCATCTTGAAAATATATGATGAAACACTTGATACCCAAATCAGATTTTTAAAAAGGCTTTTGCCTAACTTTCATGGATCAGACTAGATAACCCTTGAGGTTCCTTCCAGTTCTGTGATTTGATGAACTATTTTTCTCGGTACAGATTTTGTCCTAAAAATTGAAGGCATACACAATCAGTTGCAAGCACAAATGTGAGCAGGATTACAGCTGCAAATAGGCACACTATCTCTATCTAAGGCACCAAATATCTACAGTATCCGATGCCTATGACTCGCATGGGGTGAAACAGAGGAGGCTGAAGACTTGTCCATTCCATCCCAGGGACCAGACACATCTACAGTCTGTATTGGTATTTCCTGGGAAGCCAACATCTCGAAGAGTACAAGAACAGACAGGATCTTGTTTGCAAGCCCCCTCCACAGCAGATAAAAGATGCTGGCAAAATGTGCAAGGGTGTATTCTACACCTACCCAATGGATGGCATAGTGAGTATTGCTAACTCAGTATTCTGTGTCTTCTTGAAGCAGAGTCCTTTGGCTCCATTGTGACTGAGCACAGGCTGGTTCCTATCAGACTCAATCCTTTGTACCTACAATTAATTACAAGTGCAAAGTTACATCCACAAAGTAGTACCTTCAGCAATCAAGACCACTTTTCAAAATCAGGCCTCCTGCAAGAAATGAATCAAACTTTTCTCACCAGGGTTCTCTGAGCTGTCTCTCTTTCCTAGGAGGAGAAATTGAGATCATCCCATGCTCCAGAGTTGGTCATATTTTCAGGAATGACAACCCCAACTTATTCCCAAGGGGCCGGATAAAAACAGTGGAACAGAATTTGACCCAGCTGGCAGAGGTTTGGCTAGATGAATACAAAGACCAGTTTTATGGTCATGGTTACCACCTGATCCTGAAAAACCTGGATGTTGGAGACCTGACCCATCAGAGAAAACTAAGAAAGAAGTTTCAGTGCAAAAGCTTCAAGTGGTACACTACCTGGAGAACATCTACCCTGATATAGAGGCTCCTCTTGCTAAAGCTAGTGGGCTGGTATGTGCACTTGACAAGCTGCAATATGCTATCCATGCACATTTGTATGAATGTCTGTGTTGCATGCCCCTCTCCTGTTAAACTTGTTTCTACAGTTTGCTTGTGTGCATGTATCTCAGCATGGCTGCTTGCCCACTTCTTCCTATATAGATTTCACCCTGAATCTCTTCATCTTTGGTGAATTTCACCTTTGACACAGATGATGTTTTAGGAGGAAGAGCCTTTATTTTATGCTGATTCTCTTTTCCAAACCCCATGCTTCTAACTGTTCCCTTCACACTTTTTATAGGATCACCTTTCTGAATATTTAAAGTGCCACAACTTGCCTCTTTCTGTAAATAATTTTTTTTTGCAAACAAAAGAAGCAACAATGCAAAGCCCCTTTAGCGATATCTGATCAGTTAAACTGCCCATCTAGCAGCAAAGGGAAATAAATCAGTCATATACCTTACAGCAAATACTTATCTTAATAATTTATCTCCAGAATTTGTTTTGAAAACCTAGCGTTTGTAGGCAAATTCAGATGCAGAGTTACCTTATTTCTTCCTTCAGTTTCTAGTGCTTAAAAAACGTATTTGTAGTTTAGATACAGTACATTAGCAATTATTTTATCAAGGTTTTGCACTGCCAGACCATCACCACTAGAGGGTACTAGGAAGCTATTATCTTTTCTTGTTGAAATAAACACAAGACTGTCTCGATTTATGAAAATAGAAGTCCTTACCGTAAAATAGCTGTATTGTATACTGACAGATATTTAATGACTAGTCTCTTGTACTGACATTAATATGAAAAGATAAAAGTGAACTGAGTACACTTTAGGCTCTTTCCTGCATACTACATTTGCTCAGTTTATATATTTCTACTGGCTATGGCACATGCCTGAGGAAGGGCCACGTGTGGCCCGAAAGCTTGCTCATTTCCACCAACAACAGTTGGTCCAATAAAAGATCTCATTCGAACCACTTCGATTCTCTCTCACGCCCTTAAAGGCAGCAAGCACAGCTTTCAAGAAAGTGAAAGTTACCTCAGGTATAACAAATTGATTAATACACATGTACTTAAAAATAAATTGCAGTACATAGAAAAACCCACATGCAACTCTCTCTGAAGGGGGAAAGAACCACAAGTAACAGATATTAGGCCCTTTTCACACGGGCACCCCACCCACCTTGCACACATGGGTGGGTGGGGGTGTACCTGTAGGAATGCTGTGGCGGGTGTGGGGGGAGATGGGCGGGCACTCGTGGGAACACCACAGGCGGTGTGGGGGGGTGTATGCGTGCTTCTGCACTACATCCACCTCCACCCATCACCCACGCATGCAGCAACGGGCACCAATGCTCCGTGCATGGAGATGGATGGAGGTGGGTGGGGGTCCCTGGGACCACACCCCCACTCATCCCCCTCACCCACCACAGCCCACGTGAAAAGGGTTTTTGTCACTTAATGCACTAATGGCAGATACAGTATAAGAATCTGAATAGAATAGGATAGTGTCCTATTATTTGTCTGCTAAATCCATTAGCAAACTGAGGTTTGATGACATCATGAAGACTTTGCCACTTATTTGCCAGATTATTATATCGGATTATTTCTCAGCATCAGGGTTCCATTTTCGGGTGGATAAGTCTGGCCTTTTATCTGCTCCAGTGCCTGCTATGAGGGGTGTGAGACAGGGTTGCTTACTGGCCCCTTATATATTAATGGTGTCGTTGAGTCTTTTCAGGATGCTTCTTTTCATCCCCCGAGACATGGTAATTTTTCAGTCCCAATAGTATTATATGCAGATGACACAGTCTTGCTTTTGCAAACCCAGATTGGTTTTAAGAGATTAATGAGAGCTTTTCATGGTTTCCGTTCTGAGGAATCCCTTGCAGTTAATTTTACTAAAACCAAGGTAACGGTGATTGAACCTTCTAGCTCACATCACCTAGAGGTGTGCACCAGGGGCCCATGTCATTTTCCTTTTTCCTTTTCATTATTTAAATCTGTCGTTTTTGTTTTCATAAATATCAAATTGTCATTTTCGTTTCTATTTTTATTAGTATTTGTCATTTTTGTTATTGCAATAACAATAATGAAAACAACAATTTTTGTTATTGTTATTGTAATAACAAAAATGACATGTACACCCCTCATTATTGGATGATCAAACAAGTAAAATGGTATAGATATTTGGGAGTGATCTTTTCAAATGCGACTTACTGGTGCTCTCACTATAAGGCTGCCTTATCTTAAGCAAGGGTTCTTCTAAAGTGATAACTAGTTTTTACTATACAAAGGGTGGTAAATTGGTGATTCCTGCCCTAAGGCTCTTCAAAGTGAAAGTCGTGCCTCAATTTTTGTATGCTGTTGCTATATGGGGCCCACAACTAATTGAGTAACTTGAGATCCCCCAAAATAGTTTTATACAATCAATGCTGCATGTCCCTAGATGTACTCCAACTGTGTTATTGAGGACCGAAACTGGCACTCTCTCTCTAGCTTTGCTGGTCAGGACTGCAATCCTAAAATTGTGGTTGCGTTTAAGGCCACTTTCAGACATGCCCCCCTCCCAGCGCATATTCGGGCTGCAGGGGGGAATGCGCAGCCCAAATATGTGCAGGGATCGACTGGTCTGAAAGCCCTCCCCATGCGGCTTTGCCGGCAGAGACACGCAGGGATGCAGAGCAGGAAATTGAGCTCTGCATCCCTGCACGTCTCTGCTAGCAAAGCCACGCGGGGAAGGTTTTCAGACCGGTGGATCCCCGCGCATATTCAGGCTGCGCATTCCCCTATGCAGCGCGAATATGCACGGGGGGGGGGGGATGTGCATGTCTGAAAGTGGCCTAAGTTTGACTCCTGCTGAATCCCTTTCTTCAGTTGCACTCTCCTCTGCAATTAATGGCTTGTGGGGAAACGGAGTTACTTTGCTCCTATCCTCTTGAGGATTCTCTAGAGAGTACCTATTGATTGCTGCGCAGAAAATATCTAGTCTTTATAGTTCCTTTTGTGTGCCCCCTAGTGGAGTCTCTTATTTATCTACCCTCTCCGAATGGAATTTTAATTTTGCATTCACTCTGGCGAGGTTAAACGTATTACCCTCTGCAGTTTGGGATTGCAGATTGAGCCTATGACCAAAGGCTCTGCTGTTTGTGTATGGGTAAGACTGTTGAGTCCTTAAGCCATGTTTTTTTTTACTGCCCTTTGTATAGTGCTTCTAGGGATTTGTTGCTAGAACCTATTATAAATTCTATGCCTCTGTGTAGTCAGAGTGATGCTCTGAGGAGGCTTCTTGCTGATGTGGATCCAACCTGGTCTCTGAAAACCACTAATTTTGCTTTATGTCCTTTAAAATTAGGAGAGCAGCAGTATGCAATATGTAATTGGCCCTTAGGTGGCCCTTAGATGGGGCTGACGAGGGATGGGAAAGACCTCTAATTGTTTAGTGAGAGGAGGCGCTCAATATTGGGGGTGGCTGGGTTTTACAGGACAGATATTGTTGGGGGTTTATTTTAGGGGAAGGGGAGTTGGGGGGGAGGTGGATGCGTGTGCATGTGATAGGGTATGGCTCTCTCCCCTAGTGTGAGGGGGAGGGGGGACTGGGTTGCGGAGGGCCATCCCCTTGGTGTGAGGGAGGGGGTCTGACCCAATTGGGTTAGGAGATTTTGGTTCCCCTGGGAGGGGGCGTCGGGACGGGTTAGGGAAGGGGTGGGGGGAGGGGGTCTCCCTCGCTGGTTGGGTGGGATAGCCATCAAAGAGGGGGGTCTGACTGGGGTGGGATCCGCAGCCATTAGGGTTGTGAAGGGCCGGGGTAACTATGATCCCTCTGGGAGGCTGGTTAGATCTGTGAGAAGGGACAGGTGTTTCGTGCAGGTCCTTCTCACTGGCCCCCAGGCAGGTGGTGTGGTGATTGAGAATGGAAGGGCCCTGGGCCAGGGACTGTTGCTGATTAACGTGAGGTCAGGGGCTAATAAGTCTACCACAATTCAGGAATTAATCCTGGATCAGTCGGTCGACCATGTGTGTATTATAGAGACCTGGCGACACTGAGTTGGGGCCAATCTTGGCTGATCTTGTTCCAGCTGGGTACTCTGCACACCATCATCTCGGCCAGAGGGGCGGGGGGAGGGGTAGCCATTATTTTCAGGGAGACCTGGTCTGTGAGGAGGTATCAAATGTAAACCATGGCTGTGGAACTCTTTCCCAATAGAGATTCACCTCTCTCCAGATCTCCCCTCCTTCCGCAGACAATGTAAAACCGGGCCGTTTCACCAGGTGTTTGGTGAGGAGGATGGGTAGTGGGGGGGGGGAATGGGGGGTATTTATTTATTTATTTGGGTCTCATTTGTTTTTGAAGGTTTTTATAACTGGTATTTTATATTATATTGTATTTTATATTTTTGTATTATGTTTTTATTATTTATTGTTCGCTGCCCTGAGCTGCTATTGGGCAGGAAGAGTGGGTTATAAATTGTGAAAATAAATAAATAAATATTTTTTTATTTATTTCAAATCAATCAAAAAGTTTATTGTTTGGCCCTAGGCCATTACAAATAGGAAAAAATCAAATATCAAACCAAGTCAATCATATATCACATACCTTTCAGGCCAAAGACCACAGAAACAAGTTATACAAAAAATTAACACCAGATACAAATCCCCAGATCTAAGCTCCTAGTTTAACACTAAGTTTAAACCTAACAATAAGGGGAAATAGGTCAATAACCCACATGGTAGCTAGATCCTATCACCACCAATACAACCATTACCAAATGGATATTATGGGTATTCCACTCTACAAATATACTAGGGAACACTGTCTGAGCCCTATGATATTTAAAGTTTGTAACACCAAGGAGAAACCTAGCCACTCACATGATAACTCCCTCATTATTACCAGAAAGAAAAAATGCCACAGTAGGCAGGAGGCCTGCCTGTACAACTTTCCAATAAAGGGGCTAACAGTTTCTTCTGGGTTCCAGAGAAAGAATCACACTCTAGCAGAATATGTTCTATAGTACCTACGCAAGCTAATGGGCAACAACAAAGTCACTTCGCAAATGGAATACTGCGCCAACGCCCCTCCATTAGTGCAGAGAGGAGTATGTTCAACCTGGCCATGGTAAAACATCTTCTAGCAGCTACCCCCAAATTATATTCTAAATAAGGCGTGACATTTGAAGGAATGCCCCATATATAGATCTAATGTCTTTTTACTTCTTGCTGCTGCAATGTCCTCCTGATAGGATATATCAGCAATCCACTGTTTAACAAGCCTCTTAACTCCCGCATAACCCAAAGTTAACAATATAGCAGGTGAAAGGCCTATAGTACATAGTTTCCTAGCCACCGATACAACCCAGGGATTACTATAATGATCTATCAAAACTAATATGGAAAGAGGAGCAGCTAGGCCAAAATAGAGTCTGAGCCAATAACCAAGGGTCAAGGACCAAATCTGTGCCTCTAAAGTTAAGATCCCACATTCCAATCTTACAGCACTGCTCGGGACACTGTTGGGTAAAGCCAATATAGATTTAAGAAATATAGACAACAAATGTTCCAAATTCTTTACTTTTCCAATTGCCCAAAGCTGAGCACCATAGAATAATTGGGACAGGCATTTTGCCCTATAAACATAGATTGCAGGTGATACCAAATGGCCTCCTCTAGCTCTAAAGTAGTGGGAGATGGACCTCCCAACAAGGTCAGCTTGTCTTATGGCCATTTCAGCATGAGCAGTCCAGGCACCATTGGACTGAAAGATTAATCCCAGATATTTATACAGTTTAATCTGTTCCAACTGATGGCCATCTAAAGGCCACCTATATATCCTCTGTCTAGGTGAAAAAACCAAAATCTTGGTTTTCTCATAGTTAATTTCCAAGTAGTTCTGACTACAAAACTGGGCAAAAGCTACTAACTGGCTACAAAGACCCACCCAGGTTCTTGACATTAGTACCACAACATCTACATACAGAAGGATTGGCACTTCAATATTCCCCAGTCTAGGCGGGTGGAACTGCGACGATGAAATGGCCTCAATCATATCCTTCAGGTACAGATTAAATAGAGTGGGGGCCAACACACATCCCTATTTCACCCCTCTTTCCGTTTTTATTGGCCCAGATAGAGAACCCTCCTGGTTAATCTAAACCTCAGCGACGTATCAGTATATAGAGACTGTAACAGGAAGAGTAATCTCCTATCCATGGATGTTGTAGCGAGTTTTTGCCACAAATGAGCCCTGGAGACCAGATCAAAAGCTGACCGAAGATCTACATCTTAGTCAGATGGTCTAGCACTAGGCAATGATCATTGGTAGAGCGCCCGAATCTAAATCCATTTTGTTAATCTCTTAAAATTTTATTTGTCTCCATCCAATCCTCTAATTTCTTAGACAAATAGCTAGCATATAATTTGCTTACAATACTAAGAAGACTAATAGGTCTGTAGTTCTTTGCTTCAGCCGGAGGGCCCTTCTTGTAAATTGGCACTACTATTGCCTGCCTCCAGCTCTCCGGCATCGTTCCAGACTGATTGATTCCTGAAAACATAAGGCAGCGAAAACTGGAGCCCACCATGATTTATTAGATTTCAATAGTTCAGCAGGGATATAATCTATCCCTGGAGCCTTCCCATTTTTTAATTTGTTGAAAAGCTCTTCAATTTCAGATGCCCATGGGGGAAGTATAAATGACGATACCACAATATCATAATGTCCTGGGTCCAGAGAGTAGAGGTTGGAAAAGTAAATTTCTCAATCCTCTGTGGAGACTTTATCCATATTATTCTCCCTTCTGCTCTCTCCGATACCTCTAATTAATTTCCAAAAGCGGGCCAAGTTCTTCTCACTTGCAGCCTTCGCAATCTCCTCCCATGACTTCAGCTAAGTCTTTTTCTTTTTTATAAGTAGATTTTTATATAAAGACCTAATCCGCGTTAACCCCCTGGAATTGGTAACTGAATAATTATTTCTAAATCTGCGATAACAACTTCTCAAGATTTCCCTCAGTTGGTAGCATTCTGTATCAAACCAATTATTCCTCAGGATTTTGATGGCCTTGGAAGATTTGGCAATCTTGTGCCCACTGGCTTTAGTATTGAACAGGAAGGGTTCTATACACTCCATAATCTTTCCATACTCCTGAAGGAGTCCCTCCATGTTCTGGGCCTCAACTATACCTAACAGCCATCTTTTCCCTGTCGGAGAAAGGAGAAGTTACTTTATCTGGGACTCCAACTTGGGGTCCCATTTAGTCCTGGGTCTAACTTGGGTCATCTCAGACTGAACAGTGGTCCCTACACTTGGGATCCCAAAAGCAGGCATCTCAAAGCCCATTGTGACCGGTAAATGATCACTACCTGTCTGAAATACCACCCTAAACCCTGTTACCCGATTAATCAAATCAGGGGAGACTGCCATGTAATCAATTACACTACAGCCTCTGGTGGATATGAATGTTAGCTCCCTTGGATGGTCACTCTTTATCCTACCATTCAGTAAATAAAGACCCATGTTAATCACTGCCTTGATAAAGGAAAGGCCACTCTTATTAATAACCGGTTCTTTAGAGCTCCTATCCAACAAGGGGGAGCAATCATTCATAATCCAGAGGCCTCCATATTGAAATAAATCCAAATCGGACTTGCCTAAACATGCATTAAAATCGCCCGCCAGTATTATTCCAGAGTCGGGATATAATTCCTTAATAACTTCTATCAAATCTATCAGTGCCTCTCAACAAGAATCATTAAAGTGTATCGAGCCACGAGGGGGGAGATACACATTAATCAGTGCCAGCATATAATCCTGAAAAGACGCTACCACACCACAGAAAAAGGGAGAAACTCTCGGGAGTGGAGCATACGTCACAGCCAGCAAACCAGAGTTAAAACAGACACATCCTCCACTGGGACATCCCCTCTTACTGTTAGAAATAGCCTCTAACACAAAATTATCATAGCCTGTCAGCAAGATTGCACCAAGGTGCCATGTTTCCTGGAGTAAAATTATATCATAGGATGTCAAAAACTGCCAAATTTCCTGATCGCCTAGTTTGGACTTCCATCCAGCAATATTCCATGATACCAGATTAATCTGCATCCTTAGTCACCCCAGTCTTTTGTTTAAAGGCATTGTCTAGGGGCCCTCAGTATGGGAGGGAATCCCTCCACCTGTAGCCCCCCAAACAAGACCAATGGGCAACGCCGTTAGATTAAATTGTTCAATATTACCACTCACTGTTTCCTCTCCAGGGTGGGGGGGGATTTCCCACCCCCACCCCCCGCCCCCTCACCACGAGTGTCAGATGGTTAGGCCACCATCCCGGAGGTGGCCTAACCACAGTCTAATAGGTGAATATTACTTCCAGGTAAGGACTTAGATCTTTTACCTGTAGTATCTAACCCTCACGTGGAAAAATCGACTAATCCAGGAGGTCCCTTCAGATTTTGCTCAGTTGGGGAAATCCCTGCTAGCTCAAAGTGATCCAAAACCCTATTGGCATCCCACTGGGAGCTTGTGAGGGCTTCATGACTCACCCCTGGATTGCCAGTGTATTCCTCCCCAGGATATAGAGTCCTATCAACTGAGATAAAGCTGCCCTCATCCTCCCTAGGAATCACCTGCACCTCATGCGTTCTCTGATAATTTACTGGTACTACCCTTGATCCCTCTGGAAATGATGTAAAAAAGGGGCTCCCTGTACTCCTATCTGCACTTCCTGGGGGCTCTTGTAAGATAGTGCCTCCTATTTTCACCTCATCCAATGTTAAACTCCCTAGATGGGGAGTCGTGTTTCTTGTTGGCAATATGCCCCCTCCTATATTTCCCCCTAAATGGGTATTATTTGTTTCTTTAAACAGGGAGCTTCCCCTGTTCTGGGTAGAAGAGTCCCCCACAGCTCCCAGCAATAGTCCCTGTACTCCAGCCTCCATTGCATCCTCTTCCTCCACTGGTAGAGAAACATACAGGGAGGAGGAGCAGGTCCTCCCCGGAATGGGGCATGCTGACAAGAGTTCAGTTCTTACTTTCCTACTTACAGTGTCCCTACCTAGAGTGTCCCTACCTAGAGGACCTGAACCAGCTGTCTTATTAAACTCCAGGGGAATTAAGTTAGGGTTATCTGGGGTATTTATAAATGTCCTCCTTTGTATCCCCATCCCTCTAGCATTCATTTGTGGTTGAATATGTTTCTTAACTTGATCCTGACAGGGCTTAACAAAAATCCTAGCTAAATGAATGCCATAACTGGCAAGTACACCAATGTGTTTCCAAATTAATTTAACATGAAAACTTTTCTTTGAAGTAATTACACAACTATGTCTAAAAGATCCCTTATATATAGTCCTCACATGGAATATATCATCAGGAGCAATCAACCGTTGAATCAGAAATGCCAAGTGTCCCGCCACCAGCTCAGCTGAGTCCCAAGATGGAAATGCTCCACTAGAAAGGGGCAATATTGTAAAAGCAACCTCTTCCTACACAAACAAAATTCTTACCTCTGACTACCCAACAAGGAGTTCTGCATGATTTCACTGCGATTCCTCAATAGTTTTCCCTTATCCCTATCTATTTTATCGGTCTTTTGAGGAGAGGTCAATAGCCTACTATTATTAATAATCTTTCCAGCAGGTAAACTAGACAATTTGTCTCTAGATATCTCCTTTTCCTCAATAATACTGGTAATGGTTTTAAGTTGAGCAAAGATAAGTAAGAGAATTTTATGGATTAAAGAGGTTTGTTCAGCCATAAGAGCTAATGCTTCTTTCTCCATAACATCTTCAACATTCCCTCAAGCCCCTTCCCCCTGGGAGGCTGAACTTGACATTCTCTCCCCTGTCTTTAAATTTGGAGAGTGGGGGGGGCTCAAAAGATGGTGTAGGTCCCCCCAATGACTCTAAAGGACCATATGAATAGGAGAGGCCGATGAGATTAGGATCAGATCCTATTCCATCCAAAGCTGATACCATCCTCTTTGGAAAATTAAAGAAAGTATCAATTTTCCTCTGTTTGGCTTGGAGCATATCTACAGTCCCCCAGAAAATTGTCTTTTCATATGCAGGGACATTATTTCCTCCAAGAACCTACAAGAAGGACTATAATTATATTTAACCACAGTGTCCCTGCGTATAAAATATCTTCATATCAATTAGGAGCACTAGCCTATCCTCTACTTAATTGAGAAATGAGGATTCCCAGAGCAACCTAACTAGACAATGGTAAGACACAAAAAAAGAAAAATTGGGTGAGAAACACACCCACCCTTACCCTTACCAGCAGCGTTCGGGCTAAAGATAACAATAGTAACCAGAACAGGAGATTAGACATGGGCTACAAACTAACAGTACTCAATGAAACAAAATAGAATCAAATAGGTACAATTTGTCCAAAGACCAGAAGATCAAAGTCCTACCCCTTCTCAGGGTACATCGGTGGGAGACTTGAAAGAAACTATGACCTACCCCTTCACGGGGTTCCCCGACAGAGAGCTTGGTCCCTCTATAGTCAGCAGGGTAGCTGTAACACTATTAAGTTCCCAGTGGAGCGCTAGTGGATAATTAGCTGGACTAACTGCAATATGGCTCGAATGTTGCCTCACATTTTACAGGACTTGCGGCGGCACAGCTTGGCCCCTGTTGAAATGTTGCCTTGCCCTTTATGGATCCTCGCTCCTGGCTCCAAGGAAGACTCTCAACACAGCTGCAGTCAACGAAGCCTAGCTTCTGCTGTGGCTATGCTTCACTCATACAGAGCTAAAAAGGAAGCAAAAAAAAATCCACAGAAAGCTCACAGGTCTAGGCACGGCGCAAAGCCAGTGCCTTAGACGCGCTGGCCTTTAGTGTGTGCCTTCAGTGCAGCCGCAGGCTCAGATCTCCAATGATAAGCCCTGTGGGCAGAAGTGGTGCGCAGGGTCCAGCAGGGCTCCAGGGCTTCAGGTGCAGTCACTCAGCAAATGGAAATTAACTCACAAAATAAAACACAATAAACTCCAGGAGGGCAAAACAAAAAGCAACTACAGCTCCACCTATATCATGGGGGGGAGGGCGGGGTTTACAAAAGTCAGCAAAAGGGCAGTGGCCACAGCAAAGTCCCAGCCACCCGGGTCTGCTTTCCCAATCCTTCCAAAGTCACACACTATTTATTTATTTAAAACTGAAGTTGTCCAGTCCCTGCTTAAGAAGCCATCTTTGGACCCTGACTCCCCAGCCAGCTATTGACCTGTCCCTAACCTTCCCTTTTTAGGGAAGGTTATTGAACGGGTAGTTGCCTGACAGCTCTAGGCTCATCCCGTTTCAGTTGGGTTTTTGTCCTAGGTATGGTATGGAGACCGCACTTGTGGCCTTGCTCGATGACCTGCACCTGAAGATTGACAAGAGGAATGCTACTCTGTTGATCCTGTTAGATCTTTCAGTAGCCATTGATACAGTTGACCGTGAGGTGTTGTTGACACAACTGCGAGAACTGGTGGGGGTGCGTGGGAACACTCGAGTGGTTTTGCTCCTTCCTGTTGGGTAGTTCCCAGAGAGTGGTAATAGGCGATTACTCATTGTTCTCTCGGGACCTCTCCTGTGGGGTCCCATTGGTTTATAGTCTGTCTCCCCTCTTCTTCAACGTGTATATAAGGCCACTGGGTGAGGTCATTCGGAGGTTTGGGGTGGAGTGTCACTCAGCTCTACCTCTCCCTTTCACCTGACGCAGGCCTTGCAGTCTTCATGCTTACTGGATGCCTGGCTGCTGTCTGGGACTGGGTGAGAATGAGCTGAATGAAGCTGAATCCAGGAAAGAGGAAGGGGATGCTGGTTGGCTGTCCTTGTGACCTGGAAATGTTTGGGGCTCCAGGGCTCCTGTTATTGACAGATTCTGGCCCCTCCGGTCGATCAGGTTTGCAGCCTTGGAGTGCTTCAGAACCCTTTGCTTCATCTGGAACATCAGGATGCGGGGTGGCCAGGAGCACTTTTCACCAACTCCATCTGGTGAGGAGGCTGCAGCCTTGTCTTTCTGATTCATATCTGGCCACCGTCATCCATGCTTTCATCACTTCGAGACAAAATTAGTTGGGGTGGGCCATGGCTCAGGTGGTAGAGTGCACGTTTTTCTTTGTAGAAGGTCCCAAGTTCAGTCCCTGGCATCTCCGATTCAGGGTCTCTGGTAGCATGCCTGAGTGAGGCCTTTGCCAGGGATAATGGAGGGTCTTGGGTAGCAAGCCTGGGCAAGACCTCTTCCAGAGACCTGAATATGAAACCCTGCTGCTGTGTCAGGTTGTGACAATACTTGGGCTAAGATAGACCAGTGGTCTGATTCGGTTAGGTATACTATTTATTTATTTAATTCCATTTATATGCCGCCCCCTATGCCTACAGCATCTCGGGGTGGTTTCCAACATAAAATAAACAATTTATCACAATATATTAAAAATATAAAAATCTACACAAATATTTAAAACAATTTTAAAATACCCCCATACAAAAATTTAGCCCACTCTCCCCTCCCTGCCTCCGAAGGCCTGGGAAAACAGCCATGTCTTTCAGGCCCGATGGAAGGCCAGCAGACTCGGGGCCAGTCATGCTTCCTCTGTGAGGGAGTTCTACAGCCAGGGCCCAGCCACTGAGAACGCCCTCTCCATTGTATCCCCCCCACTTTACACAGGGGACCTCCAAGAAAGCGCCCCCGGTGGATCGGAGAGTCCGTCCTGAGTCACGGAGGGTGAGGCAGTCCCTGAGCTATCCAGGTCCAAGACCGTACAGGACCTTATAGATCAATGTCAACACCTTGAACCTGACTCTGCACATTACAGGCAGCCAGTGCAGCACACGGAACACCGGTGTTATGTGCTCTCGTCGGCCCGTCCCTGTTAGGAGATGGGCTGCCGCATTCTGCACTAGCTGCAATTTCCAGGCCAGCATCAAGGGAAGCCCCACATAGAGCGCATTACAGTAGTCCAGCCTCGAGGTGATGAAGGCATGGATCAAAGTGGCCAGGTCAGGTCTGGAGATATACGGGCGCAGCCTCCACACCAGATACAGCTGACGGAAAGCTGCCTTCACCACCACATCCACCTGATGATCTAGACGGAGACCCGCATCCAATAATACCCCCAGACTCTGAACCTGATGAGCCACGGAGGGGCGCACCCCCGCCACAAGAGGGGGCACCACCTCCCCCGTCCGACCCACCACCATCACCTCTGTCTTATCGGGATTGAACTTCAGTCTGCTCTGCCATAGTCAACTCGCCACGTCCTCCAAACACTGAGATAGCACAGAGACGGCAAGGCCTGGGTCAGCTGAAAAAGAGAGGTAAAGCTGGGTATCATCACCGTATTGATGGCAACGCACACCAAACCCTCTCACGATCTCCCCCAAGGGCTGCATATATACATTAAATAATAAAGGAGACAAGATTGAACCTTGCGGAACGCTACAGTCCAGGGCCCGGGGGCTAGATGTTTCTGCTCCCAAGACAACCCGCTGGGTCCGCTCCGAGAGGAATGACTGGAACCAACCAAGGGTGGTCCCATCCAGACCCCTCAGGTCATGCAACCATCTCAACAGCAGCCCATGGTCCACTGTATCAAACGCAGCTGAGAGATCTAGAAGGACCAGTAATGTCAAGCATCCTGCGTCCATCTCCCAGTGGAGATCATCTACCAAGACCACCAAGGCCGTCTCCGTATCATGGCCGGGCCGAAACCCTGATTGAAAGGGGTCAAGAAAACTGATGCTGTCCAGGTGAGCCTGGAGCTGCAGGGCCACTGCCCGTTCAATAACCTTCCCTAAAAAGGGAAGGTTAGAGACGGGTCAGTAACTGGCAAATGCGTCCACATCCAAAGATGGCTTCTTCGACAGGGGGTCTACCACTGCCTCCTTGAGACTGGGGGGACAAACTCCCCTGGCGAGGGGACATGTTGATAATCCCCACCAGCACGGACCCCAGTATCTCCCTGGAGGCTTTCACCAACCAGGACAGGCAAGGATCTAACTCACAACTAGTGGCCCTCACCAATCCCAGGATCTCCACAGCATCGGCTGGCATCACTTCCTGAAACTCATCCCAGAAAGATGGACCAGACAGCGCCTCCATCACCTCACGCTCTATCACCCAGTGTTTTCTTCCATCCGGTGTTAACCCTGGGAACTCCTTGTTGCTGGGTTTTGCCAGTGTTTTGGGTGTTTCCCTGTGTTTTGGGTTTACAAATTATTTATTTTAAGCTTGATGTGCATGTAGACAATGGGTAATTTCAGAAGTGACGCGTTCCAATTCACCACAGTGAATCCCACCCCAGTGTGAACGGATTCACCACGGGCTGTGGTGACACATGCGGCCCCAACAGAAGTGTCAGGATCGTGACCACCGCCTGGGGGCAATCAGAGAGAACATGGGCCGGGGGAATACAACAGACATGCAGTGGAGATGTGGTCCACGGTTCGAGCCCTAGAATGCCCTGCAGCTGGGGTCAATTCCTTCCACCATGGCTGTGGGTTTCCATTCACAAGTTACATTTCATTCACCCCTGCCGTGGTGACCATTCACCACACTTCTGGACCTCCTCCCACCCCAACCTCACCAAGTGTGGTTAGCTTCACCCCGGGCCACGTTTGACTGTGGTGAACATCTGGATGCGAGCAAACAGACATGCACGGCGCTTTCACCACCCCCCACGTTTGACTGAGGTTGACATTCACCACATCACTTCTGAAATCACCCTGTGTTTTCTTCCATCCGATGTTAATCCTGGGAACTCCTTGCTGCTCTGTTTTGCCAGTGTTTGGGGTTTATAAATTATTTATTTTAAGCTTGAAGTGTATGTAGACTGTGTTTTCTTCTATCCGATGTTAACCCTGAGAACTCCTTGCTGCTGGGTTTTGCCAGTGTTTTGGGTGTTATGCCAGTGTTATGCCAGTGTTTTGGGTGTTTCCCTGTGTTTGGGTTTACAAATTATTTATTTTAAGCTTGTTGTGCATGTATGTAGACTGTGTTTTCTTCCATCCTATGTTAACCCTGGGAACTCCTTGCTGTTGGGTTATGCCATGCCACTGGCCTACTGTCCCCCTGGCTCCACCTGCCATCCCCCTGGCTCTGCCTACCATCCCCCTGGCTCCACCCCTAGGCCCGCCGGCCTTACTGCCTCAGTGCCCCTCCAACATCAAAACCCACCAGCCGCCCCTGGTATACACATGCTTTGATAGCTGAGGAGCAAACAGGCTTTCACAGGGGCAGATCGACGATGGACAGCTGCTTTGTCCTTGCCCATGTCATAGACAAATATGTCAATGTGAGAGGGGGGAAGCTGTTTCTTGCATTCATTGACCTGTCACAAGTTTTTGATTCTGTCCCCAGAGGGATCCTGTGGGCCAAGTTAGCTAAGATGGATTTAGATTCCCACCTACTTGAGTTATTATTATTATTATTATTATTAACAAACATTTATATAGCGCCAGCAGTGTACCTGGCACTTTACAAAGTAATAAAATAGACACGGTCCCTGCCCCTAGGGCTTACAATCTGAGAGACAGGAGCTGGGGGAGAGACTTAGGAAGGGGAACAGAGGGAGAGACAAGGGGTCTAACATTCATGAAGATGCGAGGTCTCAAGTTCACGTACTTGGCTTGGTTACGATGAGAATGACAGCAGGCAGGTCCATGTTGCAAGGATAAGGGTAAACCGATCGTAGGTATAGGAATAGTGGCTCAGCAGGATAAAGAGTCAGACAGAGCAGAGCGAAAGAGGTGAGTTTTAAGGAGAGATTTGAAGGTATGAAGGGAGGAAGTTATTGATTGAACTGCATGAAAATGCTAGTGCAGCTGTTAAAACTAGCCCCTGTGGAAATATTACTAACCTTTTTTTCCCCTGCAACTAGGCATTAGACAAGGATGCTTTTATTAGCTCCAATTCTTTTTAATTTTTTTTGTCAATGATTTGGTCCATTTGGTCAATATTGCTAATCATACATCGCCCGTTATAGAGGATAGGCAGTTGTCCATTCTCCTTTACGTGGACGATGTTATTTTGATGTCTCAAACAAAGCAGGGCCTTCAAAAATGCCTAGATGCAGTAAATGGGTTCTGCTCAGAAAATTCACTCTCAGTTAATCTTAGTAAGTCCAGCATATTGTGTTATGGGTCTACTTGCCCAAATATTTATTGGAAACTAGGGACCCAGGTGATAACGCTATCATCCCGCTATACTTACTTGGGTCTTGTATTTGCATCTTCTCAGTCCTGGAGGGCTAATAATGACACGTTAAGGGCAAAAGCCATACAGGCACTTGTAGGTATTTTGCGTCTGCATTGCTCCTCTCCAGCTGCATCAATTGACCAAACAATTGGTATTTTTACCACTCAGGTTCTCCCTCAATCGTTGTATGGAGCTGAGATCATGGACATGGGCTTCTCCAGTAATTTGGAGTTCCCACAAAATTATTTTCTACGGGCTATTCTTTACCAATGCTTTACTAGGGCAACACCTTTACCAATGTTGCGTGCTGAGGTTGGTTTGCTGAAGGTTGCAGTGCAATCCACCCTAAGAGAGTTAATTTTTTGGCAAAAATTGGTGAGGGGAAATTGCTCAGGTTTAGCATCTCAGTGCTACCATGAACAGAAATCCCATACGGGCAGTATAAAATATAGATGGGTCACTTGGATCAGAAAATTGGTGACAGAATTCGCCTTACCAACAGGTGGGAATGAGTCCTGGGATATTTCCTTGGATAAAGCAGAGATTAAGTTTCTGGTCAAGTGCTGTGCAGTTGAAAGAGAAATGGATACTATTGCCTGCAACAGAATAGCCCCACTTTACCCGTTAATCAAACAGCAGGTCAGTTTGGAACACTATTTATTGCAGATCCAAGATTGAGAAGACAAGTTACTTTATTGCACTTTAATTTGATTGATACTGCTGTGGTTAGAGGCAGAAGGAAATGTCTTCTATATTCTGTTAGAACTTGCTCCTGTGACACTGTACAGTGGAGTCACTGGCCCATATCATCTTCAGTTGCCCATTACATAGTGATCTTAGAGTGGCATGGATTGACCCGCTTTTTGTCGCCTCTCTCCTCTCTATTGAGGAGAAAATGCTAACCTTGATGAGAGCTTTAGATCTGGAGTCGACTAAAGCTGTTGCTTTTTTCCTCCTGCTGGTAGGAAAAGGGAGGAGGTTAAACCCATGAAATAGTATATCATAAGATGTCTCTCTCCATCTAGGCTCTGTTATCACTCAGTAATAGAAGGAGTTCCTTATTTAGGGCTCCCTAAAGTTGATCCTTGATAAAGAATGTTGAAGGCTTGATGATACCAGTAAATTAGTGTTTGTCTTGCTCTTGAAATCTGTTAAACTGTCACAGGCATGTTTGTGCTTGTTTTTATTATTATTATTATTATTTTATTATTATTTTATACCCCATATTTTATGGGATTTTATCTTTGCATTCTTGTTCACTTATTATCTATTTTGTTATAGCATAATTGCTGGGCACAATAAGATTGAAATGAAATGAAATAAAATAAATGAATAAAAATGTAAAAAATAAATAAAATCCAGCCGTGAGACTGTTAATAACCCAATGGAAGCATAGTGTTGTCTGAAATAAAATTCAGGCTAAAAAAAACCCTGTATGCAAACAGCAGGGAGAGACTTCAGTACGAAGGTTTACTCTAGTTGGACCAAACATAGGAGTTGGTGCAGACTGTAGACCAACAGGGAAAGGATTTGTATCCTTCTGCATTTTGAAAGGCAACCCTCCAATGGTGAGTACGGTAGTGCTGCACTGATTGTACCACTGCTCTGGTACCTCCAAACAGCAACCCTCTTAGCAGGAAGGGAGGGGTCCACCTAGCTGTGGGCTATTTGGTCTCGTTCTGCCTCTGGACTCGTACTTCTGCATAACAGTTTGTCTGAGTGAGACCCTCTTTGGTGCCGTCCCCTCTCCTACAAGCCCAGCTCCACCGGGCTTTGGCCTACAGGGGTTTCATTCTGTGAGTCACAAGGAAAGCTTGAGAGTCTCTACTTTAGATATCTTTCATGCCCCCACCTGAGCATGGCAAACAAAAGATGGAGCATGGTCTGTGTTGCCTTCCCACACTGTCAGATGGTTGCCTGAAGGCAGTTTGTGGCATGAGTAAACCCCTCCAAATCAACCCGCAGTGGGGTCAGTTTTCTCAGATTGGCCACATCACAAACTCCCTTCTGTAGCCTGCACACCAGGTTTCCTCTCGTGCTTTCAGGAGAATTGGGAGAAAGAGCCCAGTTATTAAGTCTGTTTAGAGTACTTGGCTGGAGTCTGTAATCTCCACTGCACCAGCCTGAGAGTCAGATCCACTTAGTTAGATCTGAAGTCAGTGGCCTGGAATCAGTGAGAGCTTTGGGACTGAAATCCAAAGTTATTTACAGGATTGTGTGCATTTCCAGGTTCACACAGTGGCAACAGAATACAATCTAGCCTCTATGGAAGAACCATAAGCAGCAATTTTATGGAAATGAATTTTTAAAAGTTGTAAAATTTTAGAACCAAAAGGAAAATAAATCCTAAAAACCCGGGCTGAAATTTCAGGTTGTGAGTGACTGATTCTCTCCCTCAGAACCAAACGTTCAACTACACGTGGCTGAGGCTGATTAAACACGGGAATTCTGTGTAGCACCAGTAGATGCTAAAGGGACACTGGGCCTGCACCCCTACGATAACAGAAACAATAGTCTAAAATGGCTGCATAAATCACTGGTAGCCTTTCAGCCAGAACTCGTAAGTACATGCGTAATGATTTTCCTCACCCCCCTCTGAGGTTAAACTTGAAATAAAACTAAACAAAGGGAAATGCTTGCATATTGTTGGTATTATGTGATTGAAATTTGTATAGCAATGATGGAGACGATAGCAAATTCGCACCCAGAGACAAAATTTGAATTGATGTTATTATACAGTAGATCAGAGAGGAAGTATGCGTATTGACAAAATCTTGGCATACACATCTCTGGAGAATTTTGTTTATTCTGATCATTACTTTGCTAGAATAGTCCTCAATCCTTATGATTATCTTTTCAGAGACTCCATTCAATGCAGACACAAATGCTGATTGGCCAGCATTGTTTTTTCTCTCCCAGAGTCACACTTACCTTTTGGGGTGAATTACATCAACACACTGCCCTGCTTTAACACTGCAACAATCAAAATGCATTATAGCAAAACTATCCTGTGCCAAAATCAATCTAATGACATTTTGTCTCTTTTTGTCCCCAACCCCTGGGTCTAGAGAACTCATAGATTCTGGCCTGCAGTTAAACGCTAAAGAATGCTAGAGTATGCCATGGAAAATTAGAACGATTCTTTTCCCCATCTGAAATGATGCACTTTTAGAAGAGCCTTCAGTTTAGGAAACAAAAAGATCACAATTATAGTGTCTGATCAATAGTCCTGTTTGAGATCCCAGTATTGACATTCCTTTATTTTGTTTCGCCCTAGCCAATCTAAACTAAAATCTCCTTAAACCTAAACTCATTGCTCACAAAGGCGAAGATATTTTGTGAAACTCTACCAAAACTATTATCCATTTAAGAGACCTAGCACTGACATGCTTTGATCTTTAGGTCTACCATTAAAGTTTGAACTTTAGGTCGTAAGCTAGATACATTTGATGGTCCCAGCAGGAATAATGAAAGCCGTGTTTCATTTTACAAAGCCACAATGCCTAATTCAACACAATTTGACACAGATGATTGCACCTGCACATGACTGAGCTGGTGACAAGCCTGGCTTGTACGATTCAGTCCATTGAGGTAACAGATCAGATTAGTTTATATGAAATCCTTGGACACTGGATGCACACGGTACCAGCCCAGTGGGAGAAAAACAGGCTAAAGTTATCACTCTCGGTCCTTTCTTTGCCAAAGTTGCTGTAAAAAGTCCAAAATCCTGCTTTGTTTTCTATAAATGCCTTGGGATAGCATCTTCCACAGACCCTATTGTAGCTATAGGATGTGATTCTTTTCTCACTGAGGTAAACAATGTTCCCCCTGACTTTACTGACTGGGAATCCGATCCATTCATGTTTAAGTTTAAAGAAAGGTAAAACAAAGACCAGTGTGGTATTTGGAGCAACTATAGAGCCTCTCCTCATCAGATGTTGTGTGTTTTATTTCACTTATTCTTGGTTGAGTATCAGTGATGAGGAGGAGGAGGAGGTGGTTTTCTATTTTTTATTACACTGGGGCCGATGTTAACCCCTGTGCACCTTGCACGCAACATGGAGTGTTAACAAAGATGACAGGGGTCTGGTTTGGTCTGCTCTGACCTGCCTAGGCCAGCACCAAACCTGCATGTCTGTTCTGGGCCCACCTGACGTGGGCCCAGTTCAGACCCTAGTGGAGTAATCAGCCGGGCTGGAAACATGGGCCCTCAATGAACTGGGCTCACGGTCTGGACCCAGGAGCTGCCCAAATGAACCAGAGCAGGCCAAGCTGGGTGGGCACATCTGTTTTCGTATCCACCCAGCCTGGCGTGGGGGTTGCCATGGCAGCTATAGCTGCCTGTCATGGCGGGGGGAGGGGTTGCACCAACTGCAGCATGGGGACGGAGCCAGCCAGTTGCCCATTGCCCCCCGCCTGCCCCGCCACTGGCTGGGTCAAATGTGTGTTCTGTTCCCCAAGCTGACCCAGCCAGAG
The DNA here is from genome assembly GCA_003113815.1 of Sphenodon punctatus. Lineage (NCBI taxonomy): Eukaryota > Metazoa > Chordata > Lepidosauria > Sphenodontia > Sphenodontidae > Sphenodon > Sphenodon punctatus. The sequence continues at coordinate 707,404 of QEPC01005340.1, forward strand.
GTGCCCTCCCCCTTTCTGAGATCACACAAATGTAATAGTACCGCAAGTTTCATGCTTGTGTGAATACACTTTTCTGTGTCCTTCACGTGAGCTCAGGTAAATGTAAATGTAATCACGGATGTCAGGGTGGGGAAATCCTACTTTTACAGTGACTGGAGTGAATCTACCGTGAATTTGGAATCTGGGAATGCAGTGTTTGTGATGAGTATTAAAATTATGTGAAAGCTGGAACGTGGGAATACTTGTGTATTCATAGGAATAGGGGCTGGGAAGGGGGGTGACAACATCACTTAAAACTCAAACGAGGACACTCGGGTAACATTTGAAACGTGAGAAACGTGTGCAGTGGTTTATTGTTTTTTGGTTTATTGTTTATTGTTTCACTCCTCCCATTATCAGTGATATCGCAGACATTCACAGAATAGCGTACATCACAGAAAATAAGGTAATGTCTGTGAGAAAGTGGCCTGAGTTGGTGTTCTGGCAGTGGGGTCTGACCAGCAGTCTATGCAACAAACTGGTCAGACAAGGGCAGGGTGTCAGGAAGAGGAAATAAATACTGGAAGAGGGCCAATGAGCAGTAGTCTCCTGATCACCTGACTGCCTCAGGCTGTAGCATGTGGAGGCTGGATTGTGCTACGTTTGATGTAGTTCCCTGGTCTGGTCTCTTATTGTGGTGGCACAAGTGGTGAGTCTGCTTGGGGGCCTGGGTTCTAGATCCATGGCACCTGACTTGGAGCCAGTGGCAGTGACAGGGAAGGAAACTTGCACAACCTGTTGCTGATATTAGCCTCCATTTTTATCTTTTTTTTAAAAAATCAGCAACAAAGTCACTCATAATTAATTATTATTAATTATTATTATTATTATTAATTATTATTATAAGCATTCATGTAGCTCCAGCAATGTACCTGGCGCTTTACAAAAAGCAAGATAGACACAGTCCCTGCCCGAGAGCTTACAATCTAAAGACGAGGGAGGGGAGACAGGGATGGGGGGACAGAGGGAGAGAGAAGGGATGCGACATTCATGAGGATGCGAGGACTTGGGTACACGTTCTTGGCTTGATTACAGTAATATTGTTTTTTAAGGAGAAACATACCAAACATAACAGGCAATATTCCTGCTAGGGATCGACAGGATACATGATGAAGTGCTGATATAAGGCAATATTGAATCCAAGATTAATCTTCCCTTGGCGAGCATCTGATGTGTATGCCTCACAGGCAGGCAACTGAAGTGGCACTCTTACAGTGCTGTCGGTTGCACTTTTGGAAAAGATCCTTCTACTTTATTGCAGAGTACATTGCAATACATACATCTCTGCAGAGGCTGAAAAGAGCAGACTGATCTTAATTAGACATTTGCGTAGACAGCATTCGTCCTTGTCTAAAATTTCTCTCAAGCAGCAAAGCACCCCTGCATGAAAAAAGTGGAAAGAGCTATTCTGCTGCGTACAGAACACCGTCATGACTGGTTGGACTACGCACATCATTTTTCATTTTGCTTCACTCCCTGTTATTTATAACACCATCTTGCAAGCCTGGGGATCCAGTTCTGTTCCCATCACTAATTATTTTCACATGTTTCGAACCATGGTGACACCTAGAGAGGAGTTCAAGCTGCAAGATTTGCATGCAGATGTGAAACAGCCCAAAGATTTGATGTGGTTGGGTATAGACTTTTGGTTAGTTCTGGATCTAGAAGTTGAAGATTCCTTCATTCTAGAAGTGATTTGATTAAGAATATTGGGTTTGGTCCATCTCTAATTAACATGAACATGTTTTTATATCTGTGTTTGGGCATCAGAATTGCCAGGGATGTTAGTTTTGCTCTGAGAACAGAGTTGTGGCTATCTGTAATAGTAGAGTCATCAGAGGAAATGCAACATCTCAGAAGACTGGCCCTTTCCAAGTCATGGATAAAATGGTCATTACTTGTTTGATTTTTAATGGCTATGGGGTTGTGGTGTGTGGAATACTAGCAGCCATAATGACCTGGATAGCAGTGGGCATTCTCCAGAAGGTCTGAGAAGTCTTGAGGGGGATTGAATTCAGGGCTTAAATTTGTGGTTGTCGGTCCCCGGATCTTCCTCCTTTTGGCACCAATGTAAGACCTACTTATTTCACCAGGCTTTTGGAGGGAGAGATGGGTAAAGGGAGGGGTTGGGATGGGTAACTTTGAGACCTTTTGTATGTGAATTGATTTTATATTTTATATTTATATTTATTATTATTTAAATCTGGGTTGTTATGTTATTGCTTTTGTTGTAAGCCACCTCAAGCTGCCAGAGGCAGGTGGGGGCATGGTAGAAATTTTAGTATAAATTTAAAAAAAAAAAATCTTGTCATGACCCTAATGGTTACATTTCAGAGAAGAGGAAATATAATCCAAGTCTGCCTTTCTCATATGCCCATTACTGTAATGAGCAGGTGAGACATATAAAAAGTACAAGGGAATATTATTGCTGTCAAGTTGGAAACATATTTTTGGCCCACTGCATGGCAGTTTTGTGATGAAATTGGGAATCCTCTGCCCCTCTCCAGACCAGCTGTGACTTTTGGGGTATTTTCATATGTGACGGCGTTAACTGCCATGCACTGATCCTGCCCGGGGTGAGGTTCCTCACCCCGGGCAGGATCTGGCCCCACCGCCGAACAAACGTGACAGTGGTCGGGGCTGGGGAGGGAGCAGGGAGAGGGGCGGGGGGACATGCGGACGTGGTCATGCAGATGGCCAGACATGGGGACCTGATGGCCTATGAGGCTGCTGCGCCCTCCCAGAAAAGCTCTGGTCACCAGCCAGAGTTAGGTAGAGCAGGCCATCCGACATGACAGCCTGCTCTAGTGCAGTCCGGGGATGGCTTCCCTGGACCATGGCAGGGCTAACTCCAGGATATGCGCCGGCAGAGAGCCCAGTGCACAACCTGAAGTTAATCCTGCCCACAGCAAACATCTGGCAGGTGGGAAGAAATGTGACACCACCATGGGTCACCACGCCAGGGTAACCGTGGCTACTCGTGGTAGCATCACATTTGGAAATATTTATTTATTTATTTCAATTTGTATCCTGCCCCTCCTGCAAACAGCTCGGGGCAGCTAACAACTTCATCATAAAAACAATTTTAAAACAAAATATAACCAATCCATAAAAACACTACGATAAGCTGGGATAAAAACAACAAATAAATAAGGGTGGGGGGAAATAAAACACCCCCTAACCCAAAGGCCTGGGCGAACAGCCAGGTCTTACAAATTCACCGAAATGTCAAAAGGCTTGGGGCCAGGCGAGCTTCCTTCTGGAGGGAATTCCAAAGGCGCGGCACAGCCACCGAGAATGCCCTCTCCATTGTAGCCCCCCGCTTAACGGGGGACCTCCAAGAAGGCACACCCGGCGGACCGAAGGAGCCACTCTGGGGCGCGGAGGGTGAGGCGGTCCCTGAGGTATGAGAGATCCAGACCTTGAAGGGCCTTATATATTAGCACCAATACCTTGAACCTGGCTCGGCACGCTATCGGCAGCCAGTGCAGAGTCCAGAGCACAGATGTTATATGCTCCCGACAGCCCGTTCCCGATAGGAGATGAGCCGCCGCATTCTGCGCTAGCTGCAGCCTCCAAACCAGGAACAAGGGCAGCCCCACGTAGAGCACATTGCAGTAGTCCAGCCTCGAGGTGATGAAGGCATGGATGAGGGAGGCCAGGTCCGGGCCAGAGACAAACGGATGCAGCCTCCGCACCAGATACAACTGGTGGAAGACGGCCTTTGCCACTGCCTCCACCTGCTGCTCCAGGCGGAGGTCTGCATCCAAAATCACTCCCAGACTCCGAACCTGCCGAGCTACAGGAAGGCGAACCCCCCAAACCAGGGGGGCCGACACCTCCCTCACTCTTCCCACCACCATCACCTCCGTCTTATTGGGATTGAGCTTCAGTCTGCTCTGCTACATCCACTCCACCACGGTCTCCAAACACTGGGATAGCAGCAAGACGGCAGGGTCTGGGTCAGCTGAAAAAGAGAGGTACAACTGAGTATCATCAGCATATTGGTGACATCGCACCCCAAACCCTCTCACAACTTCCCCCAAGGCTGCATGTATACATTAAATAACAATGGAGACAGAATGGAACCCTGTGGAATGCCGCAGGATAAAGCGCGGGGGCAAGATGTCTCAGCTCCCAGCACCACCCGCTGGCTTCTCCCCAAGAGGAATGAGCAGAACCATTCAAGAACAGTCCCATCCAGACCCCCCAGGTCACGCAGTTTCAACAACAGTCCATGGTCCACGGTATCAAAAGCGGCCAAGAGATCTAGCAGAATGAGAAATGTTGAACATCCTGCATCCATCTCCCGGTGGAGGTCATCGACCAAGGCCACCTGCGCCGTCTCAGTGCCATAGCCAGGGCGCAACCCAGATTGAAATGGGTCCAGGAAACCGATGCTATCTAGATGTGCCTGGAGCTGGGTCGCCACCACCCACTCAATAACCTTCCCTAAAAAGGGAAGGTTAGATACAGCACGGTAGCTGGCGAGTGTGCCCACATCCAATGATGGTTTCTTCAGCAGGGGGCACACCACAGCCTCCTTGAGACTAGGCGACAACCTCCCCTGCTGCAAGGACGCATTGACCACCCTTGCCACCACCGTCCCCAACGTCTCCCTGGAGGCTTTCACCAGCCAGGACAGGCACGGATCGAGTTCACAACTGGTGGCTCACACAGACCCCAGGACATCCACTGCATCAGCTGGTGTCACTTCCTGAAACTCCCCCCACAAAGTTGGACCAGACGGGGCCTCCACCACCTCACGTTCTCCGCCTACTGCCCCTAATCCAGCCAGCGTCAAAGTTGCTCTGAATCCAAGCGATCTTGTCTGCGAAGTAACTAAATACCTTTAGTTTCCTCATTTAAAGTTCTCACTGGACCCAGGTCTCTCCAGAACTGCCCCATCCTGTAAAGAGGTCACGTTTCCTGTCACCCGTATCCTTTGAGTTTTCTAGGTCATAAAAATTGAATTAAAGGTTTACCCAAGTCTCTAACCTGGGGCTCCCCTCAACTGTGTCATCCAGTGTCAGTATTACACAAACACACAACGCAGCACATTCACACATGCTTGAAAGAACACTTACAAGGCCAGGAAAAAACATCTAAATGCAAATCTCACACATTTTTGTGAATGTGTAAATTCACTATTCCACATAATTTCTGCTTTTATGCAGATTTACAAGGCCAATCGACAGAGCTGAAGTTTGCAGCCCTGTCATTTGGCCTTGTAAATCCACAGAAAAGCAGAAAAAATGTACGAGATTTGCATTTGGATATTTTCTCCTGGTCTTGTAAGGACACTTTCAGGCATGTGTGAAAGTGAATGTGCAAAAGAATTTTATATTTGTAAAATTAGATTAAGCACAGTGCAACACTAAATCAAGCATTCAAGTCAAATAAAATAATATAAAATAACACAAAGCTACATTATTTTATGAAACCCCTAAGCTAAATTCTTACCCTAACCTTGAGTTCATGTTTAATGTCCATATGTCTCAGCCAGATGATAAGGCTGGGTGCCATGCTCTTCAGGTCATAGGCCATTTTTAGTCTAGACACTAACACGCAGCTCCACCCAGTGTAAGTGGACCTGCTCCTTAGCCATGTCCATTTAAAAATGGCCCTAGTCCTTGCTCGATTGTTGTAGAATGAGTGAATGACACACTGAATTGCTCTTCTCCCTTGATTGTTCTTTTAAGTCTTCTTGATTACCTTTTCCAGACCTTTCTGGAAAATTCTTTCCTTTAATGGAAACACTGCCTCTCGCCCATCAATGCTTAATCTACCTTTCCATTGTTCCTCTTATTTGTCCCAGAAAACCTGTTAGACTGGGTTTTGTGAACTCACAAAATACTTTTTGAAGTTTTTTTCTTTACATTGTTCTTACATATAAGCTTTCATCATGATTGTATTTATCTCTTAGTTACAAATTCATTGATAACAGACAGGTCTAGGATACCTGACTATATTGCATTCATACTAGGAACATGTATGGTCCTTTTTACATGGGCAGCACCCACACATGAACACCCTGGGTGTTCATGTGTGGGTGCCACCCGTGTAAATCCTATGGCGGATGGGTGGGTGTGCATGCACCCATCCCCCACCCATGGAGCAACTGGTGAAAACAGCAGTTGCTCTGTGCGTGTTGATGGGCAAGGAATGGGTTTAGATAGAGGTGTGTGCCCATCTACACCCTCCCCCCACGTACCGCACACAGACTGCGGTGCACACCAACACACGGCCCGTGTAAAAAAGGCCTATGTGATGTGTGTTCTGTGTATGTTGTTTTCACAAGTCCTGTGACAAGTGTATAATGTTTTTCTTAAGGATCACTGAGAGGTGATAAACAAGGAGATCAGTTTATGAAGTACTCTATATCCAAGCGGCACAAAATGGTAAAGAACTACCACGGTACCAGGGCCAAGCTAAGTTGGTACGTCAGGCTCGAGGGTGCAGTGTTGATAAAGTGGGAAATATGGGATTACTCCTGTCCCCACTTCTGTCTTTCTCCCTCACTATCAGGTCCCACTCTTTCTGTTCAGAGTGAGTGTGGGGAGTAGGGGTGGGACCCCGGGGCAATTACCGGATACCGGATTTACCGGTTTCCGGTTCTCAAAGAACCGGATTCTCGGATTAAATCCAGTATCCGGTACCGGTTTTATTTCATTGATTTCAATGGGGCACTGTGTCCCCATTGAAATCAATGAAATACAATTAATTCCTCCCCCCTCCCCCTCCCAGGCTGCGCGGGTGGAAGGGGGGACACCCCCCACCCACCCTGCCCAGCCTGGATTTTTGTTAAAAAAAGAGCCCACCCCCCCAGCACCAGCGGCCGCGGCGTCCCCGCAGCCGCCGGTAAGTATAGACCCGATCCCTGGGGGGGGTGTTTAACACCCCCCCAACCCCCCAGGGATCAC